>VUYV01000101.1:553845-885134 GCA_008711295.1 Anarhynchus alexandrinus | reverse complement strand
TGCAAAGTCTGGGTCCCCTGAGGACTGGCCCGAACAATGAAGACAGAAGCAAAGAAGGCATTCAGCAACTCTGCCTTCTCTGCATCATCTGTCACCACGGCACCTGTCTCATTCAACAGCTGGCCCACATTTTCCCTAGTTTTCCTTTTGTCTCCTATATACTTAAAGAAACCCTTCCTATTGGCCTTGACATCCCTTGCCAGGTTCAATTCCAAGGCTGCCCTGGCTTTCCTTGTTTCCTCCCTGCATACCCTGACAGCATTCTTATACTCTTCCCAAGCAGTCAGCCCCTTCTTCCACCTATTGTAAACTCCCTTCTTCCACCTGAGCTTTTTCAGAAGGTCCCTGCTCAGCCATGCAGGTCTCCTTCTTCCCTTGCCTGATTTCTTGCTCTTCGGGATGCACTGATCCTGAGCTTGGAGGAAGTGATGCTTAAATAGCAGCCAGCTCTCTTGAGCCCCCTTACCCTCTAGAGCCTTCTCCCATGGGATTTGTCCAAGCAACTCCTCCAAAAGCATTGATCAACTGTTCAGATACTTACTACTTAAAAGCAAATAAACAAAAAACCACAACAGCAGCAACATCAAATTTCATCTCATCCTGAAAGGCACTTGCAAAGGAGAAAATGCTTCTTAGCCTCTTACAGTACCACCAATGGTGGTCACCACCTGTCCCAGACTTTAGAAGAGCAAATGTCCCTTAAGGCATCAGGAATTTATAAATATTCTAATGTGATTTTTCAGAGTTCTTGCCTCCTAAGTACTTGGGAATGGGCCTACAAGATTAAATTTAACAATCTATTTTTATTTAAACTTTGACTTATCTCAAGTTTGGTATTTGCTCCCCGCCCTCCAAAATATGCAATAATTTGAAAGCTAAATCTTTTCATCACAAAATTAGGACTTTTTGTGGAGAACATGTTACTATACTACACAAAAATCCCATTTATATTTTAAATTTCACTTCTTTCCTCAGAAGGAGGAAGGAATCAAAATTTGCAAGTGACTGTAGAAGCTTCTCCAGAAATTCAAGGCAGCCTTTCTGAAATGTGTATGTAGGAAAAAAGGCCAAAGCTCAATTAGAGTTGAAACTGGCCAGTGCTGTATCTGACAACAAGAAGGGCTTTGTTAAGTACATTAATAGCAAGAGGAGGTCTAAAGAAAACACTGGATGCTGCACCAGGGGCAGTTTAGACTGAACATTAGGAAACATTTCTTTACCGAGAGGGTGGTCAAACACTGGAACAGGCTTCCTAGAGAAATGGTTGATGCCCCAAGCCTGTCAGTGTTTAATAGGCATTTGGGCAATGCCCTTATCAACATGCTTTAACTTTTGGCCAGCCCTGAATTGGGCAGGCAGTTGGATTAGACAATCGTTGCAGGTCCGTTTCAACTGAGATATTCTATTCTATGACAAGCTGACTTGTAAGCATTGTGTATACAAAAAAGTCAATGTAGCCAATATTTTCAGAACACATTTGACCATTTAGTGTTTTATTGTTCAAAGGTTTCTCTAAAACCTAAAGAAATTGAATTGTTTCATTGTCAAAAAGTATCAAACCACATTTTTTCCACTGCTGTTACAGTACAAAGAAAAATACTAAGCCTAAAACCATAAGGGAAACAGTCAGAGATCAGTGATCACCATCAGGAAAAAAACTTTCTGTTTCTACAATATTATAAATTACTTTTCTACCTAGAGTAATTTAAGAAACCAGAGGAAGGAATTCAGGCAGTAAGTTACTGGCCTTATACAGCTGATGGAAGAACCCCAAAAATATCTGTTCTCTGACACATAAAACATCCCTCTAACAGCAGCTGTAGCCAATATCAAACACATTTGGTCTCCAATAGTTTCAGCATACAGTCGTATTTTTATTTAAGAATAATATACTACTTTACATTGAAATGAGAAGGTGATGCTTTTTCATACTTTGCTCTGGAAGTCAAAAAGATCAAATAAAAATAACTAGCCCTTATACTTCAAATGAAAATATCTTGTTAAAAATTACTTGAAAACTGAAAGCATTAATTCTTCATCCTTTTCTCAAACTCAAGCAGTTTCAGCAAAAGTCCACAAGCTAAAACCTAAATATTTTAGCTGGCTTGATATTGCGCACTTCTTGGAAAGCTAACACTATGTCAACTCACTCAGTAGTTTGTTTTCTCAGCTTTTTTTCCCCGTGTTGCAAGATGTTCTCCTAAATATGCAGAACCTAGAATTTAGACAAGCTCACTTGAAAGTTGATGCAGTATTTTGAAAATTAAAAATTCAAATCAAACTGTGAAGGTTTGCAAGTTTTTGACCAGAGATGGAATCTCAGCTCTCAGCCTACTCTTCCTTCTCTGAGCTATTTATGGTTCTCCTATTAAACAACTGTTAAAAAAAAAAGTGTCATTCCAAAAAGACACCATTAGCCTAAGTTACAAACTCAGTCCATTCTCCTCTTTGCCACAGACAGTCTTTATTACATTATTTGATTTTTGCTCCAAATTTAGGCAGCTAATAAGCTAAGTTTTAAACCAGATGCCAATTTCCTAAGCTCAACATGGAGCTTCTGAACATCTTAGCATGCATTTAGTTTCTTAGTTGTAGGTTTTGTACTACTAGTATAATCTGTTTCTGTACTTCAACCCATGATTTTTAAGAGCAAAGAGCTTCCCCTTGGGATAAAAAGGGCATCAAAGTAAAGGAACAAGAAAATATGCTGTAGTTTGAATTTACAAAAGCATTTTACAGAGAAACTCAGCTCAACTAAAACATCAAAAGAAGTCTGAATTGTAGGTTAATTACCTGCACTTGCAAAACACTCACTGTATCATAATTCCAGATGAAACACATACTGAACAACAAAATGGCAAAATACCTTGGAAACACAACCAAAACAATTCTGTGGCTATTCAGCATCAGTGACATTACAAATCATCAACAGCTCCTAGCTTTTTGTTTAAGAGGCATTTGGACAACGCCCTTAATAACATGCTTTAACTTTTGGTCAGCACTGAGTTGGTCAGGCAGTTGGACTAGATGATTGTTGTAGGTCCCTTTCAACTGAAATAGTCTATTATATTCTACTATGAAAACTATGCGAGGAAACTACTTTGGGTGCACTTTTAAATTGAGTGGAGTACAAACATCTATAGAATCAGCAAAATTCTGCTGCCTCCAATTATTTGAAATTTCACCATAAACCACCCACAAAGGAAGCAGAGATGGGTCAATATTGACGAAAGAACCTAGGCACCTAACCTTCAATCACAATGCACTTTTGAAACCCTTATAGATGTGTGTGTTGCCATTAATCTTAAAACACAAAGTACAGTTGAACAGAATTTCTGATCAAGATGCTGGTATTATTAAAGCAACAATCACCCAAAAATACTCAATTCACTATTTAGAAGTCTGAAGAACTACTTTGATCCACCAATGAGATTGCAGGTGCAATTTAATATTGTTGAGAGCATGTAAGTACATGACAGTCTTGACCAAAGCTGTACATATATTGTTATATGATAATTCAAAAGATTTTATTTACATATCTTAGGCAGTAGCAGAAGAGGAACAAGTATTTAGATGATATGCATACGCATCCATCTTTGTTAACATTGCACCAGGCAAAGGAGTTACAGGCACTACAGACTCAAGATGTCTTGTGACCCTCTAGAAATGCATCTCTCAAGAAATAGGCTAAATAGGAGACAAAGAAAAAAGGCCAGAAGTTATCTAAAAAGGGGAGTTTGCATTTCTGGCAATCTCTGCAAAGTTTCTGACTCCATGTAGCCTGCAACAGACATATTATGATAGCCTGTGACTCCAGTAAAAACCCTGCCACACTCTACAAGAAAAAAAAAAAACCAAACCAAAAAACATCTGTGGCTGCTATGTAATATGCCCATCCTTCCCCACCTCTCCCCCTTTTTTTTTTCCTGTTGAGGAAAACAGCATCGCATGAAGACCCTTACAAACCCCAAGAACAATTCAGTGTTTCTCACAGTTAGTATTGGTATTCTCCCTAAAGGAAAGCTTTTTACTGTCTGCTGAAAGAAGCACCATTGTCCTGGTTTGAGGTAAAACAGAACCAATTTTGTTCAGTAACTTCGCTTCTTAGCTGGGCCTCTTCTAACTACTGAAATGAACAGCATATTGCGCAGACAATGTTCACTTTCTCAGAGTGATAAGACCAATGTTTATAGCTGATGCCCAGGCATGGTATGCAGAGGGGCTCTTGCTTATACTTATTGCTATAACCCCCAAGGCCAACCAACTTTGTTGTTTGCCCCGTTGGAAGGTCGGAAGCGAAAAAACATAGTGGGGTCCCACCTGCAGGGAGGAGCGGACAGGACAGGTGACCCAAAACTGACCCACAGAGTATTCCATCCCATCTGCATCATCCTCAGTATAAAAGCTGAGGGATCAAAGGGTCAGGGCTCTTGGCTCTCCCTTCAATGGCCGACGTCTGAGGACTCTGTTCGTCTGCTTGTGATCCCGATCCTGAATCCAGATCTGGAATCCAGTTCCCATCCGTCACCGAGTCCAGCCTGGGACTGGCCCAGTGCCAGCTGGTGTCGTGATTGTCATCTCGGGAGCTTGATACGGTTTTGTATATATTTTTCATTATTTCTTTTTATTTTATTATTACTATTTCATTAAAGTAGTTTAGTTCCTTCTAAACTCATAAGTCTCTTTTTCCTCCTCTGCCTCTCTCTTTGAAGAGGGGTAGAGGGGAACATCTGTCAGTCCCATCTGGGGTCCCCCAGGTCCCCAGTAGCCAATTTGGCCTAAACCACGACAACCATCTACAACATAAAAAGCTGTATGAAAGCTTTGAAAGCTGTTATTTATCTTATCAATCAAGCAGGTTCAGAAATATGTTAAATCACAGGCCATTTCCACAACTGGAAATAGAACATACTGAACTAAGGTGACTGAATTTAAAAAAAAAAAAAGGCAAGCTATAATTTACTCAAGGGCTCTATGGTGGTAGAGCTGGTTGCCTTCAAAAGCAGATGCATCAGACAAGAAGATCAGAAAAAGCTTTATGACCTTCCCTTATCAACAGCAGGCAGTTGAGTCTTCCCTCAAACCGCAAATCAGCTAAATACCCGAAGTGATGGATCTGCCGCACAGAGAAAAAGGTAACCAGCCACAGACTTGGCACTCATAAAAGACGGTAAGACAAGTACAGAGGGCTTAGCCTTACCACATTGTAGGTCTGATTTATATTTCCTGCTTTTATCCAACTGAACTCCTGAAACCCTCACCCCCTGTGTACATTAAATGGGAACAGGAGGAATTGGCTGTCATCTGACACACAGACTAAAAGGCTCTGGTTGGCCACAAAGCATTTCATACAAATATTCAATTAGTAAAATGGATAAGAGCACGAACAGATACCTGATGTGGCAGGACCTTTCCTCTATCCAAGGGGGGGATATTCAAATCATTATTCAAATGAACAACATCTCACTGGCAACAGTACTAAATTCATCAATGTAATAGACAGTTAAGTATACGGCCCCACTCTAGTGACAACCCGTTCAGTTTTCTTCTTCCTACCCCAGGGTTCCCTTTCCTTAGACCCTCACTCAAAACCAACACAGCCTGCACCTTCTCAAAAAGAAAAGAGGGGGCTTCAGCTGAAGCCAATTGTGCTACAAGTTACAGGTTCCACAGCATATGTCTCATTTTTGTGCATACTCTGTTGAAGAGTTATTAAAATGCCATTAAATAAAGATTTGAATCTGTGAGAATACACTGTAGTAAGTGCTAATTTAGGTATTTTTGTGATTAGTTATTCCACAACTCATTTACTCCCATTATAAAAACCCCACAGTAGTTACCATCATGGCACAGGTCAGAGACAGTAACAAGCTTCATGTATTAATTCATTACACTTGCATCAAGGATGTTGATCAATTTACAGGTTGATACAAAATAGAGGTCTTAATGGACAGAGAGCTTCCACATTGATATTTATAGAGTCAGTGGGTGTGGCCAGAGCAGGTTACTCTTCAGTGAAATAGGGATTTGTCAAGATGTCAGCCAATTCAACTTGGCATAGCTTTTACAAGAATGTTTCATTGTTTCAGCTACATAAGGTGAAAAAATAAGTTCTGCACTTCCCCTCAAATCAGCTCAGATGCTGTGATCCATGAAATCATGGTATCAAGTACAGTAGTAAGTCATGACAATACCTGCACTGACCTGCACTTCACTCTGAGATGTACGCAACATGTATTTTTTAGACCATGCTTGATCCATAATACCAAGGTACCTTACAAGCTATCACATTTTTAGTGTCATTCACTCAAATAGTCATCTTTGTCCCTCAAACAGATATTCTTTTAAATTAAAATCCTGCTCCGCTAACATGTAGCGGACTAAATTATTTCCAATGTCAGTAAAAAAAAAATCCTATAGTAAATCAAAAGAAATTCTTACTACACTAGCACTTAAGTAATTTTCAACTTCATCTTAAAACTGACACTTTCTTTGACAAACACTAGATTTCTTATTTTGCATGGGTTTTGCAAAATGTAAGTGTAAATACAATTACCCAATACTGTGATCCTAAATCCTGCTCTCACTGCACTGTACAATCATCCAGCATCCACATAAAGATGCACAGACAAGAAATATATAGTGGCATTTACTGAGGAAATACAAACATTGCTTCCATTGCCCTTTGGAAGTGACTCCAGAGCTCAGAAGATATTCACTAGGCACAAACCAAGCACTGCATTCTCAATGTCTGACTGAGGAGAGGCGGGCAGAGGAATTGTCAAACCGATCACACAGGCATGGCCAAAAAGCTCTGCCCACAGAAGAGAGATATAAAAGAATCCACCTGTGACATTTAGGTTTAGAAAAACAGCAAAACACTAACAAGTTAAGGTAATTATCAAGTGTCAAAACCTCTACATAGGCACAAATCATATATTTATAACCAGCAATATCAAACAATGAAGAGTATAGAAGGTCTTAAAAAAATTTGCCCCCCAAAATTAACCTCAACTATGCTTACAAACCAGATCCTGATTTTGACTTGAAACTGCCTAAGAACTGAAACATGGTGTCCTTGAAATGCTACACTATATTAACATGGATGACTACTTCCCATAAGCTAATTAGCTGCCTTGCTCTTAAGCGAAATTAAAACCTTTTATAAGCAAGTTATGATGAGTTATAAAATCTGAAGCAGAAAAGTAATCAACCATGCAAATACAGAATAAAGTAGTACACAGTAAATGCTAACAAGAGACATGCTATAAATAAAAGCTCTTAAGAAAAACTGCTCAAGGTCAATTTTTATCAGTCCTCTTTGAACACTTGATCCTGTGGGCCTTTTTAGTTACAGAGTTTGTAGCTATGCCTATTCATAAATCTATTTTATTATTTTGAAGGGACTAGAGAATACGTGATTGTCTTAGAAGAATATTATTCTGTGGAATTAAAGACAGTAAAGTAAGGTAGATTATTTATATACCAAAAATACATCCCACTAATCATGATAAAACATTTTCTGCTTCATGAAACAAACAAAAAAGGTCTTGTATCAAGATTTAAGAAAACAAAGTGGGCAAGTCATTCTTTTATCCTTAATCTTGTTACTCAAATTGACAGGTCATTTCAGCAATCCGGTATTTCAATCCACCGAAACAATCCGGTAGAATTACCGTTTATTGCCATTGTTTTCCACATAGAAATGTATTTATTAGGACTAGAAGTATTTTTAAAAATGCTTATTCCAGTAGCTTTCACTGTGAAGAACAATTTATTTTTAAGTGAAGGTTCTGCATGTTTTCCTTAATTTATTTTTAAACAATAACCCAAGAATTATAATTTCTTAATTTTTCATTGCAACTTGTTCACATTTTGCACTTCAAGGATCTGTATAAACAAATAATGTTTTTTGTTCTCTCCATTTCTAATGCACTAGCACAAGTCTGAGTATTTGCTTTGAAACTTTCAGGGCCTGATCCAATCGCCGTCCAGATATTTTTGTTTAAACATTCTTTTGCAGCAGGAGCTGAAGTTGTTTTCACTAAAATTTTTAAAGCAATTTGAATATGAACCTTTGTAATATCTACTGGTAAAACCTTCCTATTTTGAAACATAAATTTTGGAATCAATTTACTTGTAAACATTCTGTAGAAAAAGTAACCCCCCCTGCTTTCTCAGAGATTCCACATATACAAACAAAGGAGAAAAATGGAAGTACAAAACAGATCAGACTCTGAGAACCCACTTCCTCCCTGGTTTTTATGTCTTTAACATAAATACACTAACAGTGCTGCAGCTTACCAATCCAAAAGAAAGCATGAAGCAGTACATCAGGCAGGTTTGGTTTGTTGGTTGTTTTGTTGGTTGGGTTTGTGTTTTTGGGTTTTTTTTTTCTTTTTTTTTTTTCTTTAAAGCTACAGAATAAAACATTTTCCTAGAGGAAAAACAATCCTAAGCAATCAGAAGGTCAAAGAAGCCAAACTATAATTGTGACAACTAATCATTTACTTAAGGGACATTTTAGTAACTGGACAGAGCAGCCAGGAACAGTTTAAAATGTCTCTAGATGCAATTGCTCACCTTTGCCTCTATATACGAGTTGTTTGATACAGAAAGGTCCCAACTTAAAAAAATTTCCTATAGAGTTATAAAACCCACTATCACACCACTCTCAAACCTCCACTGATGAGGGCTGACAGAGGGTCTGAAAATTCCTTTGGTCACAAGGAATAAAAAGAATAATATATCAGAAAATCCAGACACCCACTACTAAGGAGGTCAAGTCAACAGAAGCATATGGTGTTCTGTCTGCATTGGCTTCAGACAATAAGGATAATTAAACACATGATTTGTTTGAGAAGAGTTATTGGCAGTACTTGAGCTGAAGGTCTTCTTTTAAAACAAAGAACAGCAAGCTACAGTGATGGAAAAGAGGAAAAAAAAAAAAAATCTCACATTTGCAATTTCTTTGTCCTGATCTGAATGTTAACTTAACTAGCATTCACACTTCTTTGCCTAGGACACAACACTGTCCAGGACTCTATGGATTAATGTAGTCCTCAGCGCTTTTTAGTTTCCAGCTATTTGGTTTTTTATTCCCAGTGCTAAGAAGCACTGTCAACTCTGCTGGCATTTCTTCTTTAAAGAGAAAGTGATATGAAAAGGTCACTGAAATCATATGCTAAATCAGTTCCACAATAAGCAATCAGCATTTAACACATCTCTAGCCCTGAATAGAAACACTAAGGAATAAATAAAAGCTTCATAGATTCCATTCCCAAAAAGCAAGCTGTACAAGGAAAATTATTGCAACTTCTGCTGTAGACATACATAGCACAAAGAGTTTGATTTAAGAAATTAATAAAAAAGCTCAGCTGAGTATGCAATCTATTGAATTAGTGTAATTTGGACATTAACTCTTTACAGCAGCGGAAAACATTACCTTCAAACAAGCTTCACCAAAATCCTCCAATTTTATATTTCTTACTTGCCTTGCACAAGACTCAAAGCATATAACAGAGTAAAAGAAACTAGGAAGCGGTCAACAATAACATCACAGTATTACCTCAAAAACAGGAATGCAATTTCCAGGGACAGACTGTACAAAGATCATTATGTCACAATTATTTTTTTCAAACTGTCAAACCAGGACACAAACTAACTGCCAATTAAAAAGCCATGCTACAACTCTGACTAAAATCTTATGCAGAAGATCTACTGCTCAAGCAAACACGAAGCTCCAGTTTAAGCAAGTATTACAATCATAGCACTGAAACACACTTTACTTCTAAGATACAGGATAGGTCGATACGTAGCCTGCATTCTTGGCAACGCTGAAGGACCAAAGCACATTAGCTGAAAGAAAGCATTTCCATTGCATTTTTTTAACATATTAAAATAAAATGATCCATTGTATGTTTCTGCAGAAATGTGTGCATTAAGCATACATATTGCATCCATTCTTTGTGTTTGTTTCCTCATTTAGTTTATACATGTTTGTGTATATATATACACATCATTGCTACCAATAAACAAGAATATCTTCTTAAAACTACATAACAGCTAATTATGCTCATTTCAACAAGACATATGAAAGAAGCCATAACCGCTTATGCTGATCTTAGCAGACAGTGGCTTCACAATGTAACTATCAGCATCTGTGTGGTATCACAATTTCAGCATTAAAAATACAAAATCTAATCCTGGTAAGATTCTTTCACATTTGTTAAAAGAGAACAAGAGACTACCTCTTCACCTGAAATACTTACAGATTTACTGACAGTGTAAACAAATGTAATTATCCTTTAGGCAATTCAACCCCTTACAGTCTATTTGACTACAAGTCATCTGTGAGATCTCATGTTTCTCCTCAGATCTCAATCAGACAGTATTTTCAGCTGCTTTCTATAAATGAGCACATATACTTACATTAAGATATCAAATTAAAATATTATACTATCTAGTGGCCTCAAATTCCTGGAGAGTTCTTTTAAATGAAAAATATTTCCACACAGACCACCTTTTTATAAGCTACTGTATCTCTAATTCAATTTACTAAAATAGTGTTCTCTGCCGTAACAGAATTCATGAAAATAGGGTCTTTGACTCTCCTTGTTATTGACTTGATAAGTTAAAAATGGAAAAGGGATTTGAAAGAGAAAACAAGTTTCCATAAAAGTTCACAGTAAAATCATTTTTGTTGAAAGTGTTTATTATCCAAACCAGGGTGCACAAACAGAAAACCATTTTCCAAATCACAGAATCACTCTAATCCTGTCACTCACATCTTGCAAATAGCCAGTCATCAACTGAACCTGTATTCTATACTTTTTTCAATATCTTTTACGTATCTGATGCCCTCACATCAACTTCCTGCTTTAGCAGCTACAGTTATAGCTATGTCTTAAGATTAAAGAGATAAAGTTTTAGTCAAAGGTTAAACACATTATTCCTTCTATTTATGATGTACATGCATAAGAAAATTCAAAAAATAACTGATCTGAAATCAACTTACTTTTTTCCCTTCTCCAGCTCTTGGTACACCAGTGACGTGATGCTGACATAACACAATGTTAACTAGCATTAACACAATGTTAACAGCTGGAACCAAAGCCAGCCAGCATCTCCCGTACAGTGACTAGCGCTGAGGGACCTCATGATTCAAAGGATAAAATAAAAAATTCTTGGTTAAAAATAGAGGATAAGGTGCAAGTTTCATCCTTTTCATTCTGGAAACACCCAAAAGCCTTAAGTAATAACGATAATTCAGAGAATATTGATGATGGACTTAAATATTAGTTAGGAAGAGCATATTACAAATACAGATAGGTCTGCATTTGAGAAAAACCCACAGAATCACATATGGTTTAGAGATGACCATCATGCTAATCAATATGCAATTGTGAGCACTGGTGTATCTCAAGCCAGTAATTATGGCATTACACCAATTCAAAATTCAACTCTAGCTGAATGCCTGAAACTAGTTTAATCTCAACTCTAACATGGTCTCTATGTATCATATTTGTTTTGTCATCATTTCACAGACAACTTTCATATGAATAAAAAGAAAATGAGTAAAAGGTTAAAAAAAACAAGGGGGGGGAGAGGATGAACAGACATGTTTATGTCATATGCAAATGATAGAACAAATAATATACTTTAACAGATCAGAATGTCAATCGTGGCAAATGAAGCCGTAAACAGGAAAAGAATGGTTGAAAAGCAGCAACAAACGTGTTTTCAGAAGGTTAGAGAAGGCACTACTTGGTTTCTAGTTAGACTTGACTAAGGCCATTGCAATATGTCACATGGTATAAGAAGCCAAAATATTTTTTTTTTGGTGACAAGTACAGAATCTCCAAAATACTCAGTGCAGGAAGTTAATATTTTGGTTTAACTTTCCCAAATCACTGTGTTACTTACATATTTTTAATTATTTTCCCATTACACTATTCATAGAATCATAGAACGGTTTAGGTTGGAAAGGACCTTGAAGATCATCAAGTTCCAATCCCCCTGCCATAGACAGGGATATTCTTTGTCAATATTATTGAACATTAGTTTCTGATGCTACGATGCCACAGGGAAATGTGGTTACATTTGTATTTCAAATCGGCTAAGATTTCCGAATAGAATTATAACTTTCATATTGATCCTTTCTGTAACAAGGAAGCAAAGAGTTTGTGGAAGACCTAGCACAGTGCAGGAATTATTCCCACAGAAGAAGAGATCCAAGAAGCATCACATGGCTATAAACCACATCTTAATAAAGATGAATTGAAATAAAGTATATTTTGATTTTCCCTTACAGGAAAGGCTTTGGGTTTTGCTAAAGATTTGTTCAAAAAACTTTTTACATTACAAAAATTGTATGTAAAAACTCTATTTATACTTTTGAAAGATGCAAATCAATACAGCCATAGGATATAAGTTTCCATTACTTTTATGCCATTATACTGCTGTATATAAATCAGTTATAAAGCTTTTTTTGAAAATGAAGGGTAGAGTCAACCGCATCAGCCACCAACTCTGCAGTTTCACTTAAATACTACAAACGGCAACACCCCCGTTAGCTTAACAATCAGCCTCCTACATTTAATTTCCATGTAAAAAACGCATCTATAACATCTCAATAAACAACATAGCAAAGTAGTCATGAATGCCTTTTTCTTCTGTGGCACATTTAATGATGACAGTAAACATGTGCAAACAGGAAGTAAGAGACACACCACAAATCAGATACAGATAAAAGCAAACAGCTTAAGCACAGATTCTTGCCAGACCCAGAAGGCTATTCTCCACTAATTCAAAAGAGGACCAAGTACAAAAATACACCCACAAACACAATCACAAGCAGTTTGTCCTACTAAACCAGCAGTATCATGAACAATCAAAAACTAATATATACAATTTATGTGTAAATGTCTGCTCGAGTTTTAAATAAAACAGCTCTCACCTGGCACTCTGGCAATTTCATATGCCTAGAGAGAGCCAAGATTGTGGGGCAGAGAGGGAACACCCAAACCCAAACATGGATACCGCATCCACACATATTTCACAGATTTGTTTTCCTACAGCTGTTTCCACCCCTTCCCACTTACAGGGACTTCTATCCCAGTGGCCCCAGCTCTTCCCCAAGACTCCCAATTCACACCCCAGGACTCTCCATTCCTCTGCCACTGTAAGCCCGGCCAGCAGAACCACCATTTGGCCCTTGGCACACAACCCCTCATGCTGTCCCCCATGTATGTCTTACCATACACATACTTCTTCCACGCATTAACAGCACTTGCCTTTAACCACTAGCCAGGCAAAAGACAGCAGTGCTGCAGCACAGAGCTCTGCACCCGTCGTGTAGTCAACGGGAATGTGAGCAGCGGCTGCCCAGCTAGCAAAGCCCAGCACAGCTGCTGAGCTCCAGCCCTTCCCTCCATGGAGCCAAGTGGAGGCTCTGCCCCAGTTCTAACAGCCTGTTTCCTCCAAACTTACAGGAATACAGTGTTACTGACAATACCAAATTTGAACCAAGTGAGGAAGACAGACTGAAAAAGTATTACAAAGGAGTGACAGAGGGGAAAAAGAGGATACAGCAGCATGTCTTAAGACAAAAGAAGCTGCAGTGACATTTCAACTTTTGAAAAAAGTTAACCACAGCCATCCTACGTTCATTGTCTGCGTCATTATTTTATCAATATGACTGCACCAAAGAACAATTTAAAGTCATTGGTACTGAATATACAAACATATTGTGAGTGTCATAACATCAATTTTTTTCCTGCATGAGGACAAACTCTCAACTTCACCCAATTCAAATCTTTGATCACTGCAACCTATGCATAGCTAAAAATACCACAAACCCCAAAGCAACTCATCTCTGGATCCCCAAAATACAAGAGAAAGAAAAGTCATCCATTCAGTTATAGCTTGTTCCAAGTTAAAAACTTTATCAAACCAAGCTAAATACAGTTAGATTTAAAGCAAGGTATTACAAATAGAGCAACGCATTAGTCTCTTTTTCAATGTCTCCACATAATATAAAATTGCACATTTGTTATATACAATTGCCTTCTTAGTAAAGCAGTGTGGAGAAGGAGAACAAGGGAAAATGAGCCCTCACCTAAAAAGGTCATCTCTACCTATGAATCTGTGTGTCCCATTTATATCAGAAAACAGTTATTCTACCATCATGTGTCTACACGTGGGAGTTTCAGACAGGTCTCCCCTATTTCTACCTAGAGCCTCCCTGATCAACAGATACATTTGTGCAAAGCGAAAATGTTTAACCCTGATGCTTCTATGCAAACAAACTCTTCAACACATGCACCTCCATACATCCTCCAGAATGTGACTCGTGGCACATGCTCCAATCAACTGGGCAGTGAGTGGTTGATCCCTCTCAGACATCCCAAAAGCATGTGGACTATTGTGCAATTGCTCAACAACTACTTATCACAAACATGCACTTACACAAATCTTCCCAAAGGTGTTGAAGTGTGCACAGTAAGTGACAATCTGTGTACACAATCGGGAGTTCTGGTCATGCAGTAACCTGTGCATCCACCCATCCGGGGCTAACAAGCCATCTGAAGGATTTCTGCCCAGGCAAGATTTCCATGAAGAAAAAGAAGTCATGTCCAGAAAAACCCAATTGTATCCATCCCGAATCTTTTCCAAGAATCATATGCTCACACAACATTCAGGGCTCAGATTTTGAGAGGTAAAATGCTGTATATTCTCAAACAGATTAACTCAGCTATAGACCAATGTGGCAAGGAAACAAAGCACACAGGAAAGTAGAACCATGACACAGAAAGAAAAAGCAAGCATTCCATTCTGACAACCTGAAAGATTCCTAAAACTTTAACATTATTTGTTTCTACCACAGAATTGTCAATAACTGTGGGTTTCTGTACATGTAAATCAAGACACTCTTACTTTAAACCATTCCTTTCCCTCCACTCAGAAACCAACAAAACATACACACCAGGAACTACAGCAAGAAAAGCTAGCTGCCTAAATTAAAACTAGATTAGTACCAGTAGATCCACAGCCAAACGTTTAACGTTTTAATACATTAGAAGAAAATTCATCTATCAAAAGATAACTGGTCAGAAGACTGCTACCACCTCACAATTAACAACGCTATTGTAAGAGTTGAAGTTTTTAGAAATTCTTATTAGCTTGGGCACAAAATTCAAGTATTGCAGAAATTTTATTATAGTTTCCACACATGCTAGTGCATTGAGGTTGCTGATGCTCCTTGGTTTTTTGTGCCTTGACAACTGTGTCAAACAAGCTCTGTTTTTCAGAACATATTCTAACTTGCCCTCCTTGCAAACAACTCAGGATCAAAGCTTCACTATGCTTGCACATCACTGCAAATTAACAACCACCTTGTAAGTCAAATGTGATCCCATCATGTTTGTTTTATTCAAATCTTTCTGCAACAGTACCTCCACAGTTTGTCTCTATGAGCTGTGCAACTAAGTATGAGGGCCGTTTATTTGCACAACTGCTTTACTAGTTATTTGTAATGGAAAAAAGATTCAGTTCAGCCCATCTCTGAACTGTCCAAGGAAATGCACATGTTCACAGTGTTGATATGCAAGACCATGATGTATCTGCGGGCTACAATAGCAACATTCATGCATGATAAGCATAGGAAGCTTTTAAAATATTTTTGATCATAAGATATTAAAATTATATACTGCCACAAGTTAAAACAGGTTTTCTGTTGCTTACTGTTAGATAGATGGGTGGCACGTCTGTGGGAAGCATCTGAAGGAATAGACAGAAAGCTGCATGAAAGCCAAGGAGACAACCAGAAAAGCAACTGGAAGCACAGCTCTAAAAGACTGTCTAGAGTAATTGCTTTTTAGGCAGAGACTATCTGGAATAAAGCCTTGCACTATGAGCAAGGAAACCACTTTCTATTCACTTTCTGCCATGATCAGGAAAACAAAACATAATGCATTATAAACAAAACTAAATTATAGACTTACCAGTGTCTCATCCAAAAAAGAAACAACTTACAGAATTCTAATTCTAAACACTGTATCAACAATGGAAAAAGCTTTTTTTGTTATCCAGGCAGCAAATAAAGTCATGACTACACAGCAGGAATAAGGTTGCTGAATAAGATACTACTCTGAACAGTGGAGGTGAGGGGAAAAAAAAAAAAAGACACTTGAAAATAATAACAAGTGATTTTGAGATTTTTCTAACACATTATTTTCATGTTTCCTAGCTATAGAAATGGCTGGGGACTTTAACAATAAAAGGTTAAGTGAATCTGCTAAAATACAAACAAATTTTTTATGTATTTTAAGGGATCAAATTTTATGATAATAGAGGGCAACTCTCACATATCTCATGCAAACTTCAATATTATTTAGTAATGAAATGCACTGGCATATCACTCTTGGCACAAGAAAAAAAATTGGCAAAGGTCAAAAATAGCTAGTATAACTTAGGTCAGAAGGGAGTCCTAGGGGTCATCTAGTCCAACCCTCTGGCTCAAAACTAATTTCTGCAAGGTAGCTAGTTCAAAGTTAGACCCTTGCTGCCAGCTGTAGGTCTTCCCTACCTCAGCTTTATTTTGGGAGTGTCATATTGACTTTAAAAAACAGTGTAACTCACTCTTTTTGTGCTAGCCCAAATCTCTATTGGTACCAAAGATGGTATTGGTGTCTTTGGCATGCCATTGCTGGTTTAACTCGTTCATGGCAATTCTTCAGCCCTCCCAACTAGTATGTTACTGTTCTTGCCATTACAAAAACTTTTTCCACTACCTAACCTTGCTCTCCCTTATATTCTGTTATGCACCATGGCCACAAAGAACAGATTATGTCCTTTTTTTTTTAATAACTTTTTAAATATTTTGAAATTTTTTTCCCCCATTTTGCTTCTCACACCTTTCCTTTAAGCTAACGAATGTCAGGACACTAACCCTTCCCTTAAAATTTAGGTTTACTAGATCTTTAATAACTCATTGCTCCATTGAACACCACCTAATGAATTTATTTTCTTTGCAGTGCACCATTCAGAAGTGGACACAGTGCCAAGCAGAGCAGAAAGACGACTTCCTGTGTCTTGCTGGAGTAGCAGACTTCATATTTCTTAACACCCCTTTTTCTGTTCAATTTCTTTTGTTTTCTGCAATAACATGACGACTTACACTTAGCATGTGATTTACAGTAAACTGTCATTACTAACTAGAATACCAACACCAAATTTCTTCCCCAATTCTTTATGTATACATTTGACTTTCTTCTGCTTTACTGCACCCCATGTTTTGTTTGGGGCACTTTCACCAACCTTCAACCCTCCATCTCCCCCTTCCTGACTAGGTCTCCAATTTGCATAGGTTATTTTAAACTTCAGTCTCTCTGCCTACCTTTGCTGCTCGTCCCAACATGGTGCTGTTTGAAATTTAGTAAGAAAACTCTCCCTCTCATCATCCAGATTCACCAAGGAAAATATCAACCACCACCAAAATCAGGACAGATCTTTGCAAAGTCCCTCATCCTCACTGTTATAAATGTGACCATGTATCTACTCTAGGAAGACGCTAGCAAGAAGATAAATACACGCTGGCTTACAATCCACTGCAAAGATTTCTTAGTAGATACATTTCTTACAGTAGGGTATGAGCAGCTGTGTCAGATGCAACTTTTTCCTCAGTTGGCTAAATTACTCATATGATAGTCTCTGCAGTCTCTAGCAACCAGCATTTTGGAGGATTCAAGCTAGGATAGCAGACTCAGGCTGAAGAAGTATTAAGAGAAGCCACACTGAGCAAAAGTATTGCCTTTCCCCAACTCTGAGGACTGGGCCACAATCAAGAGCAGTACCTCAAGATGTTGGCTGAGTCAGGTCACATTAAACGCTCTGGCAGCAACCAAATTTTAGAATTTCATAAACTGTCGAGCTAACCTAGCTAGCATGTTACTAAAAAAGCAAGGGGACAAGATAGTGCTGGAAAAGCCCCTTTTGTTGCAATCCTTTCCACTGCAGCTCACCAAAATCACTGGTGTCAGAGAAGTTCTGCTGCAACAGGCACAAGACAAACACAAAGATACTGCAGACCTAAACACTGCCCACCTGAACAGCTGGGATATATACATATTCTGCTCAATTCACCTGGGACAGCATGTTCACTACCTGCATAGTACTCTCAGTAACCATTCCAAACCTACATTCCTGATAGGTTTTAATGAAATTTAACTCCTATTTTTAATATCAATAAGCTATATGCTGATTTTTCAGTTTTGGAAACCATGCTTGAAGTGTATTTTAAATAAAGACCAGAGTAATATTCACTTGCTGGTGTTAAAAAGAAAAAGGAAACTCCTATTTCCTTTAATTTTAGCTCCTGGAAGATCTGCAACAGAATTTCCAAGGAAGCAAATGCTTCCCTTCTATTTAACAGAAAAGAGAAAAAAAAAAAAAAAAGACCTCTCTTCTCCAAACAAACTGGCATAAATTGTTACATGTACTTTCTACTTTGGCATCCCATCCCTTCCCTTGCCTCCACTCTTCCCAGTTTGTAGTCCATTGAAATTTTTGTTGGTCAGTCTTAATTGACATTAGTGGGAAATTAGCACATAACTCAAAAATCAGCACATGCAGACTATAATCAGCATTTACTCAAAACCCAGTTTCTCTTAGGATCAAAGCATAAAGTAAGGTGGGTTATGGTTGCAAAATACTAACATGTATCACTCAGATTTCTGATCTATTTTAAAAGAGAATATTTGCATAACCACTGCCAAGGAGAAAAAAATAAAAATATATATATATATATATATAACCTGTCCTCCTTGCCCTGTTTCCTCCATGGTTCTGTAGGACTCTTTTCCCTCTGAAAATTAATGTTCCTGGTTCTTACTCCAAAGTTTTCCACCATTGGCTGAGGCTTTTTGTTTTAGTCTCAGTTAGGTTTTCTTATGCTTGCTGTTAAGTTTACATATTTTTCAGCACTTATGATTATTGTGGCTGAGAAACAGTGTGGTAATTCTAATTTTATGAAAACAGCCAGAGGAGAAAGAAGACAACAGTTTTATTATACAGCCCAGGCCATTTTCTCTCCAAATGAGATAAAATGTCATGCTTAAAACAAAACAGTAGCTCCAACCACCATTACTTAAGTATGAGGGAATATTCAGCAAACTAGGAAGCTAGTTAACTATCTCGGAAGTCTTCTTGGAGGTCTTCCCATGTGAACTTAAATCAGTGTACCAAAATAAGCCATCCTCATACAGTGAGGAGATCCTACAGTTACAACACCACCCTTGGATAAAATGAATAGAAGCTTTTTCAACTAATTCTTCATCATCAAACAAGAACATGTTTTACATCGGAAAAAGATAACATACACTACTAGTTTCAGATTGCTCTGAAAACTACATAGTTTAGACAAGCCTTAAGGGTTAAGTTGCATCAGAGTTTCACAATACATATTCCATACACGTCCTCACCACTTCAAGTAGCCAAATGCCTTCTAGAAGTGACACAAGACACTGCCAACTACTGTCGTTCACCAAGAACAAAGCACACATACTTAAACAAAAAACTGCTTTGCTTTTTTTTTTTTGTTTGTTTTTTAAAATCAAAGGCGGCAGGATCAGAGTAGGAATTTAACATGGGAAGCAAGTGATGAGGTCAATGAATGCTTTGCTGAGGAATTTCATCCTACCACACCTGCCCTAATTCAGTAAAGTTATTTACCTTCTTTCCCAATTTCCATGCTGGTGACAGGTATCAGGAAGTTTGTTAACCCAAGAGGAGGTTCTTGAGCATTATAGAGCATAATGCTCTTCCTGGAACATTATGTACTCAGACCACTAGTCACATTAAAGAACAAAGCATCAAGACTATGCTCTCTACATAGCGCACAACAGCTTTGATGTAATTTTTGTGACTGGTGTAATAGTACACAGTACTGTTTTGTACTGGTCAGATCTTAAGAGCAGTGCCTTTAGGATAAAAAAAGCCACTGCATTTCTGTAGCTCACAAATGAGGTGGTGAAGATCTGTGACCCTGAACAGGTCAGTAGGACCAGAAAGCATGATTCAGTCAAAAGAGATGGTGTTAAGCATAAAGTTATCACTTGCATAAGACCTCAGTCTTAGGAGAAATTTAGGGACATCTTACAGTGAACTGACTCACTGTGAACGTGAAGTGACTGCAGATCCTTTAAAAGTGGTCCTTCTGTGCACCAAAGTAATCAGCATTTTGGTAAATGATTTCCATCATCTACAGGGCTTGTACTTTTTCCTTACAAGTCCAGTGCTTCTAGACATTGCATAAAGTCCAGAAAGCGACAAAGATCTTGGCCGAATTTTGAAGACTCTCTCCAATGACCAGAGGTATTTCAAACTTCTTCAAACACAGTTAACTTTAAAACCAAAACTATGTAATTGGCCACTTACCCAAACAGCAATATCTGCCCCATGAAAGGTTATTTACACAATCAGACCACCAGGTAAGCTAAAGCCATGCTGTGTCCAGTGATGGCACTTCAGACAGATTGTTTCCTTCAACTTCTGATGATTTCTTAGCGTATCCTTAAAGTTTGTAAAACACTGTTCTGCAGAGACAAATTTTTGCACCTGAAACCAGTACCAAAGTCGGTATCACTTTGAAGTGTCTAAATCCTATCCTGCATAGACTGGGACTAGATATTTACTAGAGGAAGACATGATCTACAAAAATATCACACATCATCCCAGTCTTATTGCTATTCTACAAATGATTCTGCATTTTAAGTGACAATTATCCAAGATCTTAGTTCCTCAATTAAAATTAATCACTTGAGGACTGGATTAGGGTTGTTCAAAACAAGGCACTATGCTTCTACTTTTAGAAAGCAAAATTTGTTTAAGTTATCACTGAGAAGCTAGCAATTCAGGGTTTTTCTTTTAAAAAATGTAAATAGTGTTTTCTTTCCAAGTGTACATTTACTTTGTTGTCCAAAGACTGACAAATACCTACAGGAATCTAGTGCACGCCATACAAACATAATGAATAACAAAAGATGACGATCAGAGTACGTGACAGCCCATAGCCTTTCAGTGAACAGGAACAGCAAACACTGTATTTGCATCCAATTGAGCCACTCAAATTTGTAATGAAAATGTTATCAATGAATTAAGATACCATCCCAGAAGGCTTACTAAATAAACATAAAACAATATCAAGCTGGAAAAAATTCTTAATAAATGTATATAATCAGTTTCCAAACCTTTTCCATTGGTGCAGAAATGTCTCTGATTGAAAACGTGGTACTAAATGAACTCAAATCTGTTTTGGTTTTATACAGCCTCTGCAAATTAATAAAATGCTAAACATAAGTAGAATAAAATTTAAAAAACAATATTCTATGTCTAAATTTCTCTTGAAGCAACACCTTAAGAGCAAGTTATCTAGACTGTAGTTTCACAACCATGATTTATGATTAACACATTAATGATGTCTTCTTACACCGATTTTTATTTAACAAATTACCATCTTCATGCTCAACAGCAAGATCTGGAAGAAGATAAATGCAGAACTTTTATACCAACATTAAGAAAGTATTGATTCTAAGCATTCAGATAGAAAAAAAAACATATAAAGAAAGTACAGCAGTCTGACCAACAAAAGCCTAAATTGTCACCAAGTGCCATATATACTAGTATTCTCCAAATAGCAGATTTTTGTTAATTTCTTTTAACAGAGACTTTTCTTTGTGTTACGCTTTGATAAAAGAGAACAAGACTGGCAAATCATATGTCAAGTAAGAAAGAAAAAAGCATGAGAAAGAATTTCACAGACATACACCTTTGCTGAACCGAAAGCAAAATTCTTGTGAGGTTCTTCCACCAGAAATGAATCAGTAACAGAAAATGTAACTAAAAAATGTGGTATTAGTCAAAATGAAGAAAATACTACTTACAGTGCTATTCAGATATCCTTTTCTTGTCAGTCTTTGGCACATCTACATTTCTGTTGTTCAATTAAAAGACCTATATATTACCACAACCTTAAGAACCTGACATTTTTCCTGCTGCTTACATTCAGAAGGCTAGCCTACCAGCCAACTGCTACAGCAGAGATAACACCACAAAGCATCTGCTTCTCCGACAAGTGCCCAATAGGAAAAAAAATAATTCAATATGCCACAGAACTCATCTGCTTCTTTTATACTTAAATATGGGTTACAAGTTGGCTGTGCTACAACACACAGTATTCCTGGAAAACTTCAGCTTCCTCTTAATGGACCTGAGGCACAACTGAAGATAATATTGTCAGCAGAACAGTCAGAACAAACATATTCACTTAAGACAGAATATGTGTTTTAAAATTACTTGATCTTTGAAGGACATAGTCTACTATTTTTCAAGAGATCAGATGTTTATAAAGAAAAAACAAAAAAACCTTTCTTCTAGAAACCATTCCCAAACAAGTTTAGTTGCTTTACTGAAGGACAAAACCAAAACATCTTACTTGCAGTAAACTGTCCTGACCCTCAGAAAAAATGAATTTTCCAAGGTTCACATGGAGTGCAATAAGATCAACAAAGATAAATAAAAGGTAAAAGTCTATTACACACAATAGTTACTTGATTATTTCATGAGATTGTTCATGTTATGACAATAGACGCATTTCCCATTATCTGGTCAATTTGCTCATATTATTTTATTTCTTATATCCTACTCTGACAAGAAATATTTCATTCAAAGACTGAAAGACTTGTCATGCTATGATGTTGATTGGCAGTTTGCCACTTCCATCACAGAATCATCAGGGAAGACAGAAAGCAGCACCAAAATAAAATTCTCCAGCCGGGTCCATTGGCCATATGTTACACGGGAAAAAGGAAAAACAAACCCAACAACAACAAAACACCACAACAAAAGACCAATAGGAAAAAAAACAACACAAAAAAAACCCAACCAGAGACCATATGTTTTCCCAACAACTATAAACCACGAAAAAAACCACCCCAAGACACAACTATTGAACTTGGACCAACCCCCTCCTCCAACAGTAGCATTTGTTTTGCCTCGGGTACATTTTTTCTCTTTTTAAATCAGGATCACTCTAAGTTAAGTTTCCTGAATCCACTAGCAGGTGTTCATTCCTCACCAAGGCAATATCTTCAGGAGCAGAGCTAGTCAATAATCTTACAGATTGCTAACATACAGCAGCAGTGCACATGCCTGTACTATTCATTCCTCTGCCACACAGCCACATGAAGGTCAATTTCATTTTGGAGCCTTTTACTTACCTTTGCCATTTTGCCATGCAGTGTACCAGGACAAACTGAGGAAAGTGGTGATGAAAACTAACACGGTGGCCACAGTTCCATTTCGGAGCCTCATCTCATTTCAGCATCACACTTGTTTATGTTCTATTACCGATGAGGACCTATCTGTTGGGTTTGCTGCAATGAAGTCAGCTGAAGTCCACCAGCAGCAGCTGGCCAATAGCAACTCAAAAGTAGCTCTCACATATCAGAGGTATCATAAATCAATCCATTCCAAACTGTTGTAAGCTTTCTTGTAGTTCTCATAAATTAAACTTCTCTTTATTCTTCTAGTCCTGTTTAAAGGAAACAAAATTTTAAGAGTTCATGCTAAAAATATTTACAAGAGTCCCCCATCTATCAAAACACAGTAAAGAAATACTACTATATGCTCATTACTGTGGTTTACATGCACCTCCCTCGCACTGCCTCAGCCTTGGCTCAGAGAATAGAACTTGTTAGATTAATTTGTCCTTTTTCTGTTAAATCTGGAGGAGCTGTATTTCACATGAATTTGATCATTAAAGGACAAACATACACATCACCAACATCACAATTTTATCATAAACTCAAGGAAAGATCACATGTCACCTGACAGGTAATGAACTGATACAAGAGTTGTTTTCAGGAAGCCAGCAACTCAAGGCCCCAGTCTTAAGTACTCACTTTGACAAAACCCCTCTGAGATCAGTGAGGCCTAATGTAACTGCCAGCAGCAGAACCGCCCCCAGCGAACTGAGAGACCAGAGCTTTAAACACCATTTACAAGCCTGCATCACTCAACTCTCCCTGCTCAGTGCAAGAGTATTTGATCCATCCACAACCGTTTTTTTTTCCTAGCTTAGCTGCAGCTAAAGCACAGAATACAGTTACACATGCAAAGAGGTTCAATCTATACCAACTGGCAACAATCCAAAAGCCCCACAAAATGCCACAATATGACCTTATCACTCCTCTATTTCCACCACACAGGCACAAGGACGAGACACAGAAGTTACCTACAAATCAGTTTTATCCCAGATGAAGATTCCATATCCTGGGATTAGAAATCCCCAACTGGCCAAACACAGCCANGGCAGAATTGTTTTTAAAACACTAAATAATCCTTTACAGTAGCTCAAACATTAACATTTGACATTCTTTTAAGGCACTGCCAGTTTTTTGCCACTATAAACTACATCTGATACAAGTATGCTACCCAGCAATAAATAACTTGCTTTGAATTTTCCTTGGAAGCACTCTGTCACACTCTTGCCTGGGTACATTTAGAACAACAGAGGAAAAACCCTTTTTGTTATTACGCTACCAAGAGATTCCAGTCAAATCTGAACTACTCTTCCCAAGTTTGGTAAAGCTAGTGTGTTCTGCCATACAAAGAGTTTGCTAAACAAGACATAACCAACAGGCACAGTTAACAAATGAAGGGAAGAGAGCAACAATGTTGCAGAACTACACCTCTTGCATCAAATCTTGGTCACAACATGGACTACGATTACCTCACCTGTAATGCTAGTAACACGTTCTGTTTTGAGGAACTTTACACACAGATAGGTTTGTGGCTTTAAACATTAACTCAGAAATCACATAGTGCCTATGAGGAAGGAAACAAATGCAAGTACGTGGGAAGCACACAAAGTGGACGGTAAAATTCAGTAAGAAACAAAACAATGAGCAGGGATAGAAAGAACTGTGAAAGGCCTTATGATATGAGGAACCTGAATTCAACACAATCAAAGATAAAGACAACTGAGAGACCTATAGAAAGCTAACACGGCGAGCACGGCATGCCAGGAAATATCATCAACGCCAGCACTTTAAATAGGAGGTGGACATAATAACAGTCATGAGGGTAGGCAATAGTAATTAGGTAAGGAGACAAAAGTCTGGGTGGACTTTAATAGTAAGGAGAGGCAAAGATCTCAAACCCCCAAGGTTTTGTAAGGCCTGTCTACATGAATTTAGAAAGTTCAGGTGATTCCCAGACTAGCAGATTAAGTGACTAGGATACCAATAAGGTCAGTGACACTAACAGTTTAACACGGCTCAAGTGGCTCTGAAGCAAGGATGCCTAAACTGTAATCTACCTATACCATTATTTTAGCAGCAGTCAGATCTCTCTGGAGCAGCTCAGGTGTGCATGAAGGACCAGGCTGCAAACTAGACGGATTAACACGCTGGGGGCAACAGACAGCTGGTCCAACATGCAAACAAGAGAGGGCAGCCAGGAAAGTAGAAATGTCATCTGATAATGCAGGGAAAGTGAACCACCTGCCTTGCCAGAAAACGCAGGCATCATTTTTTACATTTGCTGCAACAAAATCAAGATGTTATGATGAGGGCTTCTCACTGTGCTATCCGAATCTGCAAAAAACACAGCCTGAAAGAATTCAGAAAACAAAACAAAAAACCCTAAAAATAAAAAAAACAACAGCCACACAATTCAATTAGCCGTGAGTATGCACAAAATTGTGTCAAATTAATAATTATCATTGGTTTGAGTTGGGTGGTTCTGCTTTTACGGTGCTGTACCCACTCCTCTTAGCACAGGCAAGCAGCAGCTCAGCCGCAGCTCAGCACTACTTAGACGATTATTCAAGCATTTCACTATACCAAACTGCACACATCAAGGCCACGCATACAACCAGAAGCCTTCCAGCTTTTAAAAACGCAGATAGTTAAACCTGCAGAAAACCCATGTGCAGACGCACATAAATTACTGAACCCCCAGGTGGTCACTTTAGGTTTGTTCAATAATTTACCACTGAAACGCTTCAGCAAACCCCCGTCACCGGCGGCTGTTAACGGCCGTTACCTCAGGCTCGCCGGCGCCCTGCCATTTCGCAGCCCAGTCCCCCCTCAAGCCCGGGGAAGCGAAGAGGGGGGAAGAAGGGATCCGCTACCTCCCTGGAAACCGTCCCGAGTTAGCCGGGACGTTCCCCGGTGTTTCTCCGCCCCGGTCGTGGCTATTTAGTCGAGGAAGGAAAAAAAAAAAAAAAAAAATATCAGGCGGGGAAGATAACGCCCCGGCGGCCGCCGACTCTGCCGGGCGGCAGAAGGGGAGAGCGGAGGGAAGGGAGGGAGAGGGCCGGTCCGGGGAGCTGCGCAGCGCCCGGTGCATCGGAGGGTGGTTGCGGGAGGCGGGGGGGAGGAAGGAATGAGGACAGGAAACTGCAAACTCTGGCGACCCCCCCCCGCCCTCGGTCTCCCGGCACGCAAGGAGGAGGAGGTGGACAGAGAGAGAAGGGGCAGCGGCGGCGGCAGCACTCCCGAGCAGGAGAAGGAGGGGGGGAGGAGCGCCGCCCTCCGCACACCCCAGGGGCACCCCCAGCACAGGGCGAAGGGAGGGGGCGGCAGCAAGTCCTGCGAAGGAGCCGCAAGCGCTCCTTACCCCGCCACCACGCAGGTGCATGCCAGCGCGAAAGGGTGCGGGCATACAGATGGGGGGAGCAGGACGGCCCCCAACCAGCCTCCCGCCTGCCCCCTCTCTCCGGCGACACCCGCAGAGACCCGTGGCGCTGGGAGGAGAAGCGCCTCCGCTGCCCACCCACTCCAGAGGGTGCGGGAGAGGAGGGACGCCCGGCCCCCAAGCCTCCCAAAAAGCCCGAGCTGCCTGTAGCTGCCGCCACCCGGCTGCCGGCTCCGAGCCGGGTCCGAAAGGCGGCAGCGGGGACCCGGGGCGCACAAGGGGAACGGGATCCACCGACCGCCACTACCATCCTCACCTGTGCGCGGCGCTCCGGCAGGGGGAGCCACGGGCAGCGGACACGGCGGCGGCAGCGGGCAACTGTGTCGGCTCACGCTGGGGCTCTCACTCACCCCCGTCCGCTCGCCCGCCCTTCGCTCGTCAGCGACGCACCCGGCTCGCGCAACTGCCCCCCGCCGCCCCGAGCGCCATGGAACCGCACGGAGCTCCGCCCCGCCCCGCCCACCGGCGCGGAAACCCCACCCACCCGGCCAGGCACCGGCCCCTCCGGCTGCCAATGGGGCGCCGCGCCGGTGAGCGCCGCTCATTGGCTGGGCGGCCTGTCGCTCTCTTCGGCCGCGGCTATAAATAGCTCAGTCTCGCGAGGTCTTCCTCAGTCGCTGCGGCGGGAGCCGAGGAGAAGAGAGGTTCTCAGTGGTGCTTTTTCAGCAGTGTGTCCCCTTTTTAGGCTGTGCTTTTGGGGGTTTATTGTTCTGGAAGAGTCCCAAGAAAGGTTTAGCTGCCCCAGCACTTAGTTACTTGTTGCTGCGTGGTCAGCTGTAGGAGGTCCATCTCTCTGGTCACTATAGGGTCAAGCCCCTGACCTGTTACATGAGGGTGTACCTACACTCCTGAGGGGAAGGTGAGCTCAGCAGAAGACATCACACACTGCCTGTCAGTGCCAAGCAAAGCGCATGTATTGGTGCCCTCTGTGATGTGCTTGTTCACCAGTGACAAGAAGTCACAGTCGTGAATTTTCAGTCATGAATTTTACCGTTGAGTTCATACTGTGCTTATCTCTTAGAGTTTGTATCGAGAGCTGTTTGAATTAAAGAGCCACTTGTTGCTTCACACCAGTTAAATAAACCCTCTGTCCGTTGTGCCGTTCACAAGTGCGGGTCTGAGGGGAGCATTCATGTCGTGCTGCGTGCCGTCCAAGGTGCCGTTAAACAGGTACGGCTTTGAAGGTGTGAAAATGAACTCACTTCCCCCCAGAGGGTTGTTGCTGCAGCGTTGTGCAACTGGTGAAAGAAAGTTGGTGGCGGCTTTACTCTGTGGGTTTGTTATTTAGGGTTGTGAAGTTTCTGTTCTGTAAGTAATCCCCTATCTTCAGTGGTTTGTTTCATATGTTCCTGGAATTTAATGCATCTTTTGCGGTCTGAAAGCTCCTGTTAAAATCAAATAGCACCCTCATGTTAGGATCCTATCTACCTCGCAAGAGCCATGCTCTTACCATGTAGTGCTACCTTGTTAGCGGTGTTTGGTCCTTTTGATTGACTCAATTGCTTCCCCTTTTTTTCTCATGTTCCACCTAATTTAGACAAAGTCTACAGTACACATTTTTACTCTCAGTTAAGGCTCTTATGCTAGATATAGTTGAATAGGTCCCCATGAGATCTTTGTAAACTGTGGAAAAATCTTACTAGTTATTCTGTCTGGAGTGACATTTAACAAGTCTCCATAGATTATTTTTTTTTAACCAATGCTTAAACACATTACAGTATTTTTGCACATTCACAGTAGCACATTTTTGCACATACACAGTAGCCCTCAGTGATTTTACCGGCTTTCTCAAAGCTTGAAAAACGGGGCTGGTTGCAACTCAGGCAGAGCGCAAAAAAGCAGCAAGTTTGCAAGGTCTTGACACCCAGGCTGTTCTGTGATTTTATTCATTGAGTGGTGTGAATTTATTATGTAAATGTGGGCTTCAATCTTCCCTTTTATAAAGAATTGGAATAAAGTGAATTTTTTATTGAAAAAAAAATTCAGCACAATAACTTTCAAACAAAAATTTGTGCATGCACGTCCTTACATGCACACACACACACACCTATGGCAGAATTTTTTTAGAGATCCCAGCAAGCTAAAAACATTAGAGCCACCATTGTTTGCCTCTAATAAATTAGTGTTGCTTAGGGATATGATTTTTTTCATTTCTGTGGCAGAAAAAAAAACCCTGCTGGAGACATTTTCACATAAAAGTCCTTTTGTCAAGAGAACTTAGTCTGCTGAAGAAAAGACTCTGGTACAAGATGAGTTTAATGACAGTTATTTTACAAGGACTGTCTGAGCCTTCCTACTTTTTGTTCTTTCGCTGCTTGAACATTTGCATTAAGGTGGTTTACCAACTGGACCTTGACAGTACTCAATTAACTATTAACTTCCCCAAACAATAGAGTAAGCATAATGTGGTTGTTTCTCAGTTCCTCTGACATCTTTCCTGAAGTTAGTTTCCCAAGACAGAAGGCAAAGTCCAAGACAGGAAAAAAAAAATCAACATTGCCCTCATCTGACCTACTACAGCAATAATCAAATGCTTCTTGGCATATTCCTCTGCTTGATACATGGAAAAAGCGCACGGTGAAGGAAAATGCTGCAGCTGCCAGAGAAAAGGAGTTGGGGCTGTTCGGCTGACACACTAAAATGTTGCTTACTTCTGGTGAGGGTGGCAGCTCCCTTTTGGGCCTGAGCAAGATGACAGCAAATTTCTGAATTGCCTGAATGATGGCAAATTTCTGAATCCTTTCTTCCTGCCAAGTTATTCTTTCATCCTACAGCCACTGCTGTTCAACTGGAGTATCAGTTTGAAATTAGAGAAGATTAAGCACTTCCAAACACTTAGTATTTAAATGCAAGTGTTAAGGTGCGAATGTTGTAACAACAATAATGGGAGACACTTGAGGGAAGAAATTGTTTTAAAAAGATGGGAAGTTTAAATCCTTATTGTTCCAGCTTTTGGTTGCTGAAAAAAGGAGCTTGCTATTCTATACCAGCAGGGGAAAAGAAGCCACGGGAGAGAAATGCATAATCATATTTCGACAGGAGGAAGATTTCACACTGGGAAATTTTTGCTAAGGTATTACCTAAATGTCAGAGTACAGACAAGGTGGCAGAAGATGGTCCGGGCCTACCATAATTGCACGTATGCTGCAAGTGACTGTTTCTGGCATACCTGAGCTGCTGACTTCTACAGGGCTGCACGGTTGTTGCCGTTCATCAGATTTCGGGTTTGTTCTATCCAGGCACTTTTCCTAACTCATTCAAAAGCACAATAGTGGTGTTGTCCTTGTGTTTCACTGTGCTCACATTCTGGTTTTCTCAGACACTAGGAAAGAAGAAAAAAAGGTAAAGGTGCTTGACAGTGGCAGCAAAAGTCTTAACGGTTGCTTGACTGAAAAACAGCAGTCTGAAAATTGTCTGTGTCTCCTGACTGACAATTGAATCCTGTCCCAGAGATGGAATTTATTCCCAGCCTGCCACTAACCTTGTTTTTTAACTGAGCAAACACCTTAGGACTCTCAGTGCTTCTACTTCCATTTCACCCCAGTTTTGCCTTTTTCAACTGTAAACCTTTCATGACCGAATTGTTTCTGATATATGCTAGCTGACCACCTCACTCAGTGAAGCTGTATTTCTGCGGCGCCTTTGCTGCACTCCCATATCAACATTAAAAATAAAGAGGAATGCAAATACACCTGGTATGTGTCAGGGAAGGATTGCCTATAGTTGCCCACTGCCCCTGCGAGCGATCTGTGCCCCAGGCTGTCTCCTATGTAAGGTCACAAGCCATCCCCTGCAGCACACAGCTGGTGAAAGGAAAACCCAGCTCCCCTGCAACCACCTTCTTGCCCCTGCTGTGTTGAGGAGACAGGCTTCAAGTCATGGTGCAACACCGGGAAGACTTGTGGCCCTCACCTGGCACTGTGGTAGGGCAGTAGGAAACTGGGGGGAGGGGAAGGGAAGGGAAGGGAAGGGCAGGGAAGGGAAGGGAAGGGAAGGGAAGGGAAGGGAAGGGAAGGGAAGGGAAGGGAAGGGAAGGGAAGGGAAGGGAAAGGACTATGACTAGGTAAAGTGGTGCATGCATAACAATACTGAAGGTTTTCTCATCTCACAGGCAGGTTTGATGCTCATACAAATTCAGATCTCATTATGGCTTTATAGACCCAAACTGAAACAAATGAATGCTTCAGTGGATGAGCTAGTTTGCAAAAGAGAGTTTTTGTTTCATAGTACTGTAAGCTTATTTTATACACAAAGCTGCTAGATGTACAATTCATGTATTAATGGGTGGCTTGTGTAGCACCTATTGTAGTGCTAATACTCAACAAATAAAGAGATGTAGAAAATTATGTTAAATGTGATTGTAGATACAAATGCTTAGTAGCCAAAAATTGCCACATTTATGTAATCTTTATTCTGCCTTTTCTGTGACTACATTATGAAATAATCTGCTGTTATGTGTCATGATGTTGCTTCTCCGCACACAGATGTGTCTCACTCAGAAGTCAGGTGCGATGGTGCCATCCTTTCCAGTAGGTAAATTGTTGGTCCACTTTAACAAGATAAAAACTGAGGTGGGAGAGAGCAACTAATCTGTCCAAGAAGTGCCTCAGGGAGGTAGGAACAGAGCTCGATCTCCAAACTCATGTTTCTCTACCCTCACACCCACATCACCATCATTTCACTCGCTGTGGAGGTTCTGTCTGAGCTGCAAATGCCTCTGCCACATGCTCAGAGGTGATGAACATTTACATTTATTCATCTCCTTCTGAAGGCAGAGGCTTTTAAATGCATTCCTGCTATTACATAAACATAAACCTGGAATCCGTGAAGTTCATATTGTGCCAATATTGCTGATGGTAGCTGAGGTCCAATGCCCAGGTAAAGAACAGCCAGTTACATTTACTATTGAAGAGATAGTCCAAGTGAAAGAAAATCATGTTAAGAATTAAGGATTTTGATTGCCAGCTCATTTTCCACATGCCCGCTTCATGGTACTTTCTCTCTCCTAGTTTAAAAAGATGGAAAAATTTTCAGGGAAGTTTTGAGAGCTAGACTTCGTGAATTGGGTATCTTCATCATAAGCAAAACTCACTGAGAAGATGTCTCCTTTCACTTACCTTGGGGTAACCTGGTGGTTGGTCTACTGATGGCAGGGAAGCTGCAGTCAAAGGGAAGTCTGAATCAGGCCCTCAGCAAGTATAGATTCCTGAAGGTGTCCTTTCCTAGCAAAATTAAGTACAGGTCCAGACAGCACAGGGAAAGGATCCAAGTCAACTTACACAGGCAAAAAATAAGATGTTTTGGAAGGAAGGATCTCTCAAAATCTGGTACATTGTCTCATTGGTAGATGAAGCTTTGAGAGGGACTGTGACTCCAGTATAACTCTTAATTTATGTTGTGCAGAATTACTACAAACTGTAAAGATTTTCTAGCTCCACCCACTACAAATGCCCAAATACCTGCTTGTGCAGTTAAGATTCTAGCATATTCTCCAAAGGTGTGGAGATTTGAGCTAAAATCTGAAAAAACAATGCAAATCTAAATTTCTGCCTGCCAAGAAACACAGACTAAAACTTTATACTCCAGACTTCTGGCACGAGCTCCCTTGCCAAAGAGTGGGCTGGCCACACATTAGTCTTTGCATTATTTTCTTCTTGTCTAGTCCAGACCGGCGTTTCGTCTTTAAGCCTCCTCCCCACAGGAAGGCAGGGTTGCGCAGGACATGGTTCAATCCACTTTGTTAGGACCAAATGTTAAGAGTCAAAATCAAGCACCAAACTGTTGGCTAAAACCCAACTCTGGGGCAAGTAGCTCCCTTCTACTTTTGCCCCGTCACCCAGGAGATGTCTGGTCAAGTGCGTGTCTCCTTGCACTGTAGGGCAGATCTGGACACCTTGTGCAGACCAAACTGGAATAAAGTGCTTGCTGCCACATCCCTTCACTTCACTCTCAGTTTCTGATGGAGGTCAATAGTCTGCAAAGAGCGATGCTATGGTGAGGGCTCTGCAGATGGAGGAGCAGGTGGAAAGCTTCCTGTGCTTTCTTGTGGCAACCTGCTATCTTTCTTTGTAGAAGGTGAAGGATGCACTAGGTGAAGGATGAACTTCATGCATGTTTTTTTGCCACTAGGGACAGCACAGGGCAGGGGATGAAAATTCCTTCTCCCACCAAAAGTTGAACAGAGGGGGTTTGTAGCAACAAGTTAATATATGGGGTTCCTTACAGGGATGGAGCAGGCTGCCTCTCTGTGAATCACAATAGCTGTATGACCCTCTGCATTCATTCTTGGCAAACTAATTCCCAGCCAAAACTGTATGTGGAATCTGATACTCGAGACGATGGTTGAGTGAGCATTTGCACTAACTGCAGTCATCGGCTGTGGCTTACTGACACTTGAGTCAGCATCGCCTCAACAGGCAAAGAGACATAGCTCTCACTCTTGTACCTTCCTTACCCCAGCACCTCCTGCTCTGATCCTGTGCCACTCTCCTGTCTTCCCTGACTGCTTTGCCTTCATAATCCTGTACTAAATTTGTGAAGAACAACCAGAAGTTGTTAAACCAGCTCACACTGGGATGACGGGAAGAAGAAACAGATTCAGGAGTGCCTTGACAAAGCATGACCTTGCAACTTGTATCCTTCTAATGATGTCCAGCCCCATCACATCAGATACGGGTAAAAAGTTCAAATCCTAGGTGCATCCCTAATCATTGATATGGTTTTTTTTTTGTCTTGCCATCAACCTGTCCTTTCTAAATTTTACCCCGAGAAGCCTATTCACTGTGCATGTAATTCCACATCGCAGCAGGGCCATGGACAAGTGGGCACAAATCCACTCCATGGAGGATGAGAGCTGTCATTTGAACCCAAGGTATGTGCCAAAGTGATTCTGTCAGCAGCTGATTTGGGGCAGGGGGCAGAGAGAAGGAATAAGAGAATGATATCTTTAGATCCCCTTGCTCGAATTACCTATAGTATGTATCATTGACCTTAACTTGTATCCCCCTGAGACATGGCAAGTGTCAAGACAATCCCTGTGAGCGTGTGAATGCTGCAGCACTGAAAATAATTATCAAAGCCACTCTCCATTTTAACTAGCAGAGCTGTTGCTCTGCTGTAATGAAAAGATCTCATGCTTTGCCCTATCGCAGCAGCAATCCAGGCTGTATTAAGTTATCCTGACCAGCCTTAAAGGCTTTAGTGATGTTTCTTTCATTTGAGCGTTATCTTTCTGCCAATTTAGAATCCCATCTCCTCCCCACAAAGCAAACCTATAGTTAACCAAGCAGCAGTGGGAGGACGGTAGATGGCAAGGAAAACATAGATAAGACAGGAGCATTCTTCATGGCATTTAGAAATAATGAGTGCAATTTCCCGCGTCTTAGGACTTTTTAGACCAAGGTTTTAGGAAAAAGAGAAATAAACCTCGGTCAGACAGGAGCCCTACCCATAGATCTGGAATAACATGCAAGCAGCAACAAGCTAGGCACTGCTGCATCTCCAACAGGCAACAAAAAATGACAGTAATAACATAAGAGCTTTTGGACTATCAGATAGCTCCATCCCCCAGAAAGGACACCAAGGACACGCATTTTTAAATGAAGCAGTGTATTCCTTTCTTCACAGATTCAAAAGAAGCTTTAGATTCCATCTCCACATGCAAACTAGGTGTTCAGCCTCCTCTCAATTGCATGCAGATTACTCTCCTGGCACACAAAGGGAAACCAGCAGTTGAGGAGCAGTATGTTGATATTGTATTTTATTCCCAAAAAGTACTTTTCAGGATGACAGCTCCCAGTGTGATCCCACGTGCTGTGCAGCCGTGTGGGCAAATGCTAATTCCGCCCACTGAACGCGCAGGCAATGAGGGTGAATGGGACAGGGGTCAGGAGCAGACACCAATCAAAGCTGTTAAGTACCGCTGGCAGCCGGAGCACACTGAGCAATTAATAAACTCTTTCTGAAGTTTGTAACATGTCAGTGATGACGAGTTTGATAACTGCAGTAGTTGTATCACTAGCATATTGCATGTCACGCATACTATTACTGTTATTCCTGTCCTGAGACAAATAGAGCTGTAAGAAATTACAAGACTGACACATGCAGAGTCCTTTGGTTTTTAGGGTGATTACACCTTAACCCTAGGTTACAGAGTAACAGCTCATGGGTACTGACATGTTCAAAGTCAGGCCTCAGGACGACGCATCTCAACGTGAGGGTGTTTATGGATAATTAAACTCTAAAACCATCAAGGGCCAGGTTTTTTCCCTGACCACTAGAGAGAAAAATGCAAGGACAAAGTGGAGAGCATCACGCTGGGTGGAGAGCATCATGTTGAGCACAGGTGAAGTGGGCTTGTGGGGACAGCAATGGCTTTCCTCCCTATCTCTCCCCCGCTGCAGGCTATGTCGCAGCCCACAGCCCTACTTCTTCCCTCTCCCTTTAGATGAGGTTGCCGGCTACAGGAAGGTGAGCCCAGGGCTGGCCTCACTCCTCAGTGAGCACAACTGGGATGTCAGGTGGGTCTTGGGGGAAAATGTCCCACCTTCTCCTTCACAGAGTGCAGCTGCAGCCCGGCCTTACCCTCATGCTCATCCTGTTTCAGCAGAATCTGTTTGTATTTTTAAATCACAGTAATACCATATCTGCTGCTAATCACAGCCCAACAATACTAACTCTGTGTGCAAACAAGGCCATCATCCAAGTATTGTTTTGCATAACCAGAATGCTGGGGTTGTGAACATTTGCATAATGTTTAATTATTTAGTCAGAACATAAAATTTGTCTTCGTCTCAAAAACATTTTTATGAAATGTCCCAATAATTAAACACCACTATGTTTATTAACAGCAGGGAAGATTCATGAAACGTATTAGTCAGAAACAAGCAAGTAACTACATCTCGCTGCAGTAATCAAAACACGCCACTCCGAAGTAGGTCCCCAAGCACGGCAAACACCAGCGTGAACTCCTACATGCAACCGAGCAGAATGTGATTAAAAGCGTAACAGTTCAGTGGCTGTACCTTGGAGGGGTCAGGGATCCAGAATTCGACAGCTTAATTCACTCTTTGATCAATATATATCATTTTGAGAAGAGCGGTTCAATTATATTTAGTCAGCTGAAGTGAGCCCTGCATCTCTGAAAGGTAAAACTTGGGGTCAGCTGGAGGCCCGTGCGCGGTGCTGCAGCCTGGGGAAGGCGTCTTACAGGCTCCTGCTCCCACATGCTGCCCGTTGGAAGGCAGCAGGACCCGCGCACCGGGTGACGGGCCCAACTTTGCATCCCTTGTGTGGGACCTGGGAGCACGGAGAGGTTCCTCATGGAGTTCCTCTAGGCAATTCCTAACAAGGCTGAAAAAAAAGTAAGATAGGATTTGTAAAAGTAGCCAGAAGCACATAATAAAAATATCTGTCTTGACGACGTAGGAAAGGGGTTCCTCCCGCAGTGTTTCTGCACCATCGCATGCTGATCGGGAAGAGGGGCCAGCTCCAACTTCAGTTATTCTGGTGTGTAAATAGAAAAATTTCCCTAGAATGAATGGTCAGAGTCTGGGCTGAAGCTGCTGAGTGTGTTGGGGATGTCCCCAGCACCAGGCAAGACCTGGAGGTTCTTTTAAGCAAGTAAAACCGACAGGCTGCAGAGGAAGAGACGAACACCGGTTGTCATGCACCGGAATCCAGTTTGATCAAAACAGTTTCTGTGCCCAAGTGTAAAAGCTCCAAATTGTACTAAGTTGCTTGAAGGGAAGGCAGAATTCAGGACCAGAAATTGGAGTAATCACCCACTATATTAGGAGGAAGAATGTCTTCTGTCCTGGGAGCAAGCGTTTGCCTCTAAAATAAAATATTTTAATAATTCAAACTTACTAGCTTACATATAAGAGAAGAATAAAATTCAAAGTTTATTTTATTTAGGCAAGATGGAGATTTTTATTCTCCCTTTTAATTTCAACTTTATACTTCAGTTGTATTTCAATAATGTTATGCAAGAAATTAAGCTTGTGTCCTCCTGCCCTCTCTGAAACTCATCTGTTACTTGCTAACGAGGATTGCAAATTACTCGAGCCAATTTCTGAGACATGCATATCGTTACAAGGCTCCCTTTTTGTCCATCAGTTACATAAAAGCAGCCAAGGAAACCACCTCCTTTCCTCCCGTATCCTTGGCGTAACTTCTAAGACTCAGTCTGAGTTGTCACTATTTCGCAGCACCGTGCCGGGGGTCGTGTCAAACAGGAGCTGGGGAGGGTACGGCTTACTTTGGTGGGTAGATTTGAGGAGCTGTTTGTGCAACGGGGTAAAGCAAATGGGGAAATCAGGACAAGTCCACCTGTTTAGATGACCACCCTCTGCTTTCCCCGCATGAAACGTAAGCCTAGATAAATGGGCTCTGACAGCAAACGCTGCCTTTTTCCTAAGCCAAAGCAAACCCCTCCTTCCCATCCTGCTTTAGGGAAGTAGGTCACAGTAAAATCTGCCTCCCGCGATCGCCTGTCCACGATCACAAGGTGAGATAAATTACATCCTCACAATAATGGGGGAAATTGTGGTGCGAAAAGGCAATTCAAGAGCTCTGTGACTCTCTGGAGAGCAGCTGACGGCACGATCCACCATCAAAAATGCCTTGCAACCCGCTGCCCCAAGCTGCTCGTGCCCCGCTCCCTGCTGACGGACCGAGCTCGGTAGCTGGATCGGATGTTGAAGAGGCGCAGCCACCCTTTGGCGGCAGGCAACCCACAGTGGGCCGTTCAGCGCACCGGGAAAACAAACCGAAAATCACAGAGGAGGAGGATGAAGCAGCAAAGAAACCAGGCAGTAAGAACTCCCCGCTGATCAGGAGAGGTTGCCTCTGTTATCTCTAGCTCCAACTTCTTTTTTCTTGTGTTTCCCAGGGGGTCCTGTGGGCGCTGGAGCTGGATTTGCTGCGCCATTGAATCGCTACATAGCCTGGAGGTTTGAAAGAGCGTACGGGTGAGCTCGGCCATGCCACGAGGCCGGGGTGTGGGGAGCAACTCATGCCATGGCTCCTCATACTTGGGAGTCTTTTTTTTTTTTTTGGTGGTTCAAAATAAAGGCATGAACCAAACAAAAGGCTTCATTAAGCAAAAAGCAAGCCCTTTTGCGTACTCGAGGCGAGTGCTGCAGGAAGAGGCAAAGGAGTTAAAAGAAGTCAACCTTTGTTTAAAGGAGTGGCCAGATGGGGCAGATGATGTCTGTTTTGCCTGGACAGGCTCAGGGCCTTATTCTGCCTTGTCTGCAGGCAGCCTGCCCATCAAAATTATCTCCTGTGCTGAGTGCAGACAGGACGAGCCAACAGCTTATTAAGGAGTCTCTGTTATTTCTGCTGAAAAATGTGGCTTTTATTTTCCTGAAGGGTTATTAACTGAATTCTCCTCTTGTCACAACTCTGGGTGTTTTCCTCTGCTCTTTCCAGACAGTTCTCCTTGGTTCTTCAATGTAGGCAATGGTTTGGAGGGGTTTACTGATAGTCTAGTTACATTTGGGGTCGGGGGGAAGAATAAAAATAACACGGGAACAGGATTTCTTTGGGAGACATGATCACCAGAGCATGACTTTCAGACAAACTCAACTCTGCAGTTCAGAGACCTCCAGTTTTTGATACGGTGTTGAAATCTTTATAGCACCTTGGGCCATCACTTGCACAAGCAGTCCTGTGCCTGGAGCTGGAACTGGAGTTTTATTTAACAAATATTTAACAATGTTATATTAACAATAATAAATATTACTGGAGTAAATATTGTTGCCTCACCTCAAGGTGATCTGATACCAGCTGCTGGCTGGGGAGGGCAGCACGGGTGGTGGTTGGCAAGAGGAGGATCTTGCCAGATTCCTCTGCCTCCTCACCATCTCTGATGGGGCCATGCTTTTACGCGGTCTGGCCCAAGGGCAACACGGGTGGCCCAGTTGCTTTGTCGTCCTGGAGCTGCTGGCATGGGTGACAAGTGACAGTGTGGAAGCCACGTGCTGGTAATCACCACAGGACCCACTGGTGCAAAGTGCCATTTTCCAGTAGACAGTGAACAAAGATTTCTTTCTTTTTCCTTTTTTTTTATTAAAATGTTTCTCAGGCAGAGTTGACATTCAAAGGCAGGGTAATAAATTACGTGTCAATCTAAACTTTAGAAATCATACCGTATTTGGGAAAAAATGACAGTGAGTTAAAGAGGCTCTCAGATACCACAGTACCTGGCTCAGCATCCTTGAATAGGCTTCAGTGGAATTAGGAACCTGCAACACATACCATTTCATATGCAATTAAGTAAATAAACAAAGCAAAAAAGGAAATCAACAATGAAAGCTCTCAATGTGAAGGTGTGTGAGATGGAAGGAAGGAAAATTGTCCTCTTTCACTTTGCTTTGGGAAAATCTTACCCGCCCTTACTGCATTCCTAACAGCTCTCAAGAGAGTGATTTGGGATCCCGGAGAGGGAGATAGTTCAACATTTTCCTGAATGACCTCCATTTAAGCTGCCTTAGATGAGCTAGAGAGGTTTTCTTCTGGGAATGCAGCCAGTGTATGTAGAGAATTAGAATCTGCAGGTGAAGCAAAGGCGCTGTAAGATACTGCAAACGAAGAAGATCTGAATGAACTGTGTGAATACGTGTCCCATCAGTCTCCAGCTTCAAAGAGTAACGCAAGGCTGAGAATTATCTGGGAGTAATAATCCATAAAAGTCTTCAAACGGTATTTATTGTGTGAAGTCAGACAATAACAGATCCCACACTATAAAAACTTCAACGGTTCCTGTCGCCTGTTGAGCGGCTTGGTGAACATCAGGAATATGTGAGGCTGAGACCTGTGCCCACTTGGAACTGAAATGCCTTCTCCTACAAGAGTTAATCCCGTGCAGCCACTCCGTGCTGGATCACACAGGGTTACATTCCCCCCTGAGGATTTATGAGACATGCAGCACTGCCCAGTGTTCACAAATGGCTTGCTTTTTTTTTGCTTTTTTTTTGACTCTATAACAGTACAAAAGTTATCTTCAAACCGCAAACCCCAAATCCTGTAATTAAACCTTTGTTACCCACAGCAGAGTGCTCATCGTGTATACAAAGCAAACATTTTGGCAAGTTTATTATGCTCCTCGAGACTAAGAGGGAATTAATGGCATTGCAAAATTACAGCAAGCTGCTCGCTACGCTGCTGCTGGATATTTTCACTGGCAACAAGATTTTATATTCCTCTTCATCTTGAAAAAAAAATACAAGAGATTTAGAAAATGTTTTTACTGTCAAAGGCAACACAGTGCAAAACACCATATCAAAGTAAAGGCCAGGGGGATATTTTGGCCTTAAAAATGTATTGCACTTTGCTGTACATTAAAAATAATTTAGTTGTATTTTTTTACTTAAAATTACTAAACATTGGGATAATCCAACTACTAAACTGTGTAAGTCATCAAACCTGAGTTTTTGCCCCGAAAGACGCCTGCTACACAATTTCATTTGCATTGTGCACGGTCCTTCACCGCTGGGAAGGACAACTGCTTGCAGACTGTCACCTTGCTCGTTAAATGGAAAGCCAAAGATGTATCGTGCAGCACCTCTGGGAGAAACTCTGCTATTTTTCAAGTCCATTTTGTTGTTGTTCTTTGACTGTAATTCAGACTGCGTTAGTTTATGTGCATGAGTCACAAACCAAGGGTGAATTTTTACATTTTATTTCACTGTTAGATGTTATACACCAACAATATATATTGCAGCTGCCTGAGCGAAATGGATCAGCCTGAATCGGTCATACTGCTTCTCTGCTGGAAAAGTACAATGACGTCCTTAGGAAAGCTGATCAGATCTGAAAGGTTCTTCGGGTGGTATCGAGCGTGAAACATAAATCATTGTTCATACAGAGAAGAAAAATGTATTTGTATTTGCATCTTTCCGTTGCCACAAATAAGCCATTTGACCAAAGAAGAATACACAGGCTCTAAAACAAGTTTCTGCCTGCCTGTCGACAAGACAGCTATAGCAAGACCTACTTGCATGACTTAGAATGAAGAAATGTGGGTACAGACCGATGCCATGAGAAAATAAAAATTCCCCCTAGTCAGATCAGAGGTCCAGGTAGCCAAGTGTCCTCTCTTGCACAAAGCCCAGGGCCATTGGCAGCGGTAGGAGAATAAGAAGTGAATATGACATGAACAGGAAGGAGAATATGAAGAATATGACAAGTCCACCCGTCACACGGCCTCCCAAAGCCTTTTGCAATCTCCCAGGCCAAGGCCCTGGCTTTCATGGTGAGCAGCACTTGCTGGATTTTGTCTTCCACTGATTTTTCTAGTGGCTTTTTGAAGTCATCTAAACCTTTGGAGTTGACAACCTCCTATGAAGTTTCTCTCGTGAAAAGAAGAACATCATGTTACCACTTCTCTGAATCATATTTTAAATACTTAAAATTCCTCCATAATTATGGCAGAATTGGTCAAGATCCTGAGTTCGTTTCATGTAGGTCTGTGGGGCTGCAGTCCTGTTCCCTTGGAGGTCAGGTGAAGGTTGCTCATGGGCTCAGAAGGATCTACAAGGCCGGCTGCCACCGCTCACGGCAGTCATTCCCACCCACTCGGAGCTAAAAAGCGAAAGTGAGTGGAACCAGCGGAAACCCTAAGGCAGCAATACCTGGATCACGTCGCTGTCAATGGCAAAACACAGGCTGACGTCTGCCCCATGCTTCCTGCCTCAGCATGCTCCCAAATTCAGATCCCAAATGCTGCACGAGGAGTTGGGCTGCGCTCCGTGAAGAGCTGGTTTCCCCACACCTCCTCTCCTTGACAGGTCTGCAAGGGGTGGGGGATGGGACACATGGGGCTTGTTCTCCTTGAGAATGAGCAGGTCTTGCCACGATACCTCCACCTTTCATCTGTGTTATTCCTGAGCACCCTAGACGGTGCTCAGGAAAACGGGAGATAGTCCAAGAGATTTGTACTCTTCCCCATACAGCTGCACAGGTCATGTCATGCTCCAGGAAGTCAGTCATGATTCAATGCAGTTTTAATAATTTTAAACAGGGAGAGAATTGTATGGAGACAGACCGTAGCTTTAACTACATTTCCTGAAAACACTGTGCTTTTTGCATGGAATGGCAATAATTAGAGAATACAAATTCAGTCTTTTTTATATATTATATTCCTTTAATACAGAAACTGGGTTTTTTTTTCCAAGATTGCTACAAAAGGTAATAGCATATCTTAAAATTACACTTTATGCTAATGAGCTTTTTATTACAGAAAGGGTGCTTTGGAGAGAGAGGGAGTTAGGATTTTTTTTTATTGTATCTGAAAAATGTACCCATTTCTACTGTAGGTCCTAGGGTATGATTTGAATACCCCAAAAAAATCACTTGAGATTAAGGACAGTTCATGCTTGCTCATGGGGCAGGAACTTGAAAGTTGTTTGCACAACCAACCTTCGGGCAATTGAGCCCAAGGTTGCATGTCCTGTAATTAAGTTACTATTTCTGTTGTGGATCTGTTTAACAAGAGAGCTGTCTTGCCACTTCTCATTCCAGCGGGTATGTCCACGCTGCCTTTTGTGATACGCATAAAGGAGAAAAACCTTGGCCAGTTGGCAGAAACCAGTTTGCGTGGGGGCCTCTGACAGCTACTGTGATGGGCTGGAGCACGTCTGTCCAGCGGGTGCACCAGGCCTTCAGCAGCGATGCAGCCTGACTGGCTTTATTCAAAGGCTTTGACAAATAATATAAAACCTATTTTTCCCCCTCCTTCTTTTGACAATGAAATATGACCTGTCTGAAAACCGTTATCAGCATCTCGGATATTCACGTTCCACTGCCCTGTCTCTTTATTCATTACAAAATGCAATTGTCATTACCGAGGGAGTTTCCTCCCTGCCTCCTTAGAGAAGACAAGATTTTGAAACTGCAAATGCAGGTGTTAGGAAATCCTCAGTTTCCTAACATCTCCCTACATTTTTCCAAACAGAATGTTAATGCAACAAGAAAAACAAAAATCACAAATATATCCATAAGTAAACCTAGGGAGTGCAGCGCTAAGGCAGTACTTCGCACATACGTACGCACACAAAGTGAAATGTTTGTCTTAGCAGTGAGGCATTTAATTTCAAAGAAATTAGCTAAGGGGGTTTGTTGTCAGCTTCTTTAACACATGGAGAGGTCTTACAATATGTGTAGAATGATGTTGGTCAATAAGCAGAAATAATTTCTCTTTTCAGTCTCCTTAAACAGGTGAAGGTGAAGAGCCTAGGAGCCTTCATGAGCAGGAGTCCCAAACTGGTGCAGAAGACTCAGGCCAATGACCATGAGAATTTTATATAAAGGTAGTAAAGTACAGAGATGCTATCCATTACTATTTTTTTTAATGAGCGTAATTAAGGTTATGTAGCGGGTGGTATGTGAACTTGACATCACAATGAAGTTCACGGTTTTTCCCAGCATTTCAGTTTGGACTTTAGCTGAAGGCTTTTCAGTTCTTATTTTTTAACTAAATTCATATTGTCCATTGCTACTAATACTATCCTCCTAATTGAGAATGATTTTACATAAAGGAAAACCAGTTGCAACCAGATAAATACAGGTAGGAAAGTAACTGTGAATGCATTGATGAGCTTCCAACTGCAGTTCAGTTTCCTTACCGCTCGCCTGCTTGCAAACATTGTGCGACCAAGGTTGCTCACAGGGGGAACTGAGGAATTTCGATTCATGGTCACGCATAAATGTGCATATTTGTGCCTCATGAAATGTAACCTAAGCCCAGAAACTGGACCACTTGGCTCAGTGAGGCAAACACGCAGCTCAAGCAACGTATTTTAATGGAGTACTCACTAGCTGCTATTCATGAATACCTCCATGATCCAAACAGCTTTGATAGAAGGAATGTCAGGTGATTCCAATGAAACACATCAACAGAATCAGGATGTTAGTGCACAATTTATAAATGTAAACAGAGAAAACCATAACAAATAGAAGTTTCCAGCAACAACAGAAGTTCAGCAAAGTTTAGCAAAGATCCTGTTTTGATGCAAATGTCATTAAAAGCAGAAAACACAAGAAACACAGAAGGTAAAAGTTTTATTTTCCAAAGTGTAAGTATGTCCTTAGCATAATTTAAGTAATCCGTTGCAATCCTGATTGCTACAAAGTTGAAGGTAAACTTTTTGACTGCACCTATTGCACACTTTCTCCACAGCTGTATAATAAAACCTTTCTCCTGTATCAAGAGATTCTGCACTGTGATTAGCTGGTCTGTAGAAGTTCAGTTAAGTAGTTGACTTAATTATGAAAGATGCTATTTGTTTGCATCGTTCTATTTTATAATCTGCGGCATATCACTCCAAGCTTGCGATTTCTTTTTGGCCAGTTCCATCCACGATGGCTGATCCGGCGCTGAATTACTGGCTTTCTTAAAATGGCTCATTTCCTCTTTATCCACCAGTGCTGGTGACGGAGCTACTGTGAATAAAACACACAAACATTTAACATTTGCTTGATGTGCAGCTATACAGCCTAGGTCTTTCATTAAAAACTTCCCATGCCTTGCCATACAGAAGAAAATCTTTACATTTCACATGGAAGCTTCTTCTGCACTACGTAACTGAGGCAATAACCACTCCACGCTCAAAAGAATACAGTGTTTTTCTCATGAATGATATCTTTTGGTCCCTAAAGTTACCAAAACCAACATGATGACCTGGATTCCTTGCCATGCCCTGTGTTAACACCCAGGCCAAAGAAGAGAGAGTCTTTTCATTAACGAGAGCATTCATTTGTGAATTCCTCCTTTACCCAGCCCCCAACTCACAGGAGTTTTATTACCTTCCAAACTTCTGCCCTTCTTTCAAATTTCAATTTACCAAAGAGATTCGAAGTTATCATGGGAGGATTGATGGGCAGATGGTTTGCGATCACATCATTCCAGCTCATTGAGGAAATCCCATTAAAATTGAACGCTATTGAAAATAACGTTGCGTGCATTTTACAATTTACACTGGGATAGTGCATTTGGGACCCCGTCCTGTGAAATGGCCTAGCGCTCTCGATTCACATTTCTTTCAACACGAGTTTTGACTACTCTGTAATCAAAGCGGTTAAAATAATATGCCACCAAATAAAACCCCAGAGGTGAGTGCAGAGAAAACAGTCTGCCCTTGCTGATACGGGGCTGGGGAAGAGATTAGGATCTAGCCCCTACTCCTTTTCCAGCACACTCAAGCAGGATTTCTTCTGACAACGCTGTGAGGTAACAGCCTACATTTTAAGCATTTTGTTTCCTACCAGGGACATAATGTGACAGTGAACTGGTTCTCAGGAGCGGCTCCTTCACTTCGGACTTTGTCTCTTTCCTCTCTTCTTCAGAAGTGGTTTTAGGCGCCAAGTGTGAAGGTTTGCTCCATTGCTGCTTCACTGACCCCTAGGCATAGACAGGTATAAAATCCAAGTAATGCAGAGAGAATGAGACCAGTTTGGAAGAACACAAGCAAAAGGAGTGGATGTGGTGCCCGTCACAGTCCAAAGACCACGTGGGCTCATCACGCATTGGTCCCAATCTTCTTACTTGAGCTGATACCCATTCAGAAAGCTCCAGTGGTTTCATGTTAGTGTCCATGATACTCAACTTTACACATTACAATGATCATCCCTCTGTATCTGTTATTCGTAATGGTATCCATGAACAGGTTATTGTAGTCTTGAATGCAAAATGTATTCCAAGCCCTTTGCACACCTCTACTAACATAGGGATAACATTTAGGATATAGGATTTGGAAAGAGCCTTGTTCTCCCATGTTTCCCTTCCAACTCCCAAATTTTGTGGGTTAGGGCACTGGTTTTTTGGATGGTTGACAGTAAATGGATTTTCCATAAAAAAAAAGAAATCAAACACATCCTCCCATGGATTTTCTTGCCAGTATCAAAAACTACCCTGAAGTGATAGTGCCTGGTGCCATGTGGGAGAAGGAGAAAGTGGGAGTAGTACAGTGGCACCAAGCCTCACACACTGCAGTCAGGAGCATCTTGGCATGTTTCTCTGTTAGCTGATATAGCTGAAATAAAATGCATGGCATGAATTTTAGGGAACATTGCCAGCTAAGAGCTGGAGTTTCCTATTCTGTCACAGAAACTGTATTTTTGGATCATTTAAACCCTTGGTGTTTTAAGTGCTATGACAATGTTGAGCATTATTGCAGTTCATAATCTTGTCTAGACATTTTATTAAGTATTATTTCTTGTTAATCTAACCACTACTATTTTTCATCATCTAGAGATCTTTTTTTTCCAGGATATAATACAGCTATCTGGGTTTCTAACAGTACCATCTGAAGCGAGAAAGTAGGCCACTTGCACTGGGAATGCTATGCTGGTATAGGACACGCGTTCCTGCATCAGTGCAGGGTTCTTACTGTGCAGGAGGCGATACAGGCAGCACTCGCACGCTGCTGCCTCCGTGAGCTAGCCCAGTACCAGGGAAGCCTTGTTAGTCTTCTGGATTAATGCCAAGTGCTTCTGCTAGCGCAGCTTTGTCATCTGGGAGGATCACTTGCTACAGGTATCACCCTCTTTGCATGGGATCTTTGAAGAGGCAGCGTCAGCCCATGTTCATGGCACCACATGGGCATCCGAGTTATCCATATACAGAGAACCAGAATTTATATCTTGGCACTGTCTGTAAGTGCAAAAGTTATTTTTATTCTATTTCACTTCTCAAGGCTCTAAAAATTGTTACCTAGGAGCTTCTGGGACCGAGCTGTTCATTCAGTGTTACTTCAGTCAGGATGTATAGGAGGTTCAATGAAATGCTGTGCTTAGAAGGATAGTTAAAGAGAGTGTGTTCCCTCTGTATGGAGAGAGATCTGTGACTGTACAATTTAGCACCTCTTTTGGGATATTTTAGTATGCAATACTTGCATTAGATCTGGTAAGTATGTATTGCGCACCCAAGAAATTTTATATACCTCGCATAGTTCCAGGATTTCTTGGAGATATAAAATTACATATCTGAACAATCAGAGAGTTCTGAACCTGTAACACATTTCTGACAGCCTTTGTTATTTATGATTATACTCATTAAGTATCTGTAATCATTACGGTATGACTGGAAATATAGCAGTAGATCCAAAGAATACTACAGGAAGGTGATATGAAAGCATGACAAATTTGTATTGTAAGTACCTCTGTTCGTTCCTTCTCTTTATTCTGTTTCTCTGTATCTGACTTAACATCTGGAGCCACAAGTTTTTCTCTGTCGAGTTCCTGCTCCTGCTGCATGCCCTTCTGCTTTTGCCTTGCTATGGAAATCCAGGCTGGCTCTGCGGGACTGTTGGGATCTCTGCCGGAGTCTCCAGCAGCCACGGGGGAAGGCATGCTTCTCTCTGTTGACAGATTATTTATGTACGTGGTTATATGAAAGAGAGTTGTAATTAGCTTCAGCTCACACTTGCTTGATACGCTGATTGGTCCCAGGATGTGTGAGCAGCCTGGGTAAATAGGAATTCTGTTTAGTTTGGTCTCCAGAGAGCAATCTTCCTGTGCTCACTGTATTAAGTTACCGTTCTACTGGTGAAAAACGCTTCGCATCTTTGTTCAGCTAAAGTCACGGCGTCACTGCTCTCATGCGAGGGAGATGCAGAAACATGAATCAAGTTTCATTAAGCTACCCATTTGCCAGTGTCTCCCCATCTGCTCCCTCCTCCCATCTGCTTCATGGCCGTTTAGGGACAAGCAGCAGCTGATTCAAAGCTGGACACAGCTGGACCATGGTATGGCAAAGGCAACCGCCCCTTCCCTCACTGTGGCTGCCTTTGGGTCCCGCTCTTCCCATGCCCACGCAGCAGCAGTCGATGCCTTAGTCTGGTTCCTGCCTTCCTCCACCCCTTTAGCAGCAGCCTCCCTCGCACAGCCCCTTGGTGCCTGCAGGTGCTGTGGGTGGCTGAGCACAACAGTCTGAGGCATCTGAACACACAGAAATACTGCGAAAACCACAGGGTTAATTCACGGTCTTTTGACATGAGGTTTACTTTGACTTATCCCTGCTGATGCTGACCGTGCTCTCTGTTGGGGCCAGTCACTTTCATTGTGCTCTATCAGAACTCAGATGTCGGTGAGGCAAGAAAAAAAAGCCCTTCCTAGAGGAAAGGGTTAAAAGTGCTACCCTGCTGTCCTCACAACTGCTACCCAGGGATGAGCAGTATCTAGAGGTATGGGGAAGCGAAATACCCTCTATTCAAATATTCTGTGAAGGGAAATCCTGTTTATACACCGAGCAGAACTGGATCAAGAAAAGAGCCTTAGCTTCTCTGTTGACTCCAGCCCCCAGGTTCTCCACTTCTTCATTGGCTCACACTGCACCCAAAATTCAGTTTTCCAACTAATGTGGAGCCTCTGCATGGTTTAAAAGATGAACAAGAACAGTACTAACACCCTTAGAGCCATGCTAGAGCCATAAGGAAAGACGATTTAACCTTTCCCAGCCATTTCTGGCCGCTAATGTACCCAAATTTACGGAAGGCTATTTCAGAGCAGAAGTTAAGCTTCTCATCCTCAAAATCACACTAGTCCTGCCCCTAGGAAAAGTTTGTTACCTAGTCAGCATCCTGTTCAGGGATCCAGGAGGAGGCAGACCCAGCCAGGAAGGATTACTGCACCAGAGTCCCATGGGGCTCAGCTGCTGTGCTGGCATACAGCTGGGCCACTGAGCCACAGGACCCTCTGGAGATGCCAGATGAGTTTCTGGAGGGCTATGGTCTAGTTTAGAGGAATGTGGCCCTGATCAGGAAAGCAGGCCAATGTGTCTGAAGGCATGTTTGAGATGCCTCATGAAAGCATGGGACATGAAAGGGAGGATGCTCTCCCAAAAGCTGGAGTCTGCAAACTCAGGCACATTATGAAAGCCCACAAACTTTCTTTGCTCAGGGATTTTCTCACATCACGGTTCTACCTCACCAGAGACAGACTAGTTATTTGAGCAAGGAAACACTGTAAAGCCTATGTCAGCTGAAAACCACAAAAAGAGAAAACACAAGTTTTGCTTTAAGGCCAAAGCAAGATGTTTTGCCAGCTGATGCCTGCATTTCCCTTCACGTTTACCTCATGTGATCATGCAGGGAAACCTCTGAAAAAAACAAGCCAGAAAGTCCAGCTGTGCAAATGCAGCACAGTAAAGCAGGGCCCCTGGACACTGAAGGAGCTTCCCTCCCTCTTGCATGGCAAGTTACTCCAATTCTCTGCATCCCACCTATGCCCCATCTTTCCACGCCAACAGCTGTTCCTCCCATGATCTTCTTCCCTTCTCTTCACTGGCTGCCCTTGCTTCATTTTTGTCTCATTTTACAGGATGGTAGAGAATGAGACTGGGAGAGATCTCAAGATGTCATCTAGTCTATCCTTCAGCTGCAAGGCAAGATCAGTTTGCAAGATCAATTTCACATCAACTGTTTCCAGACAAATACGTATCTAACCTGTTCTTAAAACCCTCCAAAGACAGGACAGATCTCAGAGTCTCCCTAGACAACCTATCCTATGGCTTGATTCTTCTTTTACTACTACATTTTCCCCTATTGGGTAAGTTACATCTTCCTTGCTCTAATTTAAATCTGTAACTTCTTCCCCTATACACTACGGACACAAGTAGATTACTCATAGCTTCCTTGTGGCAGCCTTTCATGCATTTGCAGACTTAGACCATGTCTTCCCCATTTTTTAAACTTTTCTGATTAGTCATATTCTCTAGATGACTCTTGCTTTTGTAGGAATTGTTGTAATTTGATCCAAATCTTCTTCAAAATATGGTGCTCAAAACTGGCATGTAGCACTTGAGAAGAAATGGGGCTATCATCAGCTGAAGCAGGACTAGCCCACTTCACCTGAGATGGTCTCCTGTGCATATCACTCAGCATGACGAGTTTCTTGCAGAATTATGTTATTGCTGTTTTGTATTTAGTTTGTGAGCTCCAGGTCGTGTTACTTCCCCTCTCCATCCCCCATTTGTATCTCTGCATCAGATTATTTTTGCACACAGAATCTTCTACTTGTCTGTAAAGAAAATATTCTTTTCAAAATGTTTCCACTTTCTAAAGATAACCCTGATTTCTATTACTGTCCTCCAGTGTGCCCACAGGCTTTCCAGCTTGGTAATACCTGCAAATGTAATAAGCACACACTTAGTTCTGTCACCCATGTACTCAAATATACTGAATAGCATCAGACCTAAGATGGCCACCATCTAATATGACAGTGAATCATTAGTTGGCACTCAGTAGCTTTGCATCAACCCAATGAATAGCCTCACCAAGACTATATTTATAGGAATGTCATGATATTTATAGAAATGCCCTATGATACCAGTTATCATTTGATTTGACTGCTCTTGACCAAGCCATGTTGGCTGGAACTTTTATCTATGTTATGTTGTAGACATTTAGAATAGCTCAATTATTCCTTTCAGTATTTGATATTAAGTTAAGTGGTATATAACACCCTTTCTCCCTCTCTCTCTTCTCTATCTCAACTCCCTTTTCAAGAAGTGCCCCCTTCTGGAGTTCCCCTTATCTTCCACAGGTCGCCAAGATAACCACTAGCAGCTCAAGGACTGCTAGCCCATCTTCTCTGAGTATCTTAGGACAAATTTCATTAGGATCGTCATCAGTAAACCCACACAGTTGAATTCATGTGATGTCTGCTAATGCATCTGCCACCACATTCTCTCTTTTGCTTGTAGGCCATGTCCTTGAACTCATCTGCACCTTTTTAGGTTGTGAGCAATTTGGGCAAGACCTGTTAGTGCAGGTGCCACACTTCATCAGTTCCCAAAGCACTACTGTGACACACAGACTGACTGCCACAACTGAAGGTGTTGGTGATGCCTAGTCTTCCTCAGAGCTGAGGATCCCTCATGCAGTACATAAAGTAGCTTTTCACTTTAGTTACCTTCTATGCGAATTAGTCAATTTGTTCTCCTAGCATCCTGTAATGAATAACCATCCAACAGTTAGACTCAGTATTATGAAGATGTTTCCCCATTGAAGCCTCCTTGTGCCCTGCCGGACTCATCCTGTAAATCCATCCCACCAAACATACCCCTTCCCACATGTACAGGCCTCTTCTCAGCCCAGAGAAGACTGGGCTGCTTCTTTTCTGACTGGACAGCTACAGACACACCACCACACACATCCTTTTCCATCACCTTTTTACCTTCCTTCACTGTCTGTAATGCCTTGGTGCTCACAAACACCAACATCTTTACCCTGAAGGTCCTTTTCAATCCACCCACCAGCTTTCCCATGATACCGGGAACTTGGTTTCGCCTTGACACTTCTAGTGATGTACTTCTTAGTCTCTGTGATTCAAAACCACCCCTTGTGTTTTGTCCCATTTTTCCTGTTGCACCACAGGAGCTCTCTGTAAACACCAACTGAATGACACATTGCTCTTCCTCTGCTCCCATCACACAATCAATACCGACAAAATGACTGCTATGCCCAGGCTCTATTTACTGCACTACATGTAATGGTTTTATTGCTACCTGTGCTCCTGTTTCTCTGTCATCCTTATGGATTTAGGATTCATCTTTCTGTTATTTCGATGTACATTGCCTAGCACAACAGGGTTCCCAGTCCTGCAGTGGTATGTCTGGAGGCCGCTATTATAACAATGTTTTTATAAGGCAGATACTCTTAACGAAGGCATCGAGCACTTTGGCTCTTCAGACAGTTTTCCCTGATGAGACGCCAGACATCCTAGTCATGCCAATTAGAAGGCAGCCAAATTAGAGGCAAGTATCATCCCATAAGAGATGGTATCAAAATTCCCCTGTGATAGGAGGCAACAAAAGCTCTTTATCATAATCTTTAAAGATTTTATATGTATCTGTACAGGCCTGACTTAGGACAGCAGAGTAGTATCACCTGCAGAGGATCAAGAGCTGATCTGCTTCTGAGAGGGGCTTTCTTGTTTCTTTAAGCAATTACGTTCTGCCCTTGTTCCTGTGAGAGTCCTTGCTGCAGAAAGCCAGGCAGGCAAGGCAGAGGAAATGCCTTCTCTTCAGCAAAAAACCCCATCAGATGCAACGCCTGCAGGAGTTGCTACCTCATCTGTCAGCCAGAATTACTGTAAGGGGTAAAAGAGCTGTATTCACTATTTATTATCTTTCCCATTGCCCAGAGGTCCTTTACATCCTCCCACCTCCAACTAGAGAAGGTTTCTTGGCAGTATACATGCACTGCTGTTCCAACCAGAAGGATGAAAGGTGGTGAAGTAATCCAGGAGATAATATGGTGAAGTAAGTTGGCAGTTTAAGGTGATCTGAGACTCTACCGTGAAGCTCTTGGTACCCTGAGGGGCACTAAGAGGCCAAAAGCTTTCTCAGGAAGTGACTATTCACAAGAGCAGTGCTGTTTGCACATCTTCTTCCTCAGTTCAGTGACTGTCTGATCACATTGAACAAGTCCTCCTGATCTTATCTCATCCGGTGATGAGGCAGTCCACGTGCTTTTAGGGTTCACCACGTGGCAAAGCACAGCTTTTAAGGAAGCAGCTAGCCAGAGCAGAACCAAAAGTACTCAAAAGCACAATCTAATTCCTGCTTCTGCTGCACGTCATGTGCACAGCTGCTAGCACAACAGTTCCCAGCTGGTAAATGCCACTTTTAGGGAGACAACATAGTACGAAATGCAAGCAGCGGCATCCTCCGTCGGAAGCTGTGCGAGTTTGACAGGCCACAGCCACTGCAGACACCCTGTGTTTCACTTCTCCTCCGGTAAAGCGGGGCTGAGCCTTTTGCTTCCACGTTACACTCGGGAGATTTTCTGAATAAAACTAAAATCTGAATCATATTCTTCAATTCTTTTTACATTTTAAACAATATGCTATTCACCTCGTTACTTAATAACTTCATAAACTAATAAAGGATATTACTGGCAGCGATTTGTCTCTCGTTCACTCACAGTTTTAACCTCGTGATTGCATTTTTCCCTGGTTTCCTTAGAACTGGCTTGGCCTGAGGCTTTTTAAAAGACAAGTGAGCCTCCTCTTCTCCTTGGGATAAGTCACCAACAATGGGAACATACCAGGTCAGAACTTGTCAAGCTGCTCTGTGCATAATGTCACCATGTATTAAAACTAGCATTTAATGTAGGCTGCCAAGATCTGCTGCTGCCACTTGAAACCACACCCAGAGGCTGCTGAAGCCCTCCCTTCACCTCTTTCCCACAGCCACCAAACACACATGGACAGTTGCAAGACCAGCCGCTCCATCTGTGTTCTTCACCATTTCCGCAGTGTCCAGACTGACCACCAAAGATAGGCCCTGAAGGCAAGTGAGCCATAGCCATCTGCTCAGTTCCCTCCTGCAGATCAGAATCACCCCAGCTCTTCTCTGCTGGGTCTGACAGTGGCAGGGCTGGCTGCCTCAGTGGTCCCTAAGGGGGGAAATTCCCCTGCTGCAGCCCCATTAAATGCAGGCGTCTGTTTCCTTCAGTATCTTACTAAAGCAGCTTTTTTTATTTTTTTTCTCAGACTAAAGCTCTGATCTTATAGATGAAATTCCTTCTGCCTAAATATTGTGGAAATGAATGTGTACACTTTTCATTGATAGCTGGATATTATCCTTTAATGTGTGTCAGACTGGTTGTGTGAACAATAAGATGAAGATAAAACATTAATCTTTATGTACAAAAGGAGATCTATGATTGACTTGTTATTGTGCATTGGTTTATACACACACATAGAAAGTGAATGAGAAATACATACCTATTTCTGTATATTGACAGACAGATATACTCAGTGTATTCAACTATATCTGGGGGTGTATGTGCTGCTTATATGGATAACCACAGCAAAGACATATTGAAACATTACCCTGAGATTTAGGGATTGATTTTTTTTTAGACATGGCCTCAGATATTGTACCCGTTTCCTTTAAATCTAAAAGCCTTTATGTGCACAAAATATAGCAGAGGCTCTTTATAACATTTAAATCTCGTACCTAAAAATGAACAACTTATGCCTGCGAGGACTGCAAAGAGGGGTTACTCTTGCCATACATCTGTGCAGGCGAAAAGGTCAGAGGCAGAATATTAGAGCCTTTTGAAAGTCACACCTCTAACAGCAAGCAAAGCTAACTTGTGGATTCCCTGCGTATTTTAAAAGCAAACATACTCAAAACTAATCCAAACAACTTTACCCAGGGAGATAACACCCCCTGTATACAACGGTGTCGTTGTTTTATATCCCTGCTTATGCATGCATATTTAATTCCACACTGTTGTATCTTTGCTCATTTATAAAACACCAGTTATTTTAAGAAAGTCTTTACAAATGCACATGGCATTTAGTATATCCTGCCCTACATATTTCCCTTTGTTTATTAAAGCACTACATGCATTTGTGCCAGTGTACACACCCAATTCCTTAATTTTGGACAAAGCTATTCTAAAAGATTTGGCTAAGTATTTTTGACATTTCTTTCTTTCTTCTCTAAGCTGCTCTGCGAGGGATTTGACTTTTGGTTGGATCTATACCACCGATGCCAGGAGAGTCTTTTTGACACAAGAAACTGCTATGTTTGCATCAAAGTCTATTTCACTGCTGGAAAACAGCCATATTGCAAAATAGCCTGACACAACTGAAAAAGCAACTCCTTTTGGAAGAAAGAAAAAAAAAAAGACAGCTTTCTTTTCAGCTGTAGCCAGGACAGCATTAAAGCAATGTCTTTTTTATGTAGAGAGAAACATTTTTCTTGTCATTTCAGAGCTTGTATTTGCTAGACAATACACACCAATTTCATTCACCGTTACATTCACTGTCGCTACCTGAGCTCCTTTTCTCTGTTAGAGCATGTCTCCCTGCTACAGCTTCTCAGTCGCTGATTTTTGTATATCCTAATATGCACATTCACACAGGTATTGGTTATGGTTTTGCTCTCATAATAACCTGTTTGCATATGTTAATTGTTTCTGCCCTTTACAGGATTTACAGCAAAGTGTATCAACCCCAAACAACACAGCTTAATCTTTTAATTCTTGCAAAGACTTGTGCTTTTAGTTCCAGAAACTTAAAAATTACCCCTCCTGAGGTGACTAATTTCACACAGCCATTAAAGAGCCACCTTGCAGCCTGACAGAGGCCAAGAAATCCCCCACTAGATCCCCAGAAAACTCAGGAGAGCAGGAGTGCTGCTTTGGCCTGGGGTGGTACACCAGCATCCCACTAGCCCTCCTGTTGCCTTTGGTACCAGGAGTGCTGAAAAGCTAAAAATTGAACTGAATGAACCAAATTGCTCCTGCTCACCCCATGACACAGCAAACTGACTTTTTTGAGATGAGTGTACATGAGAAGGGAACTGCACCCCCTTACATCGCCATTTCACAGCTTGCCTTCTTGTTCAGCGCAGGGATTTCCTAACATGTAGTGGGAAAAAACTCCCTGACAGCATAAAGTGTCTCCTGAGGGTGACCACAGCTCTTCAAAAGGGCTGATGAACTCAAGCACTAGGAGAGGGCCGGGTGCCTGCATTAAGGGTGGTTGGACGAAAAAACAAGGAGTGGGTGTTCCAGCAGATCAGGAGGCCAGAGACAGCTGGCAAGCCATGTGATCGACAAAGGGCCGTGCTGATCACGCTGGTCAGACTTCTGCTGCTTGCAGTTGCAAAGACACACTCTCGACTCACTGGGCTAAGGCAAATGTTTCAAAGAGCTTAAAATGGCTTTTGGGCAGGGGTATTGCCCCGCTAAGCCCTCATTGTGTCCCAAGGCTCTCCTACATCTTGGAGAGGGGCACCGCTTCTGAGGTCACTGTGCAAATCCCCCCACCAAGGCTAGTGTGGTGCCAGGGCAACCAGAGGAGGTGGACACACCTCGTTCAACCACAACTTCAGGTGGGCAGCTCTTCAGGTGGCTCAGGCTGATGTGGTAACTTAGCACAAGGAAGTGCTTGGTCAGATGTCTAAGGAGAAAGGTCTGCAGTGGGGTAGGAAGGACCTCAGGTCAGTTTGGAGCAGGCTGCTTTGTATTTAGAATTAAACTCTGAGTCCTGGCACGCACACATATCAGAACCCATCACCAAGCGCTTCAAAGCTGGAAATACATGGAAAACCGTAGCAGCTTTGCTTAAGGTGATACAGTAAGATCAGTGGGGCAGTAGATAAGGAAGACAACTAATTACCATCACAGACCAATCTGAACCACCGTGTTAAACAACCCCAGGCCAAACAGATTTGGTGTAATACTGTCAGGTGGAGAGGAACCTGTCCAAAACAGGGGTCCTCGACTTTCAGCCTCAGATTCAAGTTCCAGGTGCATGCACCCCTGCCAGGGGGACTGGGGCACAGCTCCCACCCACAGACCCTATTCTGCAGAGGACAATCCTGAGCCTGGGGGCAGGAATCTCCTCCACCTCAGGGCTGAGGAGCCAGAGGAGAAGCCTGGAGGAGAAATGTGCTCCCTGACTCCATTTCCTCCCCTTCTCACTCCTCCAGGACTCACTGTCTCTCGCCCCACTCCCACTGCAGGCACCCTGGGACTCAGCAAGAACGAGGGGAAAAAAGGCTGTGTGCAGGAGCACTGGGTACTCCCGCTGCTTTCCTCTGTTCTCTGCCAGACCTACCAGCACACTATGCTAGGTCTTCTTGCTTGTTCCCAGTATGACTCTCCCCAAAATCTCAATCGATCAGAGATTTGGCATCACTACAAATAATCAACTGCTCCTCAGGGCAGAGCAGAGAGGAAAATGCCTTTAAAGGGAATGTTGAGATTATATGAAGGGAGAACACCTTGTCCATGGGGTGCAGGGAGGCTCTGGCTGGACGGTTGTGGGAGCCTCGTCCAGCTGTGGAAGCAATGAATCCCCTCCTTTATGGCCGCTGGGAGAGCAGGAAACTGTAAATGTGGCCAGAGCCCTACAAAAATATCTGCAATACTGCAGCAGATGACAACTGGAATCTGCTGTAACTCAGGGCATCAGCAGGTTGCTTCTGGGGCCCGGAAGAGGCTTTTGTCACCCTAAGGACAAGTGGCCTGTTGTGTCCTGAGGTCTTCTTTTGGCTTGGTGTCCCCTGACTCTGAAGCTCAGAGACTGACCGCAACCGGAGCAGAGTAACCATGGAGGGGAGCTCTGCAATGGCACAAAGAAACCTTTTCATTTCCTTGGCCAGCATCTCGTCCTCACATTCTTAACATCAAACTCGTGATCAGACAGATTCAGGGCAGGAAAGAAATTTCTCCCACATATCAGAGGACCTAAAGATTTTTTTCCCCTTTTGGCTGTTCTCTGAAGTGAAGAGCAGAGGTCTCCTCCTAGAATTGCTTGAATGTACTTCACCTAACTTGTTTACTGTCGTTGCAAAGACCTCAGACAGTGGTGCCACTTCCAGTCTTTTCTGTTCTCTTCCTGTAGCATACAATATATTAGTCTCCAGAGGACTGATTTTTTTTTTAACTCTAACCCAATTATATAATACAGACAACAGGGTGAAATTTAACAATCTGCAGTAGACACAATCTTATGGTCTCTCCTGGCTTTAAACTCCAGGAAGCTGCAGGGTAGTTAATTTTTGTTTTTAAACAAGGAATGAGTAATTATAAAGATGGATAAATGAATAAGCAAAGCTCACAGGAGACAATAAATAAATGGCATGTTGAGCACGCCAGGCAGTTACTAGTATTTCTGCCTCAATGCTATGGTGAAAAAGAAGGGCTAGAGGTCTGAGTCACTCATCCCACGCAGGGCACTCCACTTAATATGTGCTCCTGGCTTTTGAATTGCCATACAGCAGCTCTAAATGGGGACACTTAGTGGCTTGATATTTCTGTTTCACAATACTTGCTAATGCACTTTATTTTTTGAGTGTCACTGAACATCCTTTAAACAATGCACCGAAATGCAAAAATCACAGGCAAAAACATTCTGTCTGCTGCTTCTTCCCTGCTGTTCTGATAATCTTTTCAGCAAGGGAGAATCAGGGAGCAACATCACTGAAGGCAGAGCCGTCAGCTTGCACTCACCAGTGTTGTGATTGACACGACATGGCTGCCTCACGCTCTCTCATGGGTAAGGTTATTCCTTGCCAGTTAAGGTAACTTTATAAAGTATTGGGAGTCTTACCAGGCACTTTACAAGGACTTGACTTTTTCTCCGAGTCTTTATCTTCATTTCTGGATTCAGGAGAGTGAATAGCTTTGTCCTGCTTCTCCTTGTTTGCAGTAGTATTTGGAACAGTTATGTTCTGCAAGGCTGGCTTTTTAGGCAATGGAGGTTTGCTACTAAGCTGTTCCGAGGACTTTGCTTTGGGTTTGATCTTTTCACTTAAAGAATCACCAATATTTGTATCGGCTGTTTTTTTGATCTGTGCCTTATCACCTTTTAGAAAGGAAGTCAATCCCTCATTTTCTAAATTAAACTCTGCACTGTATCTTTTAATGCCTTTTGATTCTGATGATGAGTTGTCTCTATATTTCAAGGACAGTGAGGTGGATCTAAGTTTCACTTGAAAAGGACTTTTATCTTCACAGCTTGGCTGATTCTGAGATACCACTGAAGAATCGCTTGGCACTGGCACTGCATCGACAGCCAGAGAAATGCAGCCAGCCAAAATTTCTGTAGATTGGCCTGTGTTCTCGGAGTCAGACTCTGGCAGCAAAGTCTGCTTTTTGCTGCTACTTTTTTCCTCCTGCAGATCTGGTCCCTTCTGTAAGTCTTCTTTCCACTTCTCATTTCCCGAGGAGACCTTTGCTTTGGACAGGAAGAATCCAGTACTTAATGGGCTTTCTGACTCTGACCTTTCTGGGAAGTGAAGGCTTCTGGTCCTTGGTCTCTCCCGTGCAGAGGAAACAGAAAACTTTCTCAAGGCATTGAGTTCATTGGCTGCTTTCTCAGCTTTCTTCCCCAAAATTTCCTCCTTGTGGACCAGTGACTGACTGTTCTCCTTACCAGAAGCAGCTGCCTCTTGCGGAGTCTTTGTTTTCTCTAGAGAGCAGGAAGCAGATGATCCCATCCGTGTTGAGGAAGCAGGATGTGAAACATGGAACGAGTTCGTGGGCTGGAAAGAACCTAAGGAAAATTGCTTGCTGGACTCTGACAACAGAGCAACCTCCTTCTTTGCCTCTTTATTACAGGGCATTTCCACAGGTATCTGATCATCCTTCTGTATACTTTCTGACCCTTCCAAGCAAACAATACTATTCCTACTTATTGAAATATCTTCTTCGGATGGTATTTTATTTACTGAAAAAACAGTAGGAAGCTCCTTATTTTCTTGATTTAAAATATTGATTGACACATTGCTTACTTCCCCAGACAACAGAACTGGTGTTTCTGAGGCATCTTCTTGCTTTTGTTCTTCTCTGTCCGGACCAGAGTAGGAAGAAGTTGCGGAGTCTTTGCCTTCTAACAGCAATGAGGACTCAGACTTGACACACGTTGTTTCCAGTATTGGTTGGCAGCCCTCCGGTTCATTCTCTGGTAGCAGGGCTTCCTGTACAACAGCAGGCTCAGAAGTAGGCTGAGTCATAGCCGGTCTCAAAGCAGGGGGAAGGTCCTCAGGCATTCTGGTCTTTGGCCAGGAAGCCACATCCTGAGCTGCAGCTGTGCCGCATGGCAGTTCTTGATTGCTGGGTTCGAATACAGTATCTGGCAAGTCTGTCTGCATCTCCTTTTCATCATCCTCTTCTTCTTCTGGGGTACAGCTCAAATCAGTCAGAGATTCAGACTGGGTCCTCTGCGAGAAAGAAATTCAAAAAGCTCCATCACCACGTACAGATTTACTTTTTTTGTTATTCATCATTGCATTTACAACCAAGATCTTAAAGAGGAAGGCAATACTTGGCTCCAATGCTGAGCTCGCTGTTTTCTTAACCTACATACTGGACGCTTTTTTAGCTAAGCAGATCCTGGAATAATGTATTTAACCAATATAAAAGCAATCAGTGACACTTCCTTCTGCACAACTAGTGCTTTCATGCATTTGTGGATAGGAAGTTCATCAAAAAAATGGCCATTGGACCGTCTTTGGCACTTGATTCCCCAGAGCATACTGGATTTGTTGTGTTGCTCTTGGGCAAAAGCAGCACTTGAAAGAGAAAAATCTGTCCCTTTGTATTTTGTTACTGCATACTAGCATTAAAAATAAAACAACCCATTCTTGCATGACTCTGAAGAGGGAAGGGTACATAGAAGGAAGAGCAAAAACCTAACAAGGCCATCCGGTTATGACAGTCTATGCCAGCTGAGCATCTACCCCCATATGGCAGTCTACTGTCTAATCCCACTGCCATACAGCATTACAGCCTTGCCTCCTTTGTGTAAAAGTCTTCTTTTTCTTTCAAGAGTTAAGACTATTTGATAAAAGTTTATAAATGCATATGTAGTTACCTGTGAGGTCTTGTGATTAAGCTTCAGGTAAGGACTGGCTAAATATACAGGATTATTTGAAAGCACATTATTAAGCTGCTGAATAAGCCTTTTCATATGGTGCCTGTATTAGCTCACTGATTCCCTGTAGTTTGTTGGGTAAATATATATTTTGGATGTAGGCCCTAGTTCTAAGAACACAAAACTTGCACTCTGAAGATACTTTTAGGGTTCTTCCAACTTCTTGTTTTGCAAGTGCAACTGCAAAGGCAGAGCTGCAATGCCACCTGCATTCACAACCCATACACACAGGAACGTAAAAGCAGAAGATATCAGTTAGCCAGAAGCAAGGTGTGCAGGCAGACTCAGGCAGGAAAATATTATGAATTGAATTATCGAAAGATGTGAACGCTCTCCACGGAAAACCAGGAGGGCTCAGTCATCTGGCAGTTTATAGGCAGACTGGACAAAGCAATTGTATTTTGGTAACAATGTTACAATGGAAGAGGAGGTTTAATCTGTGAGTTATCGCTTTACATACTTTTCTAAATAACTATCATCATCATGCTGCTCGCAGCAGTGCTCTACTGAGCCCAAAGATCACTCACAGATTTTGGAAAGTACAGAATATCAGCTAAGTAATATTTAGAGACAGAGGGAACAATATTCCTGTTGTTAAGCAAGCCAATTTAATCGCTTTAGTGTATTTAAAACATTGAAAGAAACCACAAACAATAAAGTGCAAATACTGTAGTAAGAGCTGCAAACTTTAGTTCTAAAAAGAGAAGAGAAAGAAGAAAAGTTAAGCTATGCCCTTCATAAGGTATGACAAAGAATCAGATAAATGGTGTTTTAAAAGGATGGTTTTAAAAAAGTTTTTTTAATAGCATACACTTTTTAATATTTTTTTTTAATTGTACACACCTTTTTTTTTTTCCTGTGGAGACTTATTTGAAGTCTCTGTAGCACAGACAAAGGGTTTACAGGTTTGGGGCGTGGGGAGAGCTGAATTCAGAACAGTCCTAATGACAGAATTTGGTTCCAATTAATAGGTCACAACTTACTCTTTCTGTACTTCTTGAAAATATAAGCCAAATTATATTTGGAAAGTTAAAACAGCTCCTCCATCAATACGCTCTCAAAGACTCAAGATTTTATAGGAACTTTCAAACTAGGAAAAGCAGTCAAGCTGATCACAACACTTTCCTTCAAAAATTATTTAAGTAAGAAATTAAGCAGTCAGCCCCAACTTCTGCATCGCAAACAAGATACTAAATTGTTACATAAACTGCTGTATCCAGAGTTAACAAGTAATCTCATAATATTTAATCTGTTCCTAGTGTCTACTCCAGATACGTAGCCGCATCAAATAACAACTATTAAAACCCAATGAAATATCCATGTCGCAATCTGACTTTTCTTATCATATCTGAGTTGGAAATACAAAGTCCAGAAAGAACTTCCTGGTTTTGTGTCAAAGGTGACACTGTTTATATTCCCAAGTACCTGAGAAAATCTTCTCATTTTACTGGATCTCTGGTTCCGGGGTTTTATTAAAAGCTTGTGTTTAGCAGCAGAATTATCCAAGCAAGAGGAAAGCTCAGGTGGATTGTCAAAATTGGCAGCAGGCGAGATGGTACTGTCAGATATCTGGGGAGCTCCAGTTTTAGCACTTCCATGCCTAGGGAACAGCTGACCATCTGTAGAGTGAGATCTAGAAGAAGGACCCAATGTAACCTGAAAAAAAAAATCCCCCCAATAGAGAATCAAACAAAGAAACAAAGACATGAAAATAGCAATTCTACAAATAAGGGGCATATTTATTGGCATTTTAAGGTTGCCTCTTTTTCTTTTTGACATCTTTTTAAAATACATTGCATTCCCTAATATTGCATGTGGAGCACTGGTGTTAGCAATTCGGCACTTTTAGCTGCTTGAATATCAAGCTATACTGTCCAGAGGGAAGGACCAAGTCACATTTAACTAGAATACCTAAAGCACACAAATACATGGCCAGCATGTTTTAGAAGACAGATTTATGAAGAGTACTCAGTTACAGAACCTAAAAGGCCAGTTTCCTTTCTGGGTCTGTCCTCCAGCATCTGTGTCTAGGTTCCTACCCACAGTTATGCTGAAGCATTTCTAGCTTCCTATATGTCATCAGGTCGCTTCCAACTCTACAACACCTTTCTAAAGACAAAAGAATCGAACATCAGTGGCATTGACATTTAAGTCAGCTTGCATTTTCTCCTTATGTATTTACATCTGCTAAATAACTAGGGAGTTTACCTGAAATGTAAAATTTCATTTGTAGATTATTCTGGGGAAGGAAACAATGAACAATTCCTACTAGAGGCCAATAACCCATCCAGAAACAACTCCTGAATGCTCCAAAGGGTGCAGTACTTTCACAAAGCTGGAATCCAGCTTGCCTGGCCGCTTCACCAAAAACTACCCTAGTCCCAGGGCTAATGCAAAAAGGAGACTGAAAAATTTATGAAAAATGACTCTAAAAATGGTTCTCCCTTTCTCTTGGATTCAGTTTTTGCAAAGAGCAAAATGATATTGCCAAACTATCTGTCAAGGCGTTAACATGACCTCTGACAACTCATGACAGCCCTCCCTTTGTAGGCTTGAAATTCTGGTTCATTTCATTAGAGGAGCTTTCCTCTAAAGCTTTGTCATGCTTTCTTCCGCACGCTTTCTTCTTCTTTCTTCTTTTCTTCTTCCTCTGGAAGTGATATTTTACTGAGAGGGTTGGATGGGAGAAGGGAAGAGAAGGATAGTGTTCGTTTTATTTAGGGAGGGAAAAAGCATCAGTGTTTTCTGCAAGTAGAATTCTGCATTATGCACTGCAGCCAAAAGATACTCTGTAGTGTAGTGAGGGTCTGCTACAGCATCCTCAATGGCCAGGGGAAAACTCCCATTGATTTTAGCGGAGGCTGGATTCACAGCTTCCGACCATGGTTTCTATTTAAGAAAAAAAAGGTAGCTCAGCCATGTTGAATAATGGATGCTCTCATTAATTTTCACTCTACAATATCTGCAGTCTAGTACTCAAACATGACTAATGTACAACAAACGATACGTGGCTGCATTATACATTAGTACCTAACAGCGAATACATTGACATTTCAGCTCCATGATAAAGACACAGCACATGTTCTCTTTCAAGGCACGTCATTATTTGCCTGCCTTTTTTCTGGCTTCTGCTTTTCCTTGAGAACTTTGCATGTCTTCTTGTTGGCAGTGCTCAGTGTTGGCCACTACGCTGGAAAATCAAGAATCTGGTTTGTTACTTAAAATTTCAGCAGCCCAAGTGAATGCCAGCTCTGAGCCGGCTGCAGAAGTTGCTTGTCCCATGAAGTCTGGCTCTGGTGAAGCCTGCTGGAGGAGGGGATGGTTAGCAGACCCCCTTCTCCAAATCTCATGTGTGCATGGCTCAGTTGTCCTTCAGCTGGTCATGCTGGATGGCACAAGGTGGAGGGCAATGAGGAAGCCCCATCCTCAAAGTCCAGATGGGACAATTGCGATCCATTTCTCCCTTCTTCGATCCAGGAAAGCTTCCAAGACACGGCAAGGTGTCATTGCTCCCCAAAACCTCAGGGTTGCATTGTGCAAAACTCCTCAGCCCTGAGGGCTGGTCTCCTCTGACTTGTAGAAGTAGGGCTAATCTCTCTGAAATGCCAGGTATTAGACCCTGCAGTTTGGAAGGAAAGCCTTCAGATGGGTCTACTTTCTGGCTGTGCTCTGAAACTGGACTGGGATGAAGAGAGCTCTGAGCTAAATGATGGGGCATGTGGAAAAAGCTGAGCAACCGCGTAGTCACCACCACGTCTCAGGAGTCAGCGAGTGAGTCAGAGAGTGATGTTAATGGAACAACAGGGAGACATAAATCCTCCTTTAGCAAACATACACCTGGACTGGACAAATTTTCAGTGAGCCTATACTAGTTTTCAAGAAATACCTTCTTCATGTGTTCTGTTGTTTTTCTTTAAAAATGTTAAAATTCCACTGCATATAAGCAGTCTTTCAAACAGCTTCATGTGGAATCTAACAAGTGTGGCCAGAAATCTTTGCTGAGCCCTGCTGCAGCTGGCCTTGAAATACATTTTGCATAATTACCAAGGAATAGTCAGCTCAGGACTAGCTTCTCTATTTCCTTTCTGCAATTCCCCTCCACCCCTCCTCCTATTTCTAGGAAACGCTCTTCTCTTTACCCCCTGTGTTGTTTCCACCATGACTCCAGCTGCGGACAACTAAAAAGGACTCTTCAGAGCCTTTCAAAACCGCCCTTTAATCAGCCAGAACGGCTGGCTGCTGATTGAAGAAAGCCATCTATTTGCCTGTACTCAAGTCCTGAAAATATCACTTCAGCAAAATTCACAGCTCACGCTAGCTCACGTGGCCAGAATCTGACTGAAGGCTGAACCTCAGAATCCTAAGCAGCAACGTCAGCCACTACCATCAGACAAACATTTTCTATATCAGTGCGAGGTAACCTTGTACTTAAAGCAAGGGGATGGGCAGATTTCAGAGGATCTAGATTTTGTTCATGGCTCCTCAACAAGCTTCCTCCCTTATCCTACGCATGTAACCCAAGCAGCCTTTACTGCAAATTCCCATTTTTAAAAAAAGGGATACTGTTTCAGTGTCTAAATCTCACTGGCCGTGTTCAGAGATTAAATCATGTCTGTAAGGTTTGCTAAAGGATGTGAGATATTCTAGAGGGCTTAATTATTACCAACGGCAGATTACTTGGCGTCAGAATTATGTTGATAAATAATCATAACTTCACGTTAGAAGGACAGGGATTAAAAAAGCAAAGCAAACAGGTAAGCATGCAATTACATACATACAAGGGGTTTTTTTTCAGCAGATGGGCAACAAAGTAATATTTATGCCTTACATTTCTTTAAAAGACTACTATGCATAATTGCTTGGCCCTTAATACATTTGGCAGAAGTTACCTGTTCTTCTTCTTCACTGCCTGTTCCAGCTAAACTCAAAGAGCTAAGGTGCTTGTGAGAGTCAGAGAACTGTGGGATGGAATGAGGAAGAGATTCAGTAAAAGATGACAAACGAGGCGGATATACTTGCAGAAACCATCTAAGCAAAGTGCACACAGATACTGACAATGTAAGTTGTTTTTCTCTATAGTCTTAAGGATTAGCAAGGACACTGCAAACATAAAGTGTAAGACAAGCAGATAAAGAATGAAATAATGTATAACAAAACTATCATTTAAAAAGAAAAAACAGTTTCAAATTCTTTTATGTTTCTTTTTCTGATGACAGCCTAGAAAAACATTAAAGAGGAGAGCGCTCTTATCAGCACATTCAAGGGAGAACATAGATTTTTCAGCTTTTTTTTTTTTTTAATGCCTGGCAGCTCTCTGAAGTCCTTAAAAAAACCCAGCATCCCCATGCATGTGCACAAACACATCATCTCCTTCCTAGTTCTGCATTTTCTGGCATGATATTTATATTTTAACAGAAACAAAGACTCTAAGTAGTTGTTTATACAGAGAGATAGCATTTTCCCATTTCGAGTAAGGTATTTCAGGCATAAAGTAGTGATACATATAGCAAACCAAATAATTTATTCTGCCTTCCACACGTAGGTAAAACAAGTCATTAAATACTGATTTTTGTCAACACCAGAACTACTCACTCTTGTTGTTGTGCCTGAATATAAGTTTTCAGGGAGCAAAGACATTTCTGGAGGGCTCCTGGGTAATCCATCATCTTCAGAACTGGTTCCGGCGTCCTCTGTTCGCTTTGCATGAAGTCCAAATGGAGGCGGAGGTCCCAATTTCATGGTAGGCTGGAGCTTCAACTTCAGTGTGGCATAAAATACATTAGTATGTGATAGCGATGGAGGTTTCCCCTGTACATTTTTAGCTCAGGTCAATGAGTTACTTTTATTTTAACTTCACAATTGAATGATCCAGAGCACAGGACATCTCACTTCATATGTTCTCTTGGGGAGCCAAACAATCTATCCATTTTTCAACTATCATTTAAGTAGAACCAAGATATGATACTGCTGTCTAATTAAATGCGACATTTAATGTAAGCTGCAGACAGATACTACTTACTAATCAAATGTTCACCCACAAATACTATCCCAAAAAATCAAGCCTGGAAAGACATTCCATCTCTTGCATTTGAAAAAAATTACGTTGTGTAAATTACCTGTAAAGCTCTAATCCGATCAGAAATGTTTTCTTGAGAAAACACTCTTACTGGCCTCGCAGGCTCTTGCCCAGTCTCAGGAATGAAGATGCTGTCATGTGACAAAGCTCTGCTTCCCATAATGCCTTTATGTGTGCTGGAATAATATAACAAATGAATGAAAACATACAGACTTTTTTGCCAGTCCTATTACTCTTAATTCGGGTGGTCGGTTGAACCACGGAGTGGAAGATATGTGTGCACAGCACACATTATACACGAGATTCCAGACTTCGACATGAATACAAATCAGGCTAATCTAGGTAACACCTTTAAAAACCAAACAAAAATTTGCAAATGCTGTTATCTGTTATGTTAACAAACTGAATTAAGGTTAAAGAGAGTTTAACCCTGGCAATTGAGTTATATCCTATGGAAAAGCTACTGCCCCATGGCTGGAAGCCAGCAGCTGGGTGGCGTGATAGTACTGCAGGCAAGTCCAGGTGCAAAATGAAAGGAATTCACATAAACGAGCCTGTACCTGAGATGGACTAACTTCTTGCTAATGCAAATGACTGATCATTACCATAGGAAGAATAAGTACCTTTTACTATTAAAGGCCATAGTACAGCATTTAATGTATCTCTGCCGTGCAGGTCATTAAAAAAAATATTCCAGGCAATATAGTTCTCATATAGAATCATTTGCATAAATCCTTACAAGATGCTTTCAAGGTCCTGTGCTAAATATCAACAACCCCAGGATTTTCCCTTACGAGCCTGGGGGACACATTTTTTTCATGGATGCTCTTTGCGGGCTGGTAAGAGGAAGCAGGAGATGCTCTGTGGGTAGCTTCTGTCGTATTCTGTTTCCTACTTTTGATGCATGTGGTACGTAACTTCTTTTGCAAATGTTACATGTGGGGCATGAACACCTTGTTTCCTCATGGGAATGGTACAGGAGACCCATGGACAGACAGCTAGCTGCTAGGAGGTCTCTTGTGCTCATTTTCTTCAGCTTAGCTCATAACTAACTGACCAGGGACCAGAAATGTGTGCACATGGCATTTCTTCTAGGATTCCCTTCTTTTAAATTTTTTAAACAAGACAGCTATGAAATGGCAAACCAGAGTATGGAATACAGAACTGTTCAGGTTCATTTAACTATTAAGTTAATTGAGTAGACATTCTAGAGAAAAAAAAAAAGAAAAAAGGAGGAGAACTGTGTATTTTTGGATCTTAGATGCTGTCATAGGGACATCAAGGAACATAAACAAACATGGCAGAAAGTAACATTTTCCTTGTAATGGCTGCTATAAATATGTTTGATAAAACAATAGCAGGAAAAAGTTGATCTGTATTCCTGCTGCAGAAGGAAGGAAAGCCTGCTGCTTCTGCTTAATGCGTTAGAGACATTAGAAGAACAATTCATCTAAGTGAAAATGTGATCTCTGCAATGCATCCAAGGTCAGACAGATCTATAGCAATTTGCAAAGCAAGTGCCAGTCAGGGCTGCAATGGTTCCTCATCTCACCAACATTTTACAAAGACTGCAACAGCAGCCGGATAAGCAGTGTTGTTGCATGTGCACATTTATCCCAGCATGCTACCTTTGCTTTCTCTTTCTAGCTTTCTAGCAGACGCATACCTCCCGGATGCATAGAGGAGGTACCCTAGATGTCTCCTCAGATTATGAGTGCTCAAATTAATTTTCCTTCCTTTCAAGGAATTTCCTGGTGTTTGTCTGTCTAAACAAATATTAAGAAACAATAATGTAACAACCCTGCAAGTAACAGCACAGGAACACGGCGAAACCAGCCAAAGATCATACCCACTCGGACATGACCTTGTTGAGTTGCGCAGGAGGGAAAGAAAATCTGATCATCCATGTCTTAAAAATATGTTGTCAAACAACAACGCTATAGCCCACTGTTAGACCTGGTGCTGCCAGCCCGGAACTCCTGGGGCTTCAAGCTGGACTAATATTACTGTTGCCAATGCCACAAAAGACCCAAAAAAAAAAAAAAAAAAGTTAATTTCTTTTGATTGTTTGGCGCTGCCTGGTGGCCGCATTGTATAATGTCATCTTAAATGGCAGGGATGGTTAGACTTTCCCATCCCCGGGCACAGCAGCATCTCCTTGCCTGAGGACCAGGAGGCTTGTTCTGTGGGGCACATCCACCAATGCAAAGACTTGCTCTTTAGGCAGCCAAGGGGATCTTCAGTAAATCTCTCCATCCAGGAACACATTTGAACTTTAGACTGGGTTTCTCATGGTTACCTTTCAATAGCAGGTAACATTTTTGGCAAAGCCTGAACGAAGACAAGATTTTCAGAGGCAGACAGATACACAGGCTGGGATTCATCTGGTCTAACTTCAGACGTTAAACCACAGGTATCTACATCAGAGCTGGTCACTCCGGTTCTCTAGAAATAGACACTTCTAGAATCTGGTTCATCTGAACAAGAATGTCTACACAAGAATGATATGAGCTTTCTTAGTAATGTTGGCTTCTCTCTGCTGATTATAAAAGGCAGCTGGTGACTAATTTAGATGCAGACATTTGTCCCTTGGTCAGATGAATCCCATGTATACAGAGGAAATAAAGGCTTCACAGCCTCTGGTTCCTGCTGATTTCAGATGCAGTCACCCCCTTACCCCTTCCTTGCTTTCAGAACCTGGCGTAAATGGTTAGGCATCTAAATTTCTTTAACAAACTTTAGGAGATACATCTTAGAGGCATAAGACAATTCTGGTAAGATATAAGCCGAGTACCTGATTAATTTTTGAAGATGGGAATTACATTCTTTTGAAACGATAACCCAAGGCTTATTGATGATTAAATGAAAGCATTTTTAGTTATTATTTCTTGCTGTGCCCCATCCAATTCCCTTGTGATTTGCCTTGCATCAGCCATTTTAATTTGTGCTTTCCTGAAAAAGCCAACTGTTTGAGAATGCAGCATTCTGAACCAGAGGGAGAGGCAATTTTGGGGTGTCTTTAATCTATGAACATGGTAGCAGTTCTGTATTTGTTTACTAGCCACAGTCCAAAGACTTACTCGAGTTCGTCTTCAGAATCATAATTAACGTGCACGTCATGTGAGGCTGTGACATCGCTCGTTGACTGGAACAGCTTCAGACTGCTGCTCCCAGAAGATGTTTCTTTCCTTTTCTTTTTACCGAAGAACTTTTTGAAAGATTTGAACTTTGATTTTTTCTTTCCTAAGTGAAGAAACATAAAGAAGATGCAACCAACAGCATTTGCAAGTTTTTGGAACAATAATAATTCCCTTATAATTTCTTCATAAGTGAATTTTTTTCCTGGAAGAGGCAACACAGTCTGGTCTTGCATTAATGTCTTTCAAGACTATACTGATAGCATGAAATTCCTATTATCTTGGAGAATGGATTGCAATGTTCATGACACATAAAAAATAACCTACGGTGTAGGATCTTTCCTAATAGAGTTTCTACTTGCCTCTTGTGATAATTAGACTGTGAAGAAAAACTTTGGTATTAACAGCCTGGGATACAGAGAAGAAATTACAATTTGGAAACCCACTGCCTTTGTTCAGCAAGCTAAATAGTGATGATAAGGACAATGTTGTTACCAAAACCAATTTAAACATAGAAAAGGCTTACTTAGGTGGAATGTGCAGTGTCGGGAGGCTAATGTTTTTATAATGTCAGTTTTATAATACATCCCAGAATATTTTGAATGCTAATTATGAGACTCAATGGATCATAAAGTATTAAACAAGAAATCAAGCAATAATCTTGAAAAGCAATGCTAGTCTGCTCAGTAAGGAAAGACCTGAATTAGGATCAGTTGAAAGCTCCGTGAAGGAAACTACTTGAAATGAAATCAGTTTTGCACAAGACATCCCAACAACTTGTGCCCGTCCCATATAAGTTGGCATGACAGCACTGTGACGCATCCCTGTCAGCATTTCACTTATCATTGGATCTTGTTGGGTAAAAAAGTTAACTTTGTCATAAGATGCTAGAAAAATCTTATTTCAAGCCTCTGAAAATGTCAAAAACATAATAGCTCTTGGAGACAGGAGGAGAGAAAGAGAGAATGCATTCTCTAGACAAACAGATTCACTTCTGTGATAGAGCTAAGGCATTGAAGCTCAAGAAGTCACAGCACTTTTCATTCACTGGGGAAAGGAGCAATTCTACCTGAATTGTCCTCTCCATCTCCTTCAGTCTCTCGCACCTTAGGGTCCATTATCCTTGATGAATTCATGTGACAGTCACTAAAGGAGGTAGAAAAAGCATCAGTCATATCAACAACATAACAGTACTTCACTATATATATGTATACTTACATACAGGCAAGTTACTAAATAGCAAAATATAAAATATTATGTACATGCTTTTATATATAAACACATAGACAATATAAGTCTAAATATATGTACTCTCTATATATACACATAAAATATAAAAACATCCTATAGGATGAAGCTTATTAGTCTAAGGTATAATAAATTCCATAGAATCTATCTACTTCCATAAGACAATAGTACATTATGGCTTAGTTAACCAACTAGCTCTCCTGACTGAAAATTGAGTTTGATGAGATTCTCAAGTGCTTCTAAAAGCATGCATCAGAGGAGGTGGGCTTCTTTGACTTTCCTTCTCTGCACCTATTCAGGACCACAGACAAAATGTCTTTGATATAATTGCAGCATTTGGGTAACATGTACAAGTAACGTTAGTAAAGAACTGCACTTATTTTTCCTTTATTTATATGGAATTTGAAGTATTCTATGGATTCTAGCTTTTCTTCTTTTCTAAGGAACTTGTGAAAAGGTGACAACTCTTTTTACTCCTTTGTTCGTATAGACAACAGAAAAACACAAGTAAAAATAAAACAAGTGATTTTCCTCTCTTCTTTGCTTTTTGGAAGCAAAATATCACTTTGCTTATTAAGGTTCCTAAATTAAAAAAATATTTCCAAAATTGTACATGTCCCAAGCCTGAGGACAGACTATCTGTAATTTAAAATGCATTTTCAGAGCAGTAGTCTGTTAGTGCTCTCTTTTCTTCACCTGGAAAACCATAATTTCTTGATCAAGGCAGAATGAAGTCACAGATGTCATTGTCTGGATGGTGAGTTAAATCCTGTAGAACAACTTCAGAATAACTCTCCCCTCCCAGCCAGACCCGCATGCTGGTTGTAAAACACCCCCTGCCACCACCCATCAGGAAACCAAAATCAGAGTTAAACACAAAGATGAGGGAGAGCAGCTTTTGGTCAAGGGCATCTGCCTAATGTAGGTAGAATTAGGAAGGAACTAGCCCTAGAAAAAAACAGACTTGGATGATACATATATTTTTAAAGTAAATGCCCGATGGGAGGAAATAGATAAATATGTATTGTGGGCTGTGGCGCATCTAGTCCATTATTAAACAGGCTCAGGGCGTTGAAATAGCGATGGCAGGAGTGCAAATCAATACCTTTAAAGCCTCAGCTGTTATATGCATGCCCTGTAGCATCTATAAGCCATACACATCCAGAGGTGGGAGCCTACAGTCTCTATATAAATTACAGATGCCATAACTCAGATCCCCAGCTGTGGCCCACTGGCTCAGCTCCACTGCATCCAGGTGCACTCAGGTGAGGGTGGTTTGTTTTTTTTTAATCTAAATGTTTATCTGCCATACTTCACCAGTTCTGAACAGCAAAGCCGCTGGGGGATAAACACCCACATAATGGAAATGTTAGTTTGAAACATGCAGGCAAGTATAAACACGTTCCCTTTGGCAAAATCCAAGCAGATAATATATTACATTTGTGACAATCCAGAAATGTGTTGTTGTCCCATCTCAAACCTTAGCAGCCAATTTTCTAGAGAATAAAAAAGATTTATAAAAAGGTTAGTTCCACCATAATGTCAGAGAAGATTTGTGTGACTGATGTGTGACATCTCAGGTCATGAAGAGTGTTTCTACTGGGTGTGCCAAATATCTGGGGATAGTAATATGTGTCCGGGGGTGCTGCATACATGTCCTCACTTGGGAGGAACAGAAAGACACTGAACCCCAATAAGCTCTTTCCTTGCCAGCTGTGCATCTTGAAGCAAGGTCCTCACTCCCCTTCTGACCTTACTCAGCCATTCCTCAGGTCTGCCATGTTTTTGCTGTTTTCCTAAGGTTATTTTAAGAATTACTGTGTCTTTCCAAAAAGTGCCCAAGATCTGGGAAAGGCAGCCCACCACCGCTGTGCTTTTGGAGATGTCTCTTGCAAGGGCGCAGCAGGGGGCGCAGGGCTGGAGCGACGGCTTCTGAGAAGGAGCCAGGTCTTTGGCCAGGTCCCACCACCGCTACCAGAGTCATCCCTGCACAGCTCCCCGGTGTTGCCTGCAGGAAGACCTGGCTGCTTCACTGTGGGAGAGCTGCCAAAGAGATCTAGGCGGTGTGTGGGGAGCAAGGTCGTCCGGGTAAGACGACTTTGGAGTGAAGCAGAAAGTGACCTGAAGTGCAGGTCAGAGGTGCCCACGGTGGAGGAGAGACGGGGCACAAGCACCAGCAGCCTCTGCCTCCTGCACAGGAGCCTGGAGAGTCTCATGGCCCCAGCAGGGATGTGGTTATTTTAAACAGTAAATACGGTAAATAAATCCTAGAAGTTTGGGTGAGATGAGTGATATTGTTTTCACAGTAGGGGGACTGTAAGGCTTTTATAAATATTGCTGCATCTCAACTCTGCATGCAATTACAAGGATTGGGGAACTGCATGGACCTTTCACTGCCCAGAGCTAGTAAGTGGACATATCTCAAGTTTTCCTGGGCCCGCACTGGCTGATGCACAGGAGGGGGAGGAGGAGGTGATGGTGGCAGCCCTCGCCACAGTCACTATGTTGTGCAAACACATGCTGTGACGAGGACTACGAGGTGTGGCCACCTGCCCAGTGCCAAGGGTGCGGGAGGGGTTTTATGGCTGCTTTTACCAAGGGATGAGTTGTTTGTATCAAGAGACAAACAGGCACCCGCTTCCTTAACCTGAGGATGGTGGGGAGGTTGGCAGGCAGTGGAGAGGACTGGAAGGAGCTGCAGAATGCTTGGTGGGCAGCACACTGGTGTACGGGTTTTCAGAAATAAGCACAATCATCAATAGGTGGGTTTTTAGCAAACCTTGATTTTAAGCAAATACTGAAGCTGAGACTTAACCATTTGCTTGAGCCTTTTGCCGAGTGACTGTTTCCACTGGAGCAATATCCCAACACAGCATGAAGAGATACTGGCCCCTGCTGAGCATCTGATGGCTGCCAGAGATCTCTCTGTACTGCTCTGCAAGCGGGGTGCTGCCCAGCTTAGGGTCTTACCAATCACATTCATTTCTACCTTAAAATTTACAATGGCACTTTTATTGACATGGGGGGAAGTTGTTTTTCCTTTTAAATGCTTCCTTTGCTGAATGCTGTTAGAGAAATGCTGTTTTTCATGTGCTCACCACCCACCATGAGATAACCCTTATTTTCTTTCCCAAATATATAAACTTGGAGAACTGCTCTATCTATATCTTCCCTTTTTTCCCTCACTATAACCTATTTTAACAATACCTTTAGGCAGGTTTTCAATCTTTCAAGCTTTTTCCTCAGCACCTGTAACAAACCCTCTGGTATTAATACATTCATCATAGGAAAGATTAGATTAAAACATGATGCTTAAGAGGAGAACCCCCAAAAAAACACAGGTCAAAGTTTACCCTTGGTATGACTAACTACTTGTCCCTTCCCTGGCATAAACAGATATTTGATTGTTTGCTCTGGAGCTAAATTTTATCTTCCTCAAACCTTTGCTTAAAATCTATGACAGCCTACAAGTTTAATAGCTGTGCAACGAAATGCTGACAAAATCCAGCAGCTTTGAATTGGCACCCACTGGCACGGGTGCTATTCAGTGTGCACTTACACTTGGATCTGGAGGCTCAGCTGCGGAGAGGGGCTGCTGAGCTTTCTCATTTCCAGTTTCCCTACGGATCTGCTGAAGTCCATCACTCATTTAAATCACCCTGGGATCTGAAGACTCAGCAGGATTCGCATCCTAGAGGAGCAGTCTGCATCACTTCTCCTCCTCTGTTAGCAAGGGCAAGATTTACCACACCACTGGCAGTTGTACTCTTTTCCTCTTTTTTTTTTCTTTGCATTTTATGTGTGGTTCTTTTCACAGCGGAATACTGGAGATACCTGGTTTATCAATTTATTTTGAGATTTTATAAACCCAAAATGTCTGACGATAAATTGCTAAATATTACCCAAGCTTATAACAGTATTTTCTCTATATTGGACTTTTCCCAACAGAGACTTTTTCCACTTTCCTTCTTCCTTCCCATGCCCTTTCTAGATGAGTTAAGACACAAGAAATACAGCTGAGACTACGTGAATGCAGAGAATAGAGACGGAATATGGCAGCACAATGGGTGTTTATTCCCCTTCTTATCCCTCCCAAATGTCAGTACATTCAAAAGTGTGTATCCCAAAAAAAATCACAGCTGAACTGAATGACACCAATTTACACCTTTTATTCCTGTGTTGTATAAGAATATTCTATTTCTAGTAGACAAAGATATACCAGGAAGCAAAGCGATTTTTAAAAATCTGAATTTAGGGAAATTATTTCACATGAGAAGACCACCTGCCCTTTTCTCTCTCCAGTATCATGATATGCACTAAAATTCCTACTGGTATTACACAGCCTTGCGGATTTGGGAAAGAAAATGCAGGAATTCTGGGGATATAAAGAAAACCCAAATACTCAGAAAGACTCCTCTAGCTGAGGTAGTAACCGAACCGAAAGTATCCTAAAAACCAGGGGCGAATACTGAAGCAGCTTTTCCTTATCCACACCCTCTCTGAGGGCTCAGACCTAAAATGAAGGAACCATCCACGGACCATGCAGCCCCTTCTCCTGTCACATGGACCACAGAAAAGGGACAGCTCGAAGTTTCCAGAGGGAGCACGCCCAGGGTGCCTGCCGTGATCCCCTGCCAGCAGCAGGTGCATCAGCAGAGCTTTCGCACCTCTGGAGATGCTCCAGTTCTCTGGCAGGGGCATTAGCAAGAGCACCACCGGGACACAGCCCCAGGACGCCATGCCTTGGCATAGTGCAGGCCCAAAAGTGTGTCGTGACCACCTGCATCCCAAGCAAAGGTTTACCCCTGCAACTAGGGGAGACCGTGTGCTGAAGACATTGCACAACAGGGTGTGGTAGAAGGAAGTGTAAGGCAGTGGGGTAACGAGCTTGTGATGAGGAGGTATTCACAAAGCAAAAGAAACGCTGCTGTTCAACACACCTCTCTGCTCAGACCTTCTCCTCCTAATAAAGATCCCAATATCACCCCCGCTTTCAAGTTCTCAAACCACTTCCAGTGCTCCCAAGTGCTTGAGCTTGAGCCTAGCCAAAACTAAATCGCTTGCAGCGTGCCCAATTATAAAATCCTTTCCAGAAGTCATCCATCATCTTGAGCTTACGTTACTAAGATAAACCTCTCCTCTGTACTCCCCCTTTTGCAACAGGAGGTCTAGGAAGCACAGTGAAGCGCTCCCCCTGAGCTAGCATGGCACATATGAGCCCAGGTATCAGAAGTGTCCGCATGAGTGAGATGCAGGTCTCTGGGAATCCAATTAGTTTGTAAAAGCACATCCAACAAGCTCACAAAAAGGGACAGGAGAATTTGATAACAATTGCACCACCATTTCCAAAGCCATACATCTTCCTGCTCCAGACCTCTCTTTCTGTCAAAGGAGTACAGATTTAACTTCTTATTTGGCCTCCAACTTTTAAATCAAATGAACAAATGCACCTGAATGCACACTTACACACAGAGCCATCCTAGGAGCTTTATCTGGAGTCCCAGCAGTGTGACTGAAGGGCCACCCTGCCTTTCTACCATGTCAGTACCTGCACCAGATCTGTACATATTCTAGCTGTGTCCCCATCCTTTTTGAATTATTAAAAATAATTTACAGAGAGAGAACATATTTTCTGAGAAAACTGCTGTTTTCCTCTACCCAATCTACATAAAAATATCAAAGATAAACTTCATTCCAAACCAAGAAGAAAAACACCCTGTCACTTTTTGTATACAACTTTGCCTTTTGTTTTCAACGTTGGGCAGATGATCCTCTCCTTCCATTTTCTTCAAATGCTTTGAATCAGTAAACGTAAAGTATTACTTTGCAAAATCTCTAACTTCATGTGTTCTCTCCTTGTTTTAATAATTTAGTGTGGATGCTGTTAGCACATACTTGTTTACGCTGACTGATGTCCATGGGGACATCATCTTCAAAATGTAGTATTTTCACAAATGGTTTGCTGTCAAAAACATGATAGTTCACTATCCATCTTCATCAGTCTCACACTGAATCCAGCACACTTTCCTCACCTTTTCTTATCTGCATTATTGGTTAATAAATAGTTTTGTTTCTTTGCTTGTGGCTGACATTTTTCTCCAGCCACTGCTACCCTTGTAGCATGCTCTTATGTTATTAGAAAATCTGTATATTGAGCAACCACAATGGTGTAGTGAGAGCCTGTGTGCCGCTCCTCATGCTCGGAGCAAGGCTGGCTGCGAGTAGCTTTGCTGCCAGCATCCTCTCTCTGGCTGCGTGAGTCCCAGGCTGACATCCAGGTGAGAGCACCCCGCCTGAACACAAAGTCAATGCCCTCTTTAAAACTCTGCCTTTTAGGGATCCTCCCATCCTCTTCCCAGTGAAAATGAGTAGAGCTAGCTCTGAGTCATTTGCCCTTTCTCTCAGAAATGACTAACAAGTTAGTTGCACCAACACATAATCTCTTCCAATGCTGCTCCTTGTGCCAGAGTTTGCTACTCCACCGATGTTGGAGGTGGAGGTAGAGGAATAGCAAGCTGTGGCGCAGAGACCAGCTACGTATAACTACTGACATGCCTCTATCTCTCTGCACCAGCCCTTTCCTTTGCAGTACTCACATCTCACTCAAATCCCCTGTTGCATACTGTGTAAACATAAGGTGGTGCCCGATGTCCCTGTGATCACTGACTGAAGAGACATCAAGGAATCTCAGGTAATAAAATACCTGCTAAAAGGAAGATGGGAGATGAGAGATAGGATACAGCTCACTGCATGGGCTCCCCTTCCAAGCCTTTGTGCAAACAGGGCGAGACTTGCCATGACCAGCGTGTCAGACTTCACAGGCTACAACAGGAAAAACAGAAGCAGCAGCGGGTGCATCTTCCCGAGCCTTTCAATGGGTTTTCTGGGTGTTCAGTTGTTTTTGCTTGCCTCTTTCACTGCTGTTGGGCAGTATGCGTTTCCCTTCGCCTAAACTCCCCTCCGGTGCATCTGTCCCTGTTATTCCAAAGACTGTGCAGATTCTCGAGTCGGATCCTCACCAGCCCTTCTGCTGTGCCCCTGCCAACAGCACATTCCTTTCTCTATTACAAGCAAAACGTGCTTCTAAGGGACGGGGTGGGNGGGGGGGGGGGGGGGGAGGGAGGGAATCCTGCTCTCTCTACCTGTTTTTGTCAAGAACTGATAGACCTTCCTTCCCCCGTTGTTTCTGAGAGAAATGAGAAACACTCCATAAAATAAACATGCCTCCCAAGCAGCTTTGGAAGAGTGAGCTTTTTTGTTTTTATGAAAGTGCATTGCAACAGAACACACAAACATAAGAGGTCAGAAGACCGCACTGGGATTGCCCAGCCTGATGTCCTGGGTAGTACAGGGCTGTCCCCCAGAAGGGTGAAGGGAACTCTGCTTCCATGACAGAGCTAAGCAACTCAGGGCTATACACCTTGTCAAAGGTCATATTTTGTTCATGGGAAAAGCCTTAGCTTGCATGGTTTCTTTAAACAAAAAAAGAACAACAACAAAGCAAACCAAACAACCATATAAAAGAATTAAAAGGGAGAGGGGAGGAGCTTACATTGGCAAAAGAATAAAGCAAACTCATGTGAAATGTCTTATTCCTATGGACTAACCCCCCTCCTTCTTGCTTTCAGTTCTCTATTTTTTGTGATTTAATAGAGGAGCCAGGAGATCTATTCTACCAACACGGAAAGCATTATTATTAGAAGACTTGTTAGAGTAATGAAGCTACATTGGCTCTCCTTCTTCCTCAGCACACAAGGATAATAAAGGCATAGCTGTTTCACACAAAGACACAAGACCTCCCCTGGACGGCTCCCTACCAGAGGTCCTCTGCTATATTTAGGAGCACAAACAGCTCAACATAATACCAGAGTCTTAGGCTTGTATCAGCCATCTTTACTGATAGAACCACAATCTGTATTTTTAACTTAAATAATATCAAGTGTTCACATAGACCACTTTGGCTAATAATGTTCTGAAGAAGTTCATCTTTTTTGTACAATAGCAGGCTAACGTCACACAGAAACAAGGGTCAGTAAAGTATTAAAAATTCACCGTGCCTCTCCTTGAAAAGCAATAGAAAAGAAAGTAAAATGTCTTGCTCTAGTTAGAACAAAATTACATTTGATTCTACATGTCACAATTGCAATTATTCTTGAATTCAGCACTGGGAACATTCCTCAAGCTATTTCACAAAAATAATTATACAAGGTTTTTTTTGGTATTCAGAATAAGTAGAAAAATCAACTTTGTTATAAGGTCTCAATGCCTCTAAATTCAAGGAAATATAACAGGCTTTCATTGATCCTTCCTTGCTTTTTGGAATCATAAATACAATAAATTGTCTATATACATACACACTTACTTTGTGTCAAAGAAAGAATAAGACTCACCTGGAACCACAGCAAGCCCTGAGGAATGGCGCACTTACATTTGGCTGCCCCATCAATTAGGCTAATGTAAGGGTGTTCTTGTACAGTGCAGAGGTTAATGGGAGTTCAAGATGCAGAAAGTGTTTAGCACTACCCAGAATGAGATCCTTATTTAGCTTTATCTGCTCTTCAGAAGAAAATTCAGTGGGCCAAGATAAGTAGACAATGAAAGTAATTGCTAACATCAGAGCTGAATGTGGCCCAATTTTTATCCATTCTGAGCCCATGTATACTGCACGAAGTATTTATTCTCAGCTGCATAATGTGTGGTGTAGTCAACAGTGTCATTTCAACAGTTTTATTAAGTGTCCTTAAAAGTTAATGACAAATCTTTTCAAATGTCAAGTTCACCTGAACACAGAATATAGCTATATCCCGGGCCTACTTCCAAATATTTTGCCATTAGTGTGATGAAAAATACAGTCTGGTTTGGCCAAACACAAGTAATGAGGAAAGTGCATGAAATAAAGAGACTAGGCTGGGCTTTACCGAGTTCCTCGGGAATTCCTGTGCTGGAAGGATGAAATAATGATTGGGATCATTTATGAACCATGTGCAGAATAGTTTTAATATTGAATATTTAAAGTAGAGAAAAAAGAAAGAAAGTAGGGAATGCAAAGAGAATGAATTAAATATTCTAAGAGAAGTCTGAGCCCTTCCAGGCAGAGATATACCAGCCTACCAGCTGAGACTAGCCAGAACATAAGCAGGTTGATTTCCAGGAGCTGCTCACGGAAGATGCCATCAGGGGCCCTCAGTCCTCAGCACTCACTCGTTTTGCCTCATTTCAGCCCACACCGCTCTGCCGAACTGGCTGCAGTCGTGCGCTAACCTGGAGTCACCTCGGATGCAGGGATAACAAGAAGCCATGTCTCCAGCCTAAGGACCGGTCCCCCTCCCGGGTCATCCTAGCACGAAGGAGCAGCAAGGACGGAGTGAGATCCAGCTGGAGCTGCAGGAGGGCAGCGGGAGGCGGAGAGGAAGAGGAGCATCTTGCCCTGAACTCCCTCTACAGTGCTCTGACTGCAGGCTCAGACGCCAGTTCCTTCCCCAACATCCACACAGACCGTCCAAGAGGTACAGCCACTGTCAGCGCAATCTCAATCCTCTGAAATTTCCCCGGGCAACAGCACTCACATATTTCAGCAATAACTGCTACCTTGTAAACACATTCCACATTCCTGTTGCATTAAACCCCACAGGCCAAATGCAAAGCTGAACGGCCTCTTGTCTAACCATTGTATGAGGCTTGCTCTGAAGCAGTACATGTGGCAGGCTTTTAATTGGGAAGGACCTTATTTAGCCTCTTTTGACCCTACCTAATTTAGTCCCTCTCGGCTTTCAGTTGATAGTCATTTTCTTGAGCCCAGATGGGAGAGAGATGAGCCATGGGCTCCTTTCTCTTTCCTCCACCAGAGTAACAGTCAGATCACTTCCAGAAAAAAGAGCACGAGACTTTTAATGCAAAGTCGCAGCAATACATGACTACCGCAGGGGTTTCAGGTAGGAGGCCAGTTAAGTTGGGCAGTCTTCCTAACCCAAATAATTTCTTATGTGAACAGGCTGGAAGGTTGCTTTCCGACCACTCCACAATAAACAACATTGCTGAGTCCTTTCATCTTTGCTCGCAATCTTCCTCCACAGTCTATAAGAAAAACACAGTCAGGATTTCACAAATGTAAGAGCCCTAATTTTTTGTCATTTACTCCCTCACAAACATGTACTTGCAAACTTTTGATTCTTACTACCCATTCAGGACATATTTGTTATTTTGTGTTTGAAAGAGAGAAGGTATTTTCCTGTAGCTCTTCTCTCCCCATATACTTGCAGGTCTGTGCTCCAAACCACAGTCTATGCTCCAAAACAAGGATAGGAGAGAATGGAAATAACTGCCGCTTGCTCCAATTCTCATTTTCCCCCTCACTCCTTCCCTGCAGCAATAACCTCAGTGAAAACAACCTCTGGCGAGTCACTCTGCACATTTCACCTCCATTTGCCACTTCAGACTTGCAGACTTTTGGAAGTCAATACCCCAAATGCAGCTTAATAGATTTTACCGCTGCCTTGTCAGAAGTCCAGAGCCAAGTCTCTAGTGCACTCTACACCACCTGCATGAGCCAAATTGTTCCCTTGGACTGGGAAGAAGAAAGCATTTGCATGTGCCAGTTTGTCCAGGACAAGTAACAGTGAGCATGTGTGCTCATATATCCAGAAGATTATATGCAAAAATGTGACATACAGAACAAAATGAGGAGAGGGGACCGGAGGAAACACAAGAAAGGACAGCATTAAAGAGCTCAAACCTTCCCTGACACTGTTTATAACAGTAAAGGACATAGTCACTGGGAGGGCTCCTGCTCCTTATCTATCCAGAACAGCAGAAGAATACGCTACCAGTTACAGTGTCATACCAGCTGTGCATCCTCTCTCATCTGCAAAACAGATGGATTCAGCCCTGACAGGGCTTTCATCTCAAACCGGTGCAGGAGGATGGGTTATAAACATCACTGTACAATGCTGCTACTCCTTAGGCTTAATTTCCTAAGGAAACAACATTCACGGGACTGTGCTGTCTATCCTGCTCCATCTCCCTATTCCCCCACCGCTTTTGAAGCCATTGATCCTTTTCAGCTGAGTTTGATGGACAGACGCATCTCAAAGCTATGAAGCTCCTACCAGTTTTGTAAAAAATGGTGATTGTGCGGAGTCCCCACTGCAGGAAAGCTAGCAGGAGGAGCAAAGCAGTTGCTTGTTCCTCTTGCTAGCCAGCTGAGCAGCCGTTACAGCCGTAGCCCAGGCGCAGCCCTGATGTGCCTCTAGGCTCGCCATTAGAGGATATGGACAGTCAGGGTATGGCAGAGAGTCAGGACAAGAAGACAGGGACTGAGAAGCAAAGTCCCGCAGAGAGCACAAGGTGGGGATGCATACTGCAGTGGGGGAGCATTACTAGCCTGGCAGAAGCCAGCCGCTCTTTAGCTGATGTTATCATGATGCTGCCACTTTCCTTGGAGGTGGAGAGAAGAAGGGAGTGGAAGAGGCAGCTGCCAGCTTTTGTTGCTCTCTGAAAGACCTGAGATTCAGACCTGTCCCTGACCTCAAGTCACATGGGACTTTCTGGAGAACATCACAGCGTTTCAAGAAACTGTACTACAAAGGTACAGTTGTTTCCATTCATACCACTACAAAGATTACGATGAATTTATGCTGACCCAGTCCACACACATACAATGTTGGGATGACAACCAGCCTACAACTTGAAAAGGCTCTTCAAAGGGGGAAAAGAATTGTTTGCACCTGCATTTTACAGATGGGTACAAGAGTGCGGAGAGATTAAATGCTTTTCACGACGTCATTCAAGAAGCACCTCTCAGAGTAGGGATCAGAGTGAGTCTGTCGCACAGAAGCAATGCTCAGCTCCAGGCCTGTCCCTTGGTTCAGCTCTGCTGGAGCCAATGGCGCAGACTGAGGTGCCCTCTCTGATCCCGGGCGCAGCTCCCCATGGCGTAGTGGAAAGCAGGAGGCAAAGGGAACTGGATTCTACTCCCTGGATCTCCCTTTGAAGGGGTCCCATTGACCACTGGTGTGGAACACACTGAGAGAAATGTCCCCGTTTCCCACATCACCACTTGCCCTCAGTCTCTTCTCACTTCTGCCACCAGGGCAGAAATTCTCCCTGTTCTCCTCTGAGCACTTTCCTTGTGAAAGCCCTCGCTGTTTTACAATCCCTTTGGCAGAAGGGTCTCACGTGCACATTTGCTCCTGGCTGTATGTCTCTCTGGGCAATGGAGAAAAGATATTCAGATATTAATAGGTCTAAATCACCTTACTCCAAGGAGACGCCTCTCTGCGGAGGAGAGGAGGAAGCCAGGGTTACCTAGCAGCTCATGGTTAGGTGTTTTGCATTCCCATCTGCACTGTCCTACCCTTTGTGCCACGTAAGCCCCAAAGGCTACACAGGAATCTGAAAATTATGTTTAAAAGGGGAAGAAAGGAAAAGAGCCATTTAGGGACTTATCCCCAGGCTCCCTTCTTTGAATACACCACAAATGTTTTACTTCAATACTCAAAGCCCGATGAGATGCAGGTTATTAATTTATGACTATGACAAGATTATTATGGTTAATTTAACATGTGCAGGCACTTAACTAACTACTGTTGGGAAATATTTGTCATTAATTCAAAAATTTCCTGCCTGCAATTTGGCAGATAGAGCGTGAGCTGCAGAAATCCAGCATGACATAAAGAGCTCTCATCTGCCATCACCTTTACACGTGACTGTACAGTACTTGAGCTCTGCCTGATTTAAATGAGCACAACAAAATGTACTGCAGCATTCATAAATTAAATGGCATTGCCATTCAGATACTAGAAAATTCTAACTTAAGAGTACACTCTTTGAGATGTAGGAAGAGGAGCAGAGGGGCACACAACCTCCCCATGGAGAGTAAAAGGGAAACCACTGGGAGAGAAGGTGGCAGAGAAGCATTCCTAATCAGAGCTCAGGAAGCAAAACTATGTGAACAAAAGCTGTTTGTGGTAGGCTTTCCTCCCACCCCCTCTGAGTCTGCCATGATCCCAACCAAGTCAGATGGTGCAGACTAAAACCACTGAAGTGGTTTCCTTCAGGGGCAACCTGTCTCTCAGGCATGGCACAGCCCTCCAGGGCCATCCCACACCCTGCCCTGGCCACTCCTGGCGAGGGAACTCCCCACCTCCAGCTACTGTTTCATTTGCTTTGCCAGGGAGGCAGGAGAAAAATCTGTGTATCCAGAGCTAGTTACAGTAACAAATCAAAACCAATGTCCAAAATGGCCAGTCTCATGGCACCTTTGAAGGGTCCTAGCAATTCTTGGCTTTTTCTGATCCTTTGGGCAGGTCCAAAGTTAAAGAAAAGATGCTCAGTACCCATCCAGCGTCTTATATAGTTTACTGATCCATTGTTTTGCCCGCAAAGGCTCTTTAGCTCTGTGTTTTTGCAAGTTCTATCACTATTGGATGCATCCCACCTATCAGCCCTTCCTAGCGCAGGGCTCCATGCATTGCTGGGCCTTTTTCAGTTCTCTCACACAGTACAGTCTCCTGAGGAAGGGCATGTTTTGGTACACTAAATCTTTGAGCTTCACATAGGTGTGTCAAGATAAAACTTGGGAACATACTACCAGAAGGGACTTCCTGAGCATGCAGTCCCCTGTTGTTGCTGGCAAAAGCTCCAGTCTTATTTTGAAAACTATTCAATTTTCAAAACTATTCAATTTTTAACATCCCTTTGACTGAAACACTATTCCAGAACTTTGTAACTCTGACAGTTCGAAATTCTCAGACTAAATGGCCAGTCTATACCTGTCTATTTTTGCACCAATGCAATCCTTTCCTTAAGGCAGCTTTTCTCTCCTGCTAGGGGTATTTAGAGAAGATAGCCGTCTCCCCTTTCAGCCTTCATCTGTGAAGCCAAACAAGCCAATGCACCTTAATTTCCTCCGAGAGATAAGCTCTCCGTTCTCCTGGACATCTTACTAACCCTTCTCTGCACCCGTCCCACTCCCAGCTCACCCCTTCTGGCAGCCAGATGCCCAGAACCAGACACTGGATCCCAGGCAGCCTCTATAGCTAGATGACACAAAGGTCACTCTTGGATTTAGGCTCCCCAGCTCCCAGCTAGACTTCCACAGGTTGGCAGACAGGCAGAGAGGAAAGCATTTACCTTCCATCTCTAGCCTGCTCTCTACTGCAGAGTCCAAGGACATGTCCGAGGCATTTGCTATCAAGAAATGCCTTTCTGTGCAAGGCCTATGTTCCAATAACCTCCTCAGACTTGGCTCTTTCCTACGTCCAGCCACCCAGATCATTGATGCTGGCTGCCAATACCAGACTACAGAATCCATTCCAGCTTCTTTTCAAACCCTGAAGCCTAAGCGTACGCTCCCTTGGGTGGACTTGCAAGAGCCCAGCCATCTGTGTATCTGCAGAATGCCTCTGGTGTAGGTGTAAAAGCAAAATATTTAGCCTTTTACATGCAGTTGGCAAATGTACTAGCTCAAGCTTGAGGAAAATCTGACCCTCTTTGCCTAGGGTCCTCGTGCCTTTTAAGATTCTTTTCAGACATTTAAAAAAATATTTGTGAGTCATGGCAATGGGCAGGGAATGAGATGTCTAGCAGAGCTCCCAGCTCTGGCAGAAGAACATTACTAAAAGGACACTACAAGGCTTTGTGAACAGAAGAAAGATCAGGGAGTGCTGGGTGACTTAATCTCTCAGGTCCCATGCTATCCTCTGAGGGTACTGCTTTACTAAAACAGCTAGAACAAAGTGACTAAAGAGATTTCTGCTGTTAACTGTCTCCTGAAAGTTCTTGACCTTGAGGCCGGAACAATTTAATGAAAAGCGAAGCACCTCCTCAAACAGATATTTCTCCTTCTCTGTCCTACGTCACCTAAACACACAGTAGTGTGAAGTTACACACTTGGGAGAGCTTTTTGTAATAAAGAACATCCTGAACTGCATGAAGATCCTGACCTGGTATGGATTTTTTCTGTCTTCTTAAGTGGACATCTACACTGTGGGTCCTAGGAATGGATGTACAAGCTCTCCCATATGTATGATACAGACAAAAAGCTTAGGATACCAAATTAAGCATGCACACTTTGAAAAGCGGCCACTGTATCAGGTATGCAATGTGAGACTCTGGGAATTGTTTTTCTGAATACCAAGCGTGGAAAATATCAACTGAAACTGCACTTACTCAGTCTCTCTGAAGAAATCAGCTCCTGAATGCCTTAGAGTCAGCACTCAAATTAAACAGCTTCAAATTAGAGATAATTAAAATATATGGCTTAAAAAAAAAAAAAGGTCTTTTACGTCCCTATTCAAAATGCACCACTACAGTACTTCTGTGCAAAAAAACCTATGAACAGTGTACCCGTCCTAGAGATGCGCAGCCAGATCTTTGGTTGATGTCACTTGGCAGGCCTCTGCTGAAGTTAATTGAAACTGTGTCAAATCATATCACTGAAGAGCTGGAACGTACTGTTTATAGACTTTGGAAAAAGGCAAGTTAAATAGCTTGTATGCACCTGAAGACATTCATTTCCACGTTTTTCAAAATATGAAAACTATTTTCTGTGAGGAGTGGTCCTTCAGAAAACTATCACGCCAGCCCTGTACCGGCACCAGATACAAATATATTCTGGTTTAAATCCTACCATCTCTGCTATCTCTGAGTAGAGAAGAAAGGCTACAGTAAAAGGAAGACAATCTTTTTTCCTAATTTTTTTTCTTTTAGAACGGCACATCGCTTTAATTTTTACATTTGTCAAAGGGTTTCTACTTGTAATCTAACAAACGAAAACAAAAAGCAGTAACAAATTCCACTATGTTACCAACCAGAGACAATAATTGCCAGCCTCTGCAAACAATACATAGTTAGAGGGACTTGCTGCTTTCTATTTTGTAAACGTGCTACAAGGAGCCAGTTGCAGCGAGTGTGGCAACTGATAACTCTTGCTCACTTAAGGATTTTTCATTAGCCAGTTCTACAATAAATTAACTAGAGAAGTTTAAAGGTTGTTTTCAGCACCTTATAAACAGACATCACAAGGAACTAGAGAAGACAGTTCATCTTTCCACTTAACTTTTTTACTTACCATCCGATGAAACTTTAGTAAGTACAAAGGCAGGTCAGTACTCCCACAACTGAATGTTGTGCATCTGTGTAACCAAGAAACGCGTTACACCTGTAGGAAAACAACCTTTAAAACACCTCAGACATAAACTTTCTTCAGCTGCTTACCTGCGTATGTTCCTGTTTGCCAGATTCAGTGTAACACAAAAGGCTACCGGTGTTTCAAAAGGGATCTGTCACCTCGCCAGACATTTAAGCAGTACCAAAAAACAGCAGCGGCACTTTCACGTTTGCATGGACGGTTCTGTACAGTCTCAGTTCAGTTTGACTTGGACAGTGCACCCTATGTCTCATCAGTTACCCAGCGCTGGGCTATGCTCTGCCTTCCCGAAGCGTGAGTTATTAGCACTGCCCTGATCCCTTCACCAAGTGATCCCTGTATCTAACGCCGAAGGAGCCGGTCAGAGGAGAAAGCACCAGTATCCCCCAGTTGCTAGGAAACAAGCTGGGAGATCCTGACCTGAATTCTTAGCAGAGGCTGATGTTGCTCAGGAAGCTTAGCTGGGTCCTTCCTGAAAAGGCGAAAGGCAGGGAGGGACATGCCAAAAAGTTACTCCTGGCTTTGCGAAGGCCGCTGCATAGCACCAGCCAGGACGGAGGGACAGCAGCTGAGCTATTTTTATGCCAAAAAGGCACCTGTTTGTGAAAACAGGAAGCACCGGTGCAAAAACGGAGGGTGAATTTTCTATTCTTCACACCAATGAAACTAGAAAGTTTTTAACCTTGAAATAAGATCTTTGTATTTCAAATGTGGTCATTAGATAAAGTGGAAGAAATCATTCACCATGTGCACAGCCACAGCACTAACAAATGCAATGGCAGAATATTAAACATGTAAAAATGAAGACATTAAAATTATCCCAGACATGCATGTTACAAAACATATTCTAAAGCCAAATTCTTAACAAAAAACTGAAGAGAAGCAAATAAGGCAAGTTAATGATGACACACAAACCCCGAACTCTGCATTTTCTGACCTTTTAAATATTTTAAGTTACTGCCATGCCATTGTATTAATTACTGTATTTAGCTTCAACCTCCTCAGTATGCATTTTCTAGAAGATGAAAAATAAGAGCTGAATTAGACCTGAAGAGTTAAAGCACCTCCGGGTCCCTTGCATGGGGTACAACTGGCCCTAGTTATCCCATATAGTGAAAGGAAATAATGACTCCTTGAACACAGCATAACATAAATACCTCACACAGACCAGATTATCTGAAAAAAAATGCCTGTTTGCTTTCTACCAACTCTGAGAAACATCCATCTTTTTGGCAACAATGTCAAGAAGCAATGCTGCGCACACCACACACAGCGTGGCTCCCGCAGGCTGGGAGGGACGAGGGGTGCTGGTGCAGAAACAAGTCCTTTCATTCCAGCTGGATGCTTCCCCATCGCATCTGGGCACTTTCTCACATGTGAGCAGCTCCCTCCTCGCTCAGGCGGTCTCTGCCAGTCCTGGACAGGAATATCTGTGAGGACCCATGGCCCAGCCAGGACAGTAGCTCCAGTATCATCTTTGTAGGGCACACTCTCTGCAGGAGAGATCTGCAGCGGGTATACCTACCACCCAGCCACCACACAGGCAGAAGTTCTTTTAAAGAGGGGTCTCGGGCACAGGAAGGCTGGCCTGTCGCGTCTAGAGAAGTCCAGCTATGACTTTAAAAGGGAGCGGCTCCACAACTTAGGATAGCTTTTTATCCGTTAAAAACAAAGCAATGTTTTAACAGAAGGGAAATGTACACAAGTGTCTTTGCAGAAACGCCAGACCATCTCAGCTGCGCAATGGCACACCTAACGTTTGCGGCTGATGTGTGTAGTGCATCCCCAAAAAGGCTCTCCTGTCATTACTACATACAGCCAGGTTCAGTGGCCTAATAAAGCTGTGTTCAACACAGGCTCGGGGTCAGGCAACGGTCTCTTAGCTGTGCTTCAAATCTCTCCCTCCCCCATAAATGTCCATATTTACCCAGGGAATCAGTCTATCCCTGCAGCAATTATAACTGCCCAAAAGCAGATGAGTATGTCAGTGCTTCAAGCACCTTTCTGAACAAGAGCCAAAGCCCATCACATTGATAGGAAAATTGACATTCTTTTGTTCATTTCCCTTCTTTCATCTTTTTAGAGAAATAGGAAGAGCTCAGTTTTAAGTGCTATCCCAAAGGCCCTTAAATTTCCAAACAAAATAGTTATGGATGTCATAACCTGGGGAGCAGCAAAGCTGAATTAATCCAGGTTTTAAAAAGTGTCACAATAAAAAAATCTTTATAGATAACCAAGCAACATTTGGAGGAAGCAAACTGAAAATTTGTTAAATATATGCTCACCTGCTGCTAAATAAAAGCTGACCACGTAAGAGAATAGCGAGTGCAAGTCAGAAGTCACAGCTCTATGCAATGCAACAGTATTTTAAGTAGTGCAGGTATTCTGAAACCATTTTCTCTACAAAAGGCCATCCTAAAGATACCATCACCAGAAGGCAGAATGATGCAGAGAACCTACGCATAGAAATATTTGTATTTTAGATAGTACTAGAATAATTTTTTACTATAGATTCCTCTTTTGCAAACCAAATGTAGTGGATGTCACTTCAGTTCATTTTTTCCTACAAATTCTTCAAAATGGCCTTAATGTTCAGTAACACAGCAAGTTGACACTAAATAGCAGGAACCAGAGAAAACAGAGAAAGCTGGGCAAAAGGAAATGTATAGCAAATACAAGCTTTCAACACTGAGGTGCTTAATAGAGGCAAAGAGAAATTTAAAGACACGAGCATGAAGATTTGAGAAAAAATGGAGAATTGCTGAGCCTGAAAGACAGAGGGAAAGGGAAAGCCTTTCAGGGACAAGAATTTCAGATGTGAAAGAGGAGGAGGAAAACGAGGAAAACACTCCTGGATTTTTCTGTAGACAGACTGAAGGACATTTACCAGTGATGAAGACAGTGCTTCAGGTAGGTGCCTGAATCCAGTGATCTCCTGGCCACAGATGAGCAAATAGCTCCGTCAGTGATTTGTCACTGACACTCTTGGTAAAGTTGTCAATTATCATACGGCCATTTTTTTAGCTGTTTTCAAGCATAACCAAAATGCTGTGAAGACTCGGGGGAAGTTTTAAACGTCTATGGGCTGAAGAGGGGGTGTGAGAGGTACATGGAGCAGAGTGATAACAAGCAATAAAACAGTGAGAACTGTAAAACAAGAAATCAGTTTTATATAAAAGTGAGCAAAAGGACGGAGATGGGAACAACGCTGCTGGAAGTGCTGATTCAAGGCAGAGCCCAAACTGGGTGCCTTTCTTCCCTCTTAACCTTTCTTCTGGTCATGTCTTGAACAGCAAGAACAGGCGAGTAGTAAAAGAGATCAGGGTGGGGTACAGAAAAGCCATTCCCTAGTGTTAAAAATAACCTGTCAGATCTTCCTATTGTCTAAACTGGCATAACTCCACCAGCTTCATTTTATGCCAACTTAAGATCTGGCCAAATGCACTGAGTATGAGAAAGGCGGCAGTTCCTCTTACATGCTTCACTTTGCCTGTGGGCAGGTTTCAGTGAGGCACGTGTCTATTCCATGGGAAGATACTTAATGAAGGATTTAATCTTCCTGATGAATACGGAAGAATGCTGAAGTACCAAACTTGTCAAACACACCTTGCAACAAAACACATTGTTAAAAATTTGCTTTACTCAGCTATGTATTTGTAAAGCCACGTAAAACAGACAGTTCAAAATTGCCTGACTTCAACCACTAAAGTCAAATGCTGCTGTCCAAACCTCTCTGCAAAGGTATAGTTTTACAGTAATTGAGATAGCACGTAATCCGGTCACATCTCCACATACATCAGTAATACAGTACCGAGAAGTCTCCTGGTTGTTCAGACGCAGAAGGAGCTGCGTGAAGCATTGATTCACGCTGATGAATTGTAACCAGGCAACACTGCCAGCATCCCTCCAGCCCATTGTTCGCCTGAGCTGGGGAGAATAGCAGCAGAACAGCACTGAAAACCTGCCAAACTCCGGCTTCCCCAGTTAAAGGATACCATCCCTCTAACGCTAGATATAGCAAATCCTTTAACCAAAATTTAACAGAAATAAACTGTTACTTCCCTCTCAGTAAAAAGATAGTTACATGTCTGAAGGCAGTAAATGAATTTCTGCGTGTCCACGACTCTCTTGTAAAGAATCCTTACAAAAGAAACAGTTCAAATTTACTTTACACAAAAAGTGCAGGGCAATGAATTATTCATCTGAGCAGAGGGACAGAAATACTGCCTTTTTGTTAGTCTGGCTATTAGCTGCTGAGGGAAACTAAAGACAACTTTCTCAGATACAATAACTAATCAGTAACAACACAGATGAGATGGAAAGGAAGTAAATACTTGAAAAATTTGTTCAGTGAGAGCTGGCAACCATTTTCTACGTAACGGTCTGAAACTGACAGTTAACACAAAATATAGCTACTACATCATCAACGTGAACCTTATTATCAACAGAGGCATTAAAAAATGAAATTACAATACTGAATTTTTTCCTTTTATTGCAGTTAAGTCTGAGTGGGAGGATTATTTGTTCTGTTTCATGCTACAGGCCTGGACATCAAGACTAAAATTCATTGAAAAATGATCCACCGTTGCACTTTATGGGAATAAGAAAACAACACAGTCTGCCAACAAAACTGTCTGTTACTAGAGAACCTGAATTTTCAAGATGTGCCACAGTCCCCCCATTTTACCAGGGGAAAAAAAAAAAAAAGGCACATGTATAAATTAAGAATAAGATACAGAATTGACTTGTTCTTATAATGTAAAAGACAGGCCAGCAGCTGTGTGCATTTCTCAGAGTATAAAAAACCAAAGCACTGACCTGTAAAACAGAAATAGTAATAACATCTGCTAGACTTCTGGGCTCTGAAATCACATTCCCTGAGAGCAAGTTTCCAAAAGCAAGGCTGGGCGCTTATGTAAGATACCATTTCCCTTTTCAATGAATTGTGCTTCTCTTTTGAAACTTTTCTTAAAAGCCTGAGTGCAAACCCACATACATCTCTGGGAATAAATGTACTAGGGCAAAGTAACAAATGGCCACGGCACCGGCATAAAAACAGATTTATCAATGTCTTTCAGAATTTGTAATATATTAGATCACCCTCTTTGCTTACTCTCTGCTCTTCTTTTTAGTGCTTTTCTACAAACCAGGTTCTTAGATGTGGTCTTCTCAATCCCATCATGGGGGATGGAGCAGTCCTGTATTCACTATTCTACATGAAGTATAACCAGGATCTCACACAAGCAGAAATGCTGCTGCTGCTTAGGCGCTCTCTGCTTGGCAATTTAGGTTCTTTCTTCCAAGTCTTCAATGCTGCCAAAGGTTTTGACACTCCACAGAACTTCTTACAGGGTCAAAGCCTGCTCTCCCAAGGCATGAGTTCCCAGCAACTTCCTCTCAGTTGTGAGCAGATATTTAAAGCAGAACTTAGTCTCATCTTCTTCTTTCCCCTCATACATTTGCCAGATGGCTTTATTTAATGTCTATTCCCTGGACTGGCTCTTAGATTGATTTTTTTTCCTCTACACTTGCCATCTGCTGGTCCAAACAGCAAAACGATACACTTGCTTTTCAATCTCACAGCATTGATTCATTCTTGCTGTCTACTTGGCATCCAAAGTAGTATGGCAGGCAGACAGGCAGGTCTGGGTAAAGCCTCCCTCCACCAACACGAATTTTCTCCTTCTTGTGCCTTTGAGAGCAATTACCGCAGGAGCAAAGTTGTAAGAGGGAACAAAGCACAAAGCCAGAGCAAAAGACAAGTACTGAGAGGAACTGAACCATGTTGTCTCGATGATGGAAAGCGGTCTGTGCCCTGGCTATCGCCTGGAAGCAGGATTTGCAGCCACAGCAGTTGGTGTTGTGTGGTCTTGTCCAAAGAGAAGACATCATGTTGTGCAGCGGCTAATGGCAGAGAATTGTACGCGCACTTCCAAAAGAAACAAATGCTGTGTGGAAAAAAACTTGACTTAGATCCCCTGAATCGTTTTGCAGGGGCTTTGGGTACCGTCTTGCCCTTTTCAGTGACAGCGTACAGGGACTGTGGTGAAATAACTGATGTGAACAGGGGTACCATGCCCATGCCCTGCTTGGTACAGGCACCTGCTGTGCAGCAGCGCTCCAGGGGAGAGGGAAAGGCAAGCGGCCGCTGGTCAGCCCAGAGCTCTGGCAGCCAGGACAGGGGCCTGCGAAACTGCAGCAGCAGCAGCTGGCTGGGAAGGGTGTGAGGAAGAGGACAGAGACAGCACAGAGGGAGACAGAAGGGAAAAGTGCCAAAAGTCTTGCTATGACCCCACCTAAATGCCTAACAGCAAGGTATTACTGAGCTGCCTGAATACGCATGTTTCACCTATCTTGTTACTTTAAACTCANTTATGCAGTTCCAAGCACAATAGCTCCTTGTGCTGGCTGAGTCCTTTGAACGCTAAGAGAATACACTTAAATAATAAGAGCAGTAAAAAGCTTGGTGCTATTCATACTCGAGAAGATCTTGCATGGCTCTGGACAAATCATAGCCACAGCAACACTCTCAACAAACGCATTTTCTAATCCTCTCATTATTATTGTTGCTCTCCCTTAAAGGTATTTTAAAGACAGAAAAAACATTCCTTTCATGAAAAAACATTAATTTCATTTCATACCTGAATGCCACAAAAGACCAACAATTTATCCAAAGAGTCTAAGTGAACAAAAGCTTGAGAACTCTTACTTCAGTGCTTAAATTTGCATATACACTTGTCTTTTTCTGTTTCTCTTGTGGTTTTGGTAGCTCAGCTGACATCCAAATAGCCTGCCTGCTCTCAGGTTTGCATCACATGGTGAAGTAAGTGGGAACAGTGTGAGGTATGCAGCACCTAGATCTCTTAACGTTTAGATAAATGATGACACAACAGACCTGGTCCTACTGAGCTTCCCACCTCAGTTACGAAACTAATAAACCTATCCCAGCTGTTCAGTGTCCTTGGCCTCAGCAGCTCTGATCCAATGCCCACTGAGGCCAAAAGAAAGATTCCCTAATTACCCAGTGAGTGCCAAATCAAGCACAATTAGACTCGATGGCAACTGAAGAACAAGATGTATAAATTCTTTTGCCACGCAAATTCCTTCGCTACTGAACTGTGTTGCACTGACCCGCCTGCTCCAGGTCTTTGTGTAATCTGATAGTTCATACACCACCCAGCCTTCAAGGGAGTGGTGCTGAGAAACAGATCTCTTGAAATTCCCAAGCTGCTTTATGTACTTCATGTTAGTGGTTCATAAAGAAACGACAATCAGATTTCAGGCTGTCACCACCATGAATGGAAGGATAAAAATTCAGTAACAAGTTATGAAATGTTACATCTGCTCGAGAAAGTAGAGCAACCAGCCAAAACCAACATGTCACAGAAATGTGTAAAACAGCACCAGATCTAGCCAGATGCAGCACAAGCCAGGTCTATATTTGAAAGCTGCACTGGTACAGATGTTAGTAGGTGTACTGAATAAAGGACAGGAAGACTGTACCACTAGCCTGCATATCCATGGCAACCAAGAGAGGATCTCCTAGGGAAAGGAGTGGTGAGAAGGGGAACAAAGGACATTTATTCTTTTCCCCTTTGCTATAGGGCTAAACAGCTTTCACATTATACAGCAAGATTATTTAGGTTGGGGCCATGTTTACCCCCGGATAACAAGAGCAATAAGGAAAAAGAACAACATGGGTTCATCAGCATCTTCAGTCCTCAGAGAGAGTCCTCTAGCTTGCATTGTGGTCCATGCCTCTGCATGTTCAGAGTTATTGTTCCACTCAGACTGAAGTCGATGCAAACACACCCAGTCACATTACAACCAACCCATTATAATATACACAATACAGTATAGTACCCAAGACATACACTGGTCAGTTGGGACATGCAAGCTAAAGAAAGAAACAATGCCCTGCTATGCAGCTAGCAGTATATGGTATTTAGGTACGAAGTACCAGTATAGCTCATTTCTCTTTGTGCATATGAGTATGTTCTGAATACATTTACGATGATGCAATTGCATCCACTCTAGGCAAGGTTTGACAATCTTTACTGCCTTATAACACTCATAAAAGTTCTATTACTGTCGAAGGACAACATCCAGAGAAAGAATGAGCTACTGCATAAGCAATGAAATGACTGGGATCTCCATGCAATGCACAGTGCTACCAGCCTCTTCCCACGTGTGCCTACTGCATTACTCTAATGACCCAAAGGGCAACCCCTGGAGCTCCTGGTCCTCTGTGTAGCCCAAACGACCCTCACAGAACCACCGTCTCTCTCCATTTTCTTCCAGTTACCATCAGGGCAAGAGGCGGAGCTGTAGCTGACCCTGAGCTGAGCCCATGCAGACTGGCTGCTAGGTACCTGCGTGCCGAAATGCCAGGCAGGACGCCAAACAAAACAAAAGAAATAGGCACGGTCTGCACTGTCACTGTAGGTAGCCTCTGAAGTAGCAGGATGAAAAATTATTGTAAATACAGTTATTTTTAATGATCTCCTTTTTTTATTCTCCTGCCCCTGCCACAAATTTCAGTTTATTCCATCTGTGAGTCTGACAGCTCTCTGCATGTGGTCCATTTCTCTGGCTCATTCCTGGTGCAGGTTCTCTCTGGGCTTCACTAGAGGCAAGAAACAGTGTCATCAAAAAGAAAAGGAGAGCAAAAGAAAACAGAGGAAACAGAGGCAATAAAGCCTTAACATACTCAAAAATCCATCTGAACATCAAAACAGGAGCAGAAAAGCTCCTTCTTTTTAAATATATCTTTTGTTTCCATGCTATACTATCTACAGGGTATTTTTTTAATAGTCTGTTCTAAAATAAGTTGGTCATGATCTTGTTACTAAATATTGTATGATTTGATAACCATACAGCAGAGCAAACTACTTTCCTAATCTGGAATAAGTTCTTAAATTCTGCAGTGCCTTTAAGAAAATGAGACTTAAGTACCATTTATTTCTCCAATGACATATAAGCCCAGGAAAAAGTAATTTTCCTCTCTATTTTAAGTTGGTTTTGAAAGTCTTGGAATTGACAGTTGTATGTAAACAATTTGCACCTTCACTTTTACAGCTACATGAAATCAGCATTGATTTATGCAGCACACAATGTTTTTATTTCTTGATTAACTTCCCTTCAGGCTCTCATTGTAAGCCGGTGATATTTTATTAGAGATGAGATAACAGTGATACTTGTATTAATTTCCTTCGTTATATCCAGTTGCTTGTAACTTTGGCAGGTGGTGCAACTTTTAGGCCCCTTGAGTGGGAGGGCAAAAGGCTGAATAGCTTGAGACTGAAGTCCACCCTACGTGCAAGAGGCAGGTTATGGCTGCAAAATGAACCTCGGTTCTGAACACTCAAGTTTGTGCTTTAACTCAGGAAAGTAAACAACGCTCTTTTCAAGCAGTCTGCACAAAGCTGTCAGGGTGTTCTGGTTTAACACACAGCATGTTATCAGACATTACACATCCAACACAATTAATTAAAACATTTAAAAACTGAAGTGGTTTCCCCTGGTATTTGACAATCTGCTTTTCCTAAGCAAAGTGGCTGAGAATTTAATAAGAAATGTCAGGAAGACTAGATAAAAATTGAAGTTCATTTTTATTATTAATCTTTTCATGTAAGTAGACCACAGCAGCTCTCTCACCTACACTAGCAAATGGCTTTTGTTTTCTTACCCTAACCTATTAAAGTTGATATTGTCGCCAGATCACTACATGCTGTACAGACCTGTTGTGGAATATAATATTGTAAACGACACCACAGCAAACTCTTGGGCTGAGCTAATACGAGCTCTCAGCTTTAGTCCAAATTTGATAGCAAAGTAAACAGAGTTAGGATGATGCTAAGCGCTATTGTAAATTCCAGCCCAATTCCATCCTGAAGAGTGGATGGAGAAAATAAAATGGTGTAATAGTTTATAAATATTACGACAAAAACTGTACCTTGGTCAGTTTTATTTTGCCTTATGTTTCAGAAACAGAAGCCATTAAAATAACAACTATTGAGATAAGAAAAGCTAATAGGAAATAAGGCTTTATATTGTGGAGATACTGCTGACAAAATTTAGTGCAGTAGGAGCAGATGTGGTTGGAATAAGAATTTGCAAGTTCATTTTGTGGAGATGGAGCCAGGAAGCCCCTGCTGGAGGTTCCCACCACCATCATCCACAGATCCAGAGTCCCCATGAGTCCAACAGGAATGTTCATAGTGAGATGAACATATTTGCACACGTGATCCTCTGTTATAACCCAAATTATTGTTGTGATTGAGCTAAATCTTGTGGCTTTCCTTCAGAATAAGACTGCTAAGCAGCTGAGCTGGTTATTAAACCAGATAATTGAAGCAACATGAATAAAAATTACAGAATTACACTTAAAGGTTACAGTCTAACTGCCAGTAAACCCATTTCTTTATTTTGCTTTGACTAAGAAACTCACTCCATCCGGCTCATTGCAAGAGTTGCAGAGAAAATTTCTGACCAAAAATCTTTTGTGTACACATGACAAACAATTTACAGTGCTCTCTGCTCACAGAGTCATTTGGCGTCAGCTTCACAGGACCAGCTTTTACTAAAAAATCCTCTCACCACGAGAAAGGTTGCGGAAACAACCTCTTTACCCTAGAGCAGATAGCATTTCCTTAAAGCATGCCACCAGAGTCCAAATATAAACCCTCATATGCTTGTGCTAACAGTGCTGAGTTACGCAAGAGATGGCAACCAGCTGAAAGAGCATAATTTTGTCAAAACAGCAGGTCAGCTAGCATTATCCTTCCGTATACTGCAGACTCACTGCAAATGTTAGACAGAAGCCAGACCATTTACTTGGTTCAGATATCTCTGAAATGGACCAACCTTCAGTCCCACACAAACTTTGAACTTTGCCTGTTTACAGGTTGAAGCCCACTTGGGGATCCTGGAAAATCACATATGCAGTATTTAATTATTACGCATCCATGATTTCAACTTGCTTCTATCAATAAACGTCTCTCTTTTTCTCCTATCACTGTTAAATTTCAGGCTGAAAAACAACAGGAAAATTAGTAACCCAAGTTATTGTTGTGATTGAGTTAAGCATTACTGAAGCAATGGCTATACTTCAGAGCAAGCGTAAAATGCAACAGAGCCTCTTTATCCAAGAAGATAACAAGAGCAGTGTAACCATCATCTACAGATGCATGGCAAGTCCAAAGAAGCAACTGATGCTGTGGGCCAAAGGAATGTCCCTTAAGATTGCTGTCACAAATGCAGATATTTGTATGGCAGAGTTGTCTCCGTGAAAAGGAAAGAGAGAAAGGAAGGAGAAACTCTGTAGGAAAAACAATACAGGAAAGGCAGCAGAAAGTCTGAGAGCGAGCGAGAATAGTTGTTGGGAAAACTTCCCTTAAAAGTCTTAATGACAGAGCACCACCTCACTGGTGGTGGAAGAAAGTAGGGAGTGATGCTCAGAGAAGCCTCCCTCCTCTTAGTTGAATGCTACTTCATCCATGTAATCAAGGTTTGGGTTGGTTTTTTTATTATTATTATCAAGATTGGATCTGGCTTCATCACCAGATTAACATTAGCTAAAACTTATTAAAACTTGCCTGGTTTTGACCTAAGTTTTGACAGCCTGAACTCAAGTGAATCCAGGGTCACAACCCCAATTCTGACCTTGCAGCAGTTCCTTGTTCTGCCTTGCCCAAGCATGGTTTTATTCGTACACGCTACTCTGTTCTCAAATGCCTCTGCAAAAGTGGAAGAAGCAGCAGTAGATCCACTTTCAGGTGAGTTTTGTTGATTTCTTTCAAAGCTGTGGCAAAAATTAATAATGGCAAACCTGTCAAAAGAAGCTGGTGAGCCTGTTCTACAACATAGAGGCCACAAACAGGAGGACAGCTACGCACCACACCAACCAGTGGGACCCAACACTCACAGGAGCTGCTAGAAGGGCCCCCTTCTCCTGTGCTGAACTCCGCCAGTCTTTCACAGGAGCCAGTAATGCTCCTCACTGTATTCTGAAGCCCAGTTTACCAGACACATTACCTTCACACCATCAGGGCATCCACGCTCCTTCGGACACATGTACAGGGAAAGCAGGTACTTGTGAAATTCCATCCAGCAGACAGAAGAGCAGATTTCCTGAAGTCGCTTCGGCTGATTGCAGTATATGCCACGGTTTCTCAAAACTAATCAGTTGTTTCAGAGAAACATGAAACTTATGAGGAGAACGTGTCAATTCATTCACAATATATGCTCCTCTACAAATACGTAACACAGATTGGAACTGACATTTAAGATGACCCACACCCTATATAAGCCTCACAAAAACTGCCTAGTTATTCACTTTTCCAGCTTGGCAAACTAAGCCTCCATACTCAGTGTCAAGCTAAAACATTTGTTAAAATAATTCTTGGCTGCCTTCCACTCCAAACAAATTTATCAGGCAGATATTTCAACTCATTTTTGACTCAAGCAAGCAGAAGTAGGAAGGTAGAAAAGTAAAGGTATAAAAGCCTTCATTAGCTAGAATATTATTTTGTTGTACAACTTTTTCTTCCACATAAGCATAATGGAAGGTTTCGGCTATTTTTGAGGTCACTGTCTCCAATTAAGAGTAACGCATGAGCTTTAAATAAATCAGACAACCGTGGAACAATTTTAATCCCTGAATGAATAAATCCCTTGGGGGACCTGGCTGCAGAGAAATCAATGGGCAATTCTATTAAGCCTTAACAGCAAATAAGGCACAATCTGGCTTCTACAGTGAACCTCAAAGCCACAAATCCTGTCATAAGAATTTATCAGATTTGTGTGATCAGTCATCAGTGTACAGAGCCCGATTATGCCCAGAATGTCTTCTGCTTACAGCAGCTGTGAAACAGCATTGTGCAAGATCATCTTTGGGTTAGGGGCTGTAATCTTATGGGGAAAAATAAGAGAGTAATAAGTGTTAACTGGGTGAATACTCATTTGTTCCAGGGAACTCCTACCCTTATCAGCACCCTGCTGCCCACTGACCTTAGCTCTAGCTCAGAAGCGTTAAGAGGAGTGTCAGTTGTGAATGCGAGAAACAGCACTTGCTTCCACAGCCTTTCACAGCAACATAGAAATGACCTCTCCTGCCCTACAGACTGGAAGTGCTCTCTCTAACTGTGGGATCAAACACAAATCATTCATACTGTGCTACAAAAATACACCACAGGCTGACACAAAAAAAAATAGAACTGTGCTTCCTCTCCCCTGCAATAGAACTAAACCCTCACCTACTGACATGTCTCAGGGTAAGCATAAAATCGCTTTGCCTGGTATGGTTGATACAGCCTAGCCCATATCTTGGAGCCTCTATGGTATGCCTCAGGATGCCTCTGTTCTTGTAAATGAAATGCTCTCAGGACGTTCTATGGCACTGGAGCCAATGACTTGAAATCGGACTGCTAAACTCTCATGGTCCTTGGAAGATGGTGACTACATCCACACTGCTTGTTGAAAACCATCACCAGCCTATCTAACGAGGACTGTGTCCAGGGCTGTTCTAACAACCTGAGAGGATAGGTGCTCAGTGCCTGACTCAGGAACGTTCCCTGCGCTGTTCAGTAGAACAGATGCATTTTCCCTGTCCAGTTACCCAAACTGTTCAGATCTGGGGCATGTCCAAGGTGCATGACAGCTGCCTGTTGGTTCACTGAACCAAATCTCCTCTCCTTGAAACCAAGGCATGTGAACAAGGAAAGAGGGTGAAAATAACACACATACAGCTCCTACCCCGACAGATCTGTGATACAGACATGGCACACCCGGTGTTCAGAAGTACTCACTCCGAGCATCCACTGTTTAGATATATAGCTCTAGAGAGTCAAGTTTTCAGAGCCATTATACGCTTAAAGATAGAGATGGGAGCCATCACCTCTTGCAATGAATATGAATCATTAACTGATAAGATGTACAGTGGGATTTCCAGGTTAGGTGCCTCAATCCTATTGCAGCTGACTGGAATTACATCCCCGAAGATGTTAAAAGCCTCTGTGTAAGAGAGATGCCTCTGTTATCCCTCAGCACCCAAGTACAATGTCTCTAATCCACTTTGCTGGCTTATGAAAGAAAGAAATACAGAAGTAATACTGCAAGCAAGTGTTTTCCTCCCTCTCCTGGGTAAATAAAAAATATCACCTGCATATTTCAGCTTTGAGATCTTGCTTCAAGTCTGTCTCTGAGCAAATAAATTGAAGTCTGCCGAGGTAAAGTTCAACATTGCCTGGTAGCATGAGACACAAGACAGGAAGAAAAAGTTAAGTAGTTTAATTCACACTGGTTTGGCATTCTGTCAAAGGGGTTTTGTGGAAGTAATTAAAAAAGGGAACTTGAAGTCATTAGAATGAACAAATAATTTTCACAGTGACACTTTACTTTTTTTTTCCCCAGCATCCTTTCACTGACGCATGTTATCCAGAACCCCGTAATCTGCACAATCAGTTTAAAACACCAATATACAGTTATCACTTCACTTAAAAAACTAAATTAGTAAAGAATCACAGCACTCTTCATTAGTTGGTTCAGTGGCAATTAGATAAACTGGCTTTACAGTCTGCAGCATACTTTCTTCCCACTTTCATTTCACAGAAAGATGTGAAAAAGAGCTAGCATATGAGATAAAAAAAAAAAATACATATTGTCTACTATAGCACCCATTATTTTGAATCAAATAACCTTTGAGATAAGTATATATTTGAAGTGAATATTTGAGAGCAGTAAACTGGACTGTATCTTCCTATTGAGCAGGTTGGTGAGGAACAAGAAAACCATGGACCAGACATAGTCTATGACTTCACTTTGATAATTTGGGACTGAGTGATTTTGGGGGGATGCATCGGGACAGGAAAGAAAGTGAATCTGAGCCCTGTCAGTTGTGTCTGACAGCTCTCCCTGGGCTGTAGAAAAAAAACAACTCTAATTTCTGCTATAAAGCAATTAGCACACTGGGAGAAAATTATAGCACACACTGACACAAGATAATACGCCACATTAACTGTTCCCATAAACCTTAATAGCAAGTAGGAGGGACAGAAGTAAAAAATGTTATCCTCCTTATTGTAACAAGGGCCGTCTTTTTTCAAAATTAACTTGGAGGTACTCATGTTTGTAAGCCAAATTTAAGATACCTGAAATAGGCTCCATTTTCATAAACTGTTGAGCACTCCTCTCTGAAAAAAATCAGTCCATCTACCTTCAGTGTCCCAAAGACACTAGCCACCTAGGAAAATTCAGAACACTTCACTGAAATACACTAATTTGTCTTTCTTCAAAAGCTCCTTTTCAAAATCCTGGGAGAATATTGCTGATGAGGATAGCATTTTCTTTTTCATGCTTGGATTATGTGCCAGGGTAGCAAAATCCAGCTACCACTGCTGGCCTGAAAAGACGAAACAAGATACTGAGAAGGAGGATTTCTGTGCGTCTGCATGTTCATCCATGCTTACAAAACTGAGGACACACACATTTAAGAGACTGATTGACCGATTTTAACTGTTTGCTTAAACAGCGATCAACTCCAACAAGTTTCTCATCTGCTCTTTTTGATTCACACTCTTTTGCACATTTGTTCATGACACGCCGTTGAAGGACTAAGGACTGATCTCTGTTTGGCTAAAGATATCAAGCAAACTCTATTTTATTATGATGCTGCCACCTATAGTCTTTCTGAACACCACACTACCCCTGCACAGTTTTGATTTTGATTTAAATTTATTGAAGTTACATTGTTTATCCCTTGATAAAACACTCAACACCAACACCCACCACCCCCACGAAACATGAAATAAAAGGTTTGCGGGGACAATCTTTTGTCATCTTTCCCCCGTGAGATCCAGCCCCAAAGATCTTCCCAGTTTTGCCTGCTCTGATGTTCTCTGATGAAGACTTTGTCATCAGCACATCCGAGGAGAACAGATGACCCCAAGGTGAATGCTTAACAAACGAGCATGAGCGGTTACTTCCAAATAACAGAGAACATGCCTCAGCACACTACATGACCAGCCTGCAGCGCAGAAGACAGGGAGGGAAACCCAATCTAAAGTTTCTGTGATGCCAAATGGAGAACTCTCACCAGCTACTCCTATACATACTTCATTCGTGCTCTACTTTTGTACACTAAGTACCACTAAGCAGTGACATTAATTTTCTTCCTCTCCCACTGTTTTTCTGTACAAGAGTTTTTTTAAGCTAAGATACCATTAAGTAAAAAACGGATCTTAATGAGATCAAGCTTGTATGCCTTTTTGCTGCAGAGCAGAAGACAAAGTGGTGTAAATTCAGGATCTCTCCGCTTTGGAGTCTTACAAACTGGGACCTGAGCCATATATGGATGTCTTGCACAGCGTTCCCAGCTATGAAACTGTCAACTCAGTGACGATGCATTAAACACTGTACCAACTCAGAAGGTCCGTAGCTACAGAAATTAGGATTTCATTCTTCTTCCAGGAGTGGAAGTGGTTAGGACAGACAGCATGTATGTACCTCCTTAACCTCCAATTTATCCAAGTATTTATATCTCTCTTGCATGTTTAAGTGGTCAGCTGATGCAGTGCAACCCTTGCTTCTGCCCAAACCCCTAATACCTTGCAAAAAGCTTAATGATACTGATTCTAGTAGTAATGAAAGAATGTCACAACCATAAGATTTCAGGAGTTACTAATTTTGATGGCATACAGTGCCCCTTTATCTACACATCTGAGTCCTTCTTTAAGCTCCATGTTATACATATTGTATTTATAGCTTCTTTGTTCCGTTCTAGAATATTTTCCATTAAGAAGGAAAGAAATCTAATCAAGTGTAGAATAAAATAAACCCCATAATTCTAAAATACAGGCAGCTGATAGCATTGTATTAGACAATGAGTTAGAAGATGAAGCTGTTCCTTTGTTATTCTATTTTTCTTTAAATAGCAGAGTTGCCAAAGCTGATGTGATAAAAGAAGAATGACATGGAGAAAGAGAAGCTGGGTAATCTTCCCATCTCACTTATCACTTTTCAATACAAAGGGGTAAAACTGCAACTTGCTTCCCCTGCCCAGTACATTCATGTGCTACAGATTAAAAAAAAAAAAAAAAAAAATCAAAGCACACTGAGTTTTTAGCTTTTCAGGAAGCCAATTTTAAACAACGCCATTCAAAATAAACTGACTTTCAAAAAAAACGAAACTCTTTTGCTGTTTAAAAAAGCAGAGCTATTGTGTATTTTTATCCACAGAATATAATAAACTGTTTATGGAGACTTATGAAGCACTTTTTATAATTCTGTGTACTCTCAAGAGTGTATCTCCCTTGTAAATTCAAACTTGCACATCATACCTAAAACCATACATGTATCCATAAAAGAAAAAGCTGTACTTCAGTACAGTCAAAACATTTTCCTTGGAGGACTCTTTTTAAAGCTACTTCTGTCTTAGTTTAACAACAGACTTCATCAGAAAACCAGCTGGTAGAGGACACCACCAAAAGTACGTACCACCTTGTACACATGTGGGTTTCCCATACCCCCGGGGCTGACTGATGAAGTCTGCTCTGAAGCAGCTGAGAGCACGAAGAACTGCGGGCCTGAGAACTCTGGGAAACAAAACGTACTGGAAGAAATACCAAAGAAACGTGTCCTGTTTTATCTCATTCTCTTTGAATATCGACAGGCTAAAAAACTGTTCGCTGTAAGTAAATACACTTGTAATTACTCTTCACCAGACTCCTTCAAGGTCATGAAGAGTCAGTGGTGATAAACTACCAAAAAATCCTACTGTCTCTCTCATACCTGTTTTGACGCATATTTCTCCAAGTCATCGATTCAATTTTCTTCTTGAATTATTTCAACAATTGTCAGAATTTAAGGCACCACCAACGCATACAGTGAAACTTGCTCCCAAGGTACATTTCAAACATGTTCTACAATGGTAGGTACACCATCTGCTGTTTAAAGGACTCTAAGACAGTTTTCTGTTAAATTCCTACAACTCCTGGATAAGCGACTATTGCCAAGTGGAATTTTGCTGGCTCCAGAGAAGGCTATACAGAATATGGGCACCAGGAGCAGTGGGACTTCCAAAACGTATGAACACAATAAAATGTTACCCTTGAAATCAAGACAATGATTATTTAAGTCTCAGCTTCATTAAAAATATTGCTGCTGATAGGTTTTGCAGAAATATCTACTAACACATTTATGCTATACTCCCAGATTGCTCTCTGTATTTTCCCAGGTGCTGACAGACCCAATTGCTTATTTTTGAACTGCCAAGACTTTTAGTTTCACCCTGTTATAACTCATCAAACAGATGTAGGCATTTTACACTCAGAATTCCACAGCGTACAATGTTCATACTTTATAGATACCAAAAATTAAAGTACTCCAGAATTACTGTACTGATTGCATTGTTCACTTTTATATTTAATTTTAAAGCCTTCCACTTTAAATGTATTTCAGAGCAGCCAAAGACCCCACTGCCTCTTACATTGTTTTACACTTTGTTTTATCCACATCTACCTGCAAAACGTTAATCTAATTTGATACTGAATTAGAAAAATCTTCCCATTAATGACTATATGAGATCACAGACATTTAATGAGCATACTTAGCTTAGACCTCTTGATGGGTGATGGAGTGAAAAAGGCTGCAGTACTACACTGAGAAGGCACTGTGGAGAGATGTGTGCCAGAATTGGCCTATTCAAAAACATAAACCAAGAGGATTCGACCTTATCAAACCCAAAGCTGAAGGATGGAGAAACATAATTTTGAGGGAGTTCTGCTGACTTTAGGATGAGTAGCAATCCACAGAAATGCTTCGGTACAGATAAAGCCATCTTCCATAAGGCACAATTTTGTCCACAAAATGGATATTTTACTGTAACAAAACAGGTAACTAAATGGTCTCCTTCCCTGACCTTTTTGCATAGCCTCTCTTTTCTCTTTAATAATAGAGAACCATAAATCTCTCAGTAAGAGAAGACTGTATATTTAATACCTTGGACACATTACATTTTAGTGGTTTATGATTGAATTTCTGTCTCTTCTGTGATCGTTAACTCTCTTTCAGAGTATGCGGAACTGGGAAATAAAGTAGCTTTTTCTGTATGAGAGTGTTGCAATCCTGGCATGTACAGCCTTTGTTCCACTGCCTTCCAACAAAGATTGCCATGTTCAAATGGGTGTCCTTTAGCATTTTGGACTCATAGAAACCAGACACATTCAGTTCATCAGCACCTAGAGTCTCAGAAATGCACTTCTAGGCATCTGAAACATAAAGGTAAATGAATTGTGCATTACTGGATATATACAACATTTAATGAGCCAAAGCCAGTGCTTGCTGTTAAGAAGCAAGACTTCAGAGGGCAAGAGAACTAATGTACTCCAGCTGTGCAGGGCACTGGACAAGAGATCTGTGACAGTAGTAAAAACAGACTTAGGAAACACCTTTTATTTCTGCACAGCAAGTGCTCTGCAGGGTCCCTATCCACTGCGTGGTTTGGTTATAGTGCCCCAGTCAGAGACTGGTTGCGCTGGCAACGCGCATCTGAAACCAAGAGTGGAATGGCCGGATGCTCTGTGAGGCAATGGCCATTTATTACATCTTCACACAAACACAGGGAGAACTTGTCTCTGTGTCATTAGACATCGGTGATTTCACTTTAGCCCTGATGAATCTGAAATGTAGCTTTGCCACTGCAATAAATATTTGCCTGAGACATTTCCATAATTTAATCATATTTTCAGTCCCTCAGTAACAGTTCAGTGCCAGTCCCTGCTATTACGGAGCTCGCTCTTTCCTCCTCTTTGGTACTCTTCCATCATGACGATAAATACTGAATCTGCCAGCCAAGTAACCTATAGCTGTAAATGTCCTGCCTGAAAGGATAACACAGGATGTCAGTACCGCTACAGGTCACACGTGACCAGAGCCCTCTTCTCTGGAGAGCTCAGTGGCAGGCAGAAGGCACTCATATTCCTATGCACTACATCAGGAGCAACACTACTGCAGCAAGGTTGGGAGAAGGACCTGGGTGTGCTGATTGATGAGAAGCTCAACATGAGCCAGCAATGCGCGATCTCACCCCAGAAGGCCAACCGCATCCTGGGCTGCAACAGAAGTGTGGCCAGCAGGTCAACAGAGATGATTCTGCCCCTCTACTCCACTCTCGTGTACTGCAGTACTGCATCCAGCTCTGGAGTCCCCAACATAAGAAGGACATGGACCTGTTGGATCATGTCCAGAGGAGAGCCACGAGGATGATCCGAGGGCTGGAGCACCTCTCCTATGAGGAGAGGCTGAAAGAGTTGGGGCTGTTCAGCCTGGAGAAGAGAAGGCTCCGGGGAGATCTTATTGCAGCCTTCCAGTACCTAAAGGGGGCCTACAGGAGAGCTGGGGAAGGACTTTTTACTAGGGCATGTAGTGACAGGACAAGGGGGAATGGCTTCAAACTGGAAGAGGGCAGGTTTAGATTGAACATTAGGAAGAAGTTTTTCACTTTAAGGGTGGTAAGGCACTGGAACAGGTTGCCCAGAGAGGTTGTTGAGGCCCCATCCCTTCAAGGCCAGGCTGGACATGGCCTTGGGCAGCCTGGTCTAGTGGGAGGTGTCCCTGCCTATGGCAGGGGGGTTGGAACTCGATGATTTTCAAGGTCCTTTCCAACCCAAACCATTCTATGATTCTATAAGGTTACTGCCCAGGTTACTTCTTTTTTTTCCCTCCAAGAGAAGAATCAGACTATATATAACCGCAAGCATACTTCACGCTAAAGAAAACATTTTTAATTAAAAACACAATACAAGTAAAGTTCGCAAGGTCATTGTGAAAGCAAAGAAACAAGACCTTCTACTGTCTATAAACTCTGACGTCTGTACACAGACAAATTAATTACCCATCACTACAACCACAGAAAGTTCCTACTTCATCACCGGATGAAGCTAAATGCACCTGCTTCCTTTCCTTTAATGATAAGCCAACTCCTACCATGAAACCGCCTTCTTTCAATGATTAAAGAGCTACAAGGCAAGAGCCAGTAATAATGTTACATTTTTTCCTTCTGTAATCTAATCTTTGCCCTGTAGAAACTGCTGATGAGAGCTCGCTTCCACTTAAAATTTACATAAAAACAATCCATATCATGTTGCATGCAAAAGGACTGGTGCCCCAGTATTTATTGGCATGGTGATATGAGGAATGAGAAATTATTCTGATGCAAACATGATACACAGCCTTGCACCAGTATCAAACAGGCTTTGATGCATGGTTACTATTTTTGGCAGCTAATGATATGTGAGTGATAAAGCAAATGAACTTCTTAATGATGACACATACAGGAAAATATACAGCACTGACTAGAGAACATGACACCCAGCTGAAGTATGATTTATGGGAGCTAATTATGGTATGTTAGACTTATAATGGAAAAACAGTAGAAGAGGAAAAAAATTCTGGAAGATCTTGTGTGTGTCAACCTGGAATAACAATTTACTTTCAGACAAAGGATGTAAACGTATAGTTCACTGCACACTTCTAGCTGATATTTATATTGCTTTGGTATTTATACACATACAAAGCCTAAGACATGCATGATTTTATGCAAATTAAGTACATTAAACTAGCTATAGAAAAAATGTAGGTTTTTAACTAGCGTGAAAATATGCAAATAATTAGTGCTTATACTGGTATTAAATATATGTAAGGTTTTTTTCAGTTAGTTGTATGGCAAAACTGGCATGATGTTTTCACAACTAAAATAAATTTCATTGCACTCCTAGAAGAGATTCCCACACAGCAACCTAAGATCTATCAGTAGCAATCAAAATTCAATACACTAAATATACTATTGACAGTAAAGTTTGTCAACAGAAGTTAATATAATAACGAGAAAAACTGACTCCTGACATTTCAAGTCTTGCGTCCAAAAATACATTAGAGGGGAAGAATTCACAACGTTCAAGGATAATTTCAGGACAGTTAGCATTTTGCGGGACGCCTGAGGAGTGGGAGAGGGAAAGTCAAAGCCTTTTCGGGGCGAGAAAGCACGCCCGCAAGCTGAGCTCGTCCTTCTCTGGAGACATTCAAAACCCGCCTGGACGCGTCCCAGTCCATCCTGCTCTGGGTGATCCTGCTCTGGCAGGGGGGCTTGGGCTAGATGATCTCCAGAGGTCCCTTCCAACCCCTGCCATGCTGTCAGTCTGTGATTCCAGAGGAGCGCAGGTCCCTTCACCTCCATCTCATTCACACCTTTGATAAACCTCGAAACGCCCATCGCCATGGAGCCTCTTTGCCTACATGGAAACCAGCGCCCGTGCCTTCCCCCTGCGTGTCTTCAGCCCCTAAATTAAACGGCTATTTGGATTCAGATTAAGCGTCTCCCATCACTATACTCTCAGAAAAACAGACCCCCAGAGAACACAACGGGGAGCGCAGCCCACCGCTGTCCCGCCGCGGCGGACAACCTCCCCGCCCGCCCTCGACGGCGGCGGCCGCAATGGCTCCACCTGGGCCCGACGCCGGGTGAGAAGGAGCCGGCCTGCGGGGCTGCCCTCGCCCCCCACCCCCTGCGCCGCCCCGCCGGACGGGCGGTCTGAGGCGAGGCGGGCAGCGGGGGAGCCCCGCGGGCAGGGCTGAGGGGAGGGGAAGGGAGACCCCGCCGGCGCCCCCCTCCTCGCACTGCCACGGCCGAGCCCGCAGCAAAGGGCCTACTCCCCCCGGGCAGCGTCCATCTTTGGGCACCTGCCACCGCTTCCTGGCGGGTTTCCTCGCCTCCCGGTAAGACGGGGAGCGGCGGAACCGCCGAGGCCTCCCCCACTGCTCCGCGGAGACTTAACTTACAGGCTGCCCGGCGGCGGGGCTCCGTGCTGCCTTCCTTCACTCACCTGTGGCCCGTTCCGAGGAGCGAGAGGCGGCAGCCCTCCGCCGCCGGCCGCGGCGCAGCCCGGGGCACCGTCAGCCCGCAGGCGGCTGGAGAGCGGTGCCCGCGGCTGGCAGCGCCCGGGAGGCGACGGGGAGTGAGTCAGGCGGCAACCGGCCCATCCGAGTGCGCCGCGCCGGAGCCGCTGACCTGCAGCCACCTGCCCGCAGCCCTACCTCACTCCTCCTCCTCCCCGCCCGGCCCGGCGGGCCCGGCAGCCACCTGCGGCGAAGGACCCGCCCGTAGCTGCGGGGCCAAAGGCGAAGCGAGGCGGCAGCGCTGCCCGGGGAGCCGGCGGGCGGGGTGCGGCAGCCGGGGCAGGCCAGGCCAGGCCCCCGCCTCGGGACAGACGTTGGCCCCGGCCGGGTCCCTGAGGTACATAGGGCTGAGGGAGAAGGGAGCAGAGCCGCAGCTGTGAAAGAGTTGTTTGGCCGCTTGGGCTTTCTGCCTGAGGTTTTCTTTCCCTTTCCACCCTGAGTGGTGTAAGGTACCAACCGGCCATCACCAGGTGTTTCTCTCCCCCCCCCCCCAAGGGAGTTAAAGACTGTCGGAGTTGGCGGGGTAATTGCAGCATGTAGCTACAGTCAGTAGGTACATCTGCTAAGAGCAGATCAGACCCAACTTAAAAATCAGTCAGGGCCCTTAGAGCAGTGTGGGAGTGAAAGGCTGCAGCTGAAGCTGCTTGCAGCTGTGAATGGTCGTACATTTGGATATTCAAATTGTGTATTTGGAGCTTAGCTTCCATGCAAAGGGTGAGAGATGAAGGCTGGAGAAACTGGCTGGAAGAATTGACAAAACTAACATCAACGGAATAGTTTCCCACTTTAGCATCTTTCTATTTCAATAACTGTCTCTCAAACTTAACGAGTTCTAGTTTCATCACATAGCGTCTTTGTCTCTACAGACAGTCTCTGGTGTAAAGTCAGTGAGTCTGACAGCAGTTTTGCACAAAAAACACAGGCGTTGCCTGAGAAAAGAAGACATACCACACTGCATTGCCTCACGGTCCAAGGTAAAAATGTTAGAGTGAAAAATGCTGTGGAGCTTGCTTGTTTCTTACGGCAATGGTTAAGGGGAGCAGAAATGAAAATGGAAAACTGGTGCACTCAGTCTTAGAATGGGGAAACATTTCAACGTTACTTCTAGAGCAGCCACTGTGGGTCAAAAAAGAAATTCAATTATAGGTTTTATTTCTGTTGAGTAGCATTTTTTTTTTAAATGCGTATGCTATTCTGGCAACAGTAATTTTATAAAATACTACTGTGTGCAGGAAAGACATCCTGTTGTGTAAAGCAAATCTGAGAAGCACATTGTTCACCTGCTAGGTTGCACTGCAGCTCTGACAACAAAGAAGTTTTCTGCTTTATGTACTCGGTATAATTGCTTGGGTGTAGGCTGGATTCAAGATAAAAAATAGTGTTTGTTCTTCTCCCACCTCAGGAAATAAAAGCCCTGAAAATACAATGTAGAGGAGAAGCTGGGGAAACTTAAAACTAAGCTTGGACTTTTTTTTCTGCTGAAATGAATGATTAAACTGCTTCATGGATTTTAATAAAAGTCAAATGTGGGAGAGCCTTGAGAAAAATCGAATTGCGATATATTAGGGAGTCAGGTAGAAAAAATCCATTGGATTGAAACATCATTTCAGGCCATGTCTTATATGTAATGTTTTAATTATAAGAAAACTTTGTTTTTTTCAAAGTTTATTAATAAAAATTGTGATCCTTGTCATGAAATAGGGTTCACATAGTCAATCCAAGTCAAGTCACATGAAAATTTTATCCATCTTATCAAGCTAGTTTTCTTCTGTGTAGAAAATGTCCAAAATGTAAAACTAACTGTGAAATATCTTTCCACGTGTTCAGGTAACTGTGTATGTTAATACCACAACAGCAAGTATGATTCATTCATCTTTATTTCACATACTCCCTCTGCTGGAAATTAATATGAAGGTTCAGTGGATCAGAGGGAAAATCATTAAGAGTGTAAGATACATTAAAAAACCCTCCTGCTTCTTTCATTAAAAGATCACACTTCTTTACAGACACTCCAGTCTGTACAGTTAAATAACTTGCATTCCTTGTTGCAAGGCTATTCATACTGAAATCACAAAGATGTGGAAAGAGGAGCTACTGCAAATTAACTAGTTAAATATTCCATATATACTTACGTTATATGCATTCTATTGTATCATTTAAGATCTGCTAATATTAAGGTCAGATTAAAAAAAATATACAAAAGGAAGCGAGTAACAGAGTTGCTAAAGTTTATCTGATGCTGACAGCCACGTGGCGCTCTAATACTGCAGGGCCTATACTGATACCAACAGGATTAGTTGCTCTCAGAAGAACGGAGGAGAATAAAATAAAAAACGCAGCTGTGGTACTACCAAAGAGTACCCCACACCATGAACATTCTTCCTGGTCAAAGACTAAAACCACTTGCTTTGACACTGACAGCAGAGTCTTAACTCCAATTACATGTTGCTGCAGTTCAAGCTTTATTAGTGACTGAAATGAAAAAAAAACCACCTGGTTTTCTTTGAGTGGAAACAGCAGGATAAGTCAGAGATACATGGTTCCAAATGCTGCTGAAAGGTCGCTTGTGTAGATTTTACAAAAAGCAGCGAAATAGTTCTACCCAGCAACATGAAAGGAATTCTTCCTCCTTGGTGGGACTATACTCCTTGGTGGGACTATACTCCTTGGTGGGACTATACAGGTAATGGAGATACTGTTCAGTATACGTAGTAGCTCCTATTTCTTCTTAGATGAAGAAAAAGAGACTAAGGAAGGAGGATACCAAAGGGACTGAATTCTTTCTTCTACAAACACTGTAAACCAGTTATGCTGAAGTAAAAGACCTACTGGTTAATGGTGAAAGTTTCCATTGCCATGAGTAAGCAAAATCAGTTGGAAACAACTCCATAACCAGTGGCTAAATATTAGAAAAATACTGCTGCAGAAGAGCATTAATACCTTTTAAAATGCTATAGGATTCTTTGTTATACAGAAGAGATAATTTTAGATCATCACAGAGTAGCTGAGAACAAGTTTAACATGCTCTTATTTCATATAAAACCAGAAATTGTATTTTCAGGTTTGCCTATGTAAAAATATTGTGGTAAAAGGCAATTAAAAATGTATAAAAAAATCAAGTATAGCATTGTTCACAGTTGCAAATAAGTGTCACAAATGCAAACAAATGATAAATAGATTTTTGGTGTATGTTTCTTTCCAACCAAAATACCGTAATAAAGTAAGAACATGAAAATCACCCTACCACAAGTAACCCCATTATGAGGAAATAGATACTATCACAAAATGTGTAACACATTTCGTTTTGGGCATATACCAGGTACTTCCTGTTTTTTGAAGAAATTAAGGCATGTTACAGATTAGAGAGTTTGCAACCAAAAGTAAAGAACTGTAAATACTCTGTTTGAGCTCCTTATCTCTCTTTGCTTAAGGATGAAGCAAAGTTTCCTATTCAGCAATGGTCTGAAGGTTTTTAGACTATTGGAGCAGTACATACAATTCCCAACCTACAGTGTTCAAGTCCTCTTGGGCTGTTACTACAGACATTGCCAACAAGCAGGTTTTTTGTTAAACTGAAAGGTATTATTTGCAAACTTCAGCAAATTCAATTAATTCTTTCATTTTTTCTTCCAGTTTGTGACTGCATTAGGTCAGATACAGGGGAGTTGCCACTACGCTGATGTTGCTCTCTGAATATACTCACTTGAACGATTTATTTTTTTTAACCATCAATAATTACATTGCAATTAATTGCTGTCAGAAGTCACTTGAAGTCTATCTCACATCACCATTGTCAAAAGTTCCCTTGGCTCCATCCATGACCTGATGATCCCTTTGCAATTTGCCTGCAGAAAAACAAAGTTCTCATTTCCGTAATATTTTCTACATAAAGGCTAACCCTAATAATAAAGGCTATTACTTTATCAGAGTACTCTACAAAAAGCAAGTTTATTACATCTTCATATTTATAGTCTCATATTCCCTTAATCCTTTCTACTTAAGAGAAGAATTTTAAAGTCCAAATTGCTTAAGAATCTTGTACTTTTACTTCGTAGGGGAGTCCCTCATTAGTGACTTCCTTTATGATCTTATATGGAAAAGCTATCATTATTGCAACTAAGGAATTACATCTTAGGACATGGGCCTCTGCACAGTATACCCAGTCCCAAAAAGAAGTCAGTTTTATCTACTTTATCTAATCTCTCCTTCTCATCTTCTAAATGATAGAGTATTAGTTTTATAGACTAAGATCACATTTCTCAAACTTTTTTGTGATCATATTCCAAAAAATCAATATGGCAATATGACTGCAAAACTACAAATCACTTTCTCATCTTCTGGGATGATGAGATGATCATCTTCTCTCCTCTGGGAAAATATCTGTACAATATGCCTTTTAATAATGGCATAATGTGGAACTAGTTAATATCATTATGTCTGATCCAACAGTCTTTATTACTTGCAAGTAGTCCCATTAACACTGGTGAATTCTGAAATGAATTTTGTGGCTGTCCCCCAAATAAATGAAGAATCAGGACCTACAAATTAAAATCAAATCACCTGTGCTGAAAAATATTGTTCCTCTTATGGAAGATAATCCTAGAATTTATGTGCAGGTGTGCGTGTATATATATATTTTTACATTATTCATCAAAATACTTTTACAGGCTTTTTAAAGCTATGTGTTCCTAAAAAGCAGCATAGAATCATATCTACAGCTCATATCAACAGCTTTTAAAAGGCAGTTAGGAGCATTCATATGGGTTATGCTGTCTTTAATCATTACTCAAATATGAATGTTAAAGTTTAGTAGTCAGGTTATCACAAACAAAATCCATATGAAGGAACATACGTGCAAGATGAACATTTAAACCATTACCATGACCAATGTGCCTTTGCTTTCAAAAAAACCCAGAGACCTTCTTTAAAAATCTTGTAAGAAGACAGCATGAAAGATGAATCTATTAAAAAAATTGATTTAATTTAAATTTAATTTAAATTAAATTTGTTAATTTAAATTTAACGAATTAAACAGGAATTACTTCTCTATTTACAAATACAGAAGTACAGATTTCCCAAATTATTTTTAGGAGAGAATTTTACTTTTTCTCTTGCATTTAAAGTGTGAGAATATAGAACACAGACAAATGTTATGGCATAAACAGCAGAAATTCTGAGCAAGTTTATGTGCCAATAACTACCACCAAACAGTACTCACTCATATTAAAGAACTCTAAGTAGAAATTTCATGCAGTTTTAATAAAACTCTTAGAAGTTGAACACACCTGCAGTATGTATGGAAACATACAAAAAAAATACGGATCTTCATAGATGGCTATCAAAACACTGGTATCCGCTGGCATTACTATCTTATTTATCCAAATTAGTAAGTCAGTCAGGTTTGAGGGGGAAAAAAAAAAACCAAACTCTTTCTATCTTGAGATGGCACAGCATTCTCTCAAGCATAATACTCACATAGTTCAGCAAAAATACATCCAAATCGTAACACCTGAATATAGACACTTTTTCCCTGCAATAAAGTTTCATATTGTTCTTTTCTTTCCCTTTTTTTCTGGTTATATCAATAACCTCTGAAATTATGCACATTTTTTAAATAAAAGCACACTGTCAGTTCAGTAGATGGAACTTCCTTTTTTTGTTTGTTTACTGAGATGGGCCATCTCACACAATAATACGAGAGCTGGGAGAGAAAGCTATCTAGACTGATTTCTTCCCACTGAACAACATTAAGAGGGATGAAAAACCTGCGTGAGCATTTGTGAAATATATTTAATGAAATTTAGCATTCAGCAGGGAAAAATCATAAATGAGCATTAAACTTTAACTCTCCAGATGGTGTGCAGAGTCTTCACAAGCCATTGTAAATGTAACAGTATAAGTCCTCGAAACAAGAATTCCTAGAAAGAAAAAGAAATCTAATTTGTTTCTTGTTCAGTGAATACAGCAATACGTTCTGTTGTTTCCATGTGCAAAATTTTAAGGTTTTGATTCTTAATGCACTTTGAGCCGGCTTCCCAGTCTCTTCAACAGTCAATCCAGACCATTTGAAGGATTAGATTTTATTGTACAAAAGTGCTATAATGCACTTTGAAGTGAAAGGCAAGCTTTGGACTCCTATCACTTAAGAAAATCAGACAGAGAATGTCTTTCCTGCTAGGTCTGCAAGAGAAACTACAAGGCATATGCTTTTGACTTTACTCAAACAAGGAGTCTGGTGCAATAAAGACAGAGAGAAAAATGAAGAATAAGAAAAAGTTACTGTCCAATTTACTGCTGATATCACATTCTCAATAAAATAAAGAGGTGCCTGACTGCCTCATCTCCTATCACAGTCTGTTTGCAGCCCAGCACCAAAACACTGTAGAGAAGGAAGGGTATTAATGGTGATTCCAGCACTGCTATCTCATTATACTTCATGTACTGCAGAGTCAGACATTAGCTGTGGAAGAAGCCTCTCTACCAGTGACTAGTTGTTTTCAATCCCTGGTAACCTGTCTTCAAGCAGTTAAAAAATGACGTTTCACCTCCTGGAGGACTATTTCTAGTAGTATTCGGCTTCAAATCCAACAGGACCTTACACCTAGATCATGTTTCATTACAATTCCTCGTATATCTATTTTAAAAGTCTTAATTCTGCAATTCTGCTGATGACTGCACCCAAATATTTGCATTAATATTCTTGATTTTACTCTCAGGCCATATTTTACATTTTCTCGTTTGTTATGGTCTCAATGAATTTTTCTGAATCTTTCTAGATGTAGCTGGGAGAGAAATTATTTCACCATTGATAAATATCACAGACATTTCTACTATTATTCTTGATAAAAACTCCAAGTTTAACATAAAATGTATCAGGAATTTTAGTATTCTGAACATCAGAGCACTCACCCAGACATAGGCAAATCAAAAGTAAATCACTTATACAAAGCAGACAGACCCAGATTCAGATCTCTGCTTTTTCTCAGGAGAGCCTTATCAAACAGGCTATTTTATTCATCCCTGTATCACTACACTACACAGACCTGTTGAATTCTTTCCAGTTAAGCTTTTAAAACATAGCACAGACTGCCAAAGTTTCAGTTTTTATTGCAAACTTTTTTTTTTAATGAAAACAATACCAAAACATCTAGTATAAATAAATAAGTAAGTAAGTAGGTCCGGAGCAACCCTAGTTCTTCCCACTTAACCAAAAATGTATAACAGAGCTGGATGAGGAAAAAAAGTTACAAATTATATTAGTATCCTGAACACTCAAAAATGGAAAATAATTAAGCAGAAAAAAAAAATTTAGTTCATTTGCGCTCAAAAGCTACATTGATTTAATTGAGAAAGATTTAGCTTAAGCCAGCTGAAGATTTTAAGCAAACAAAGTATTTATACCTGGCTCACATATTTCATTTTTAGTCCTTAAACTTATTGTTCCCTAGGAATGTGCAAAAGCAGATCATGCCTCATAAGGCCAATCAGAAGGAAAAAAACCCACCAAACCAAACAAAAAAACCCCACAAAACTCCAAAAGCAAACAAGAAAGGAGTTGAATTCATAATCTAGTTTGTAGAAGATTAGTCTTGATTTGGTATTTAGCCAGAAGTTTACTAATTAGAAAGGAATTCTATCACCCTGAAAAGGGAGTGATACAAATAGAAAAAGCACCATAATCATTAGTTATCAGTGTGGTGACTACATGGATTGATCCCTTTTCTTTATACCGTATCAAAAATAGAAAAAAGTGTTATGGTAATTAAAGGTAAATGAAACCGTTCCAAATGATACAGTTCTTATTTCAACAAATTTAAGAGCTATGCTGTACTCAAGACTAAGGAGTAGACGCAGTTTTATCAGAGGAATGAGGACTCCCTGTACTTGCTATCAAGGACTGGCAATAGCTACAAAATCAGTCTTGCACAGCTGTCTTTTCCTACTAAGGGCACCAGAACCAGCTCACTGACCCAAGGAGACTTGTTTCATATTCTTAGGACCTGTGTACTTAGAGGAGCCTTTGATAACAAAGATTAATCAAATGCCAAAGGTAATAATGTCAGTTAACAAAGTATTAACAAAATTCATCTTGGAAATACATAACCATCTCAAAAGCAGAAATTATTTCCTGCAAGTGATGAGTTGACACTTTTTACCCCATAACTGGCAATTTTTTTTTAATGCGTGCTGCCATCAAGCTACCAAAAAAGCATGATGCAACAATCATGCAGCTACCAAATATGAAACTCAGCTCAGACTGAAACTGACAGGAGAGTAGCTGCGTATTGTGGAGGCTCCATTTCACTGATCGTTAAAAGGAAAGCTGGGCTTGCTTCTCCTCGGGGTTACAAGTGTTTGAAGATTTCTAGAATGCATTTATGTTTCTTGTAAAAAATCCACATATATAGAGTAAAAACTATTCTGAAAACTACTAGAAGAAGAAAGGATGGATAGTTAAAAGCTTTTATGTAGGTAAGATGAAAATATTTACATCTACACCTGCACAAAATGGTGGCAAGTCAAGCAGAGGTTTTCCATAGCATTATTCTATTACTGTTTTAAGAATTTATGACTATAGCATCTCAGTGAAAGTAGTTGCTATTAACCATATAGTTTTGATACAGCTCAATAAAACAAAACAAAATTAGTATTATCAAAAGACTGTGATCCTGAATCTTTAACTTTTCTTGGAGCAATGTAATTCCATGGAATTCAGTCAATATTTCAATAAGAAATATCAGAGTTCGTGCTTTTTCTCCTCTCCTCTCCTCCCCCTCTTCCCCCCTTCAGTATTTGAAACTTAAACGTTGTTGAACCACTTATCCTTCCAGGGACCAGTCCGAAAACCAATCAGGAGATGGATGATGGGAATGTTCAGGTGATGATGTTCTTAACGTAGAGCTTAACTGATATGAGATTGTACGATTCTGGCATCGAAGCTCCTGTACAGCACGTTCCCTAAATAGACATTATTTTACAATGAGACTAAGCACTTTTCAAAAATCATCAAAATGATCTCATAGTCACTATCATAATTTTCTTTTTAAGATTGTCAGCTTTTTTATTTTATTTTATTTTAAAAGGAGACGTGGTGTTCATCATATACTTCTCTGAAAGATGGATTAGTGACTCTTTCTGTATTACTTCCTTATTCAGATTTAGTTCTACCTATCCATTGTCTCTATTTTCCATAAAAGACAGAAGCTAGCCATGGTTGCTGCAGGTTAAACTCTACAAACTGTAAAAATCTCCTAATTTTAAGGTTATTCACAAGTCTGCAACATAAGGACAATCACTAAAAGCAGCAATGACATTAATGTAAGAACAGTTTTGCCTGTGGTATTCTTGTGCTGTTTGAGTTGGCAAGGCCAGTGGACTAGAGTCTACCTGAAGTGCCCTGAAACTGATGGGTTCTTAAGACATGCTGGACTCCCCAGAGGGAAAGTTGTAAAATGGTAGTCTGGTCATTTCAACAGCAGGGGGAGGACCCTGGGTACTGGATCAATCTGTAACTCCTGCATCTGGGTGTATGGGGAGGAAGTACGTGGGATTGGATAATATGTTGGAAAATTTTGGAAGTACATACTCATCTGGGATCCTGGTTTCAGGATGCCAATTGTTTGCTTGAGGAGAATCTAGTCTGTGTTGGACTGGGAAACTACTAGGAAGGGTGGCTACAACCACCCCTCAGTTTCAGCATATAACCCCAGTAAAACCTGGACAATGGTTCATTATAAATGAACGGGTGTATTGGGAGGATAGCACCGACCCAGGCTGGAAAAAAAGGACTCCAAGTTGCCCAAAACCTTGCAAATGAAGGTATAACCAGGACTGAAACTGACTCCAGTGTGCCTTAGCCATTACCAGAGACCTACCTATGGAGCAGACCACTGAAGCAGATCACCAAAACCTGCAGCAGAGGGATCAGATCCAGCACCAGCTCACGGATCTGAATCTACAGGCAAGAAAAGGGCTCACTCTAGCAGCAGCAGCCCAGTGAGACGGTAAGTCTTTCACCTAGCTACCAACATCTCACAACCTTGTGCCTGGGGAGGTGTCATATGCTCTGTAAAGACCACAGAACCAGACATCTATGTTGACTGCTAGTCTTACTAGCATTATTGCTTTTAAGGTCTTCACTATGCACATGCTGTACTGTCTTTAATGGTCAAGATGGTGCTGGCAATGGTGGGAAGTCAGAGTGCAGCTGCTTGCCGCTCTCACGGGGAACATTGCCCTGTAGAATACCAAGTCTGGGTATAAATTTAGCAAAACTGTGACCAATGGGGAAAAATAACCATGGCCGACTTTTTTATTTGGGAAGAGACTGGGGCAGAGAAAGGAAGGTACAAGGACAGCAAAGGAGGGTCAAGAAACAGAAAGGGATAAAAAGATATGCAAGTCATGCGAGTGGGGTTGTCCAGGGGTATCTGACAGTCAGTCCCCTTGCTTGGTCACCACAGCCAGAACAGGACAATAAATCAAACCTGTTGTCCAAACTGCTTCCGCAGTCAGGAGGATGGGAGAGATGGGGAGGTGCTTTTTCTGAATGGTAAAGAAAAACCCAGACAGATGGATTAAGCCTCCTAGTATCACTGTGTTGGTGCTCATTCAAGGCCTGACAGCACTGGCACTTCCACCTCCTAATTTCAGGCATTATTTCATTCTGTGCCAAGGCAGTAAATCAATATGACTAGCTAAGTCAGTGTTAGAACAAGGATATCATCTACCCACTTGTTTAAACTGACAAAAAAAAAAACCCAGTCAGTACTGACATCTGCTGCTTCCATTATATACTATCATGATACCAACTTTAATGATAGCATTATTCCTCTCTGGCTAATTTTCTGATTTTCATTTGCCACTATCAGAAAAATAGACTGGCTGTAAGAAGCCGACTTGGAGCTTTAATCCCTCTCCCTGCAAGCACGAGAGATAGATACCTGCTCTGGTAAAGCATGACTTTCTGAGGAAAAACAGAAAAGAAATAAAATTCTTGTAACCTTTGTGGGACATTGATGGGACACTGTTTTGATTTTATGAAAAAAGCTCTAGCCTTTCAAAGACAGCTAAATCTAATGTCAGCCTCCGATTTCTATATGAGAACATTTCAGTCTTTGCTATCTAAGATTTCTGCGTGTTGTTTTTGCAACTGACTTACAAACTGCATAATGGAACCTAGCTTTGTTCTTTCCAAAACAATTCAGATAAATATGTTTGTAATTCTCTTGAAGTAGAAGAGAAATGCTCTTCAAGAATGAGAAATGTTGATCTTTGCCTCAGATAGGCTCACTCTAACATCCATTTTGCTAAGCATGTGTAAACTAATGTTGATACTATTGCAGCTATAAACAACCATATGAGTAACAAATTATCCTTAACTAGGAGAAGAGATTAAGTATGGAGGCTGATTCAACTCTCTGCCAATGAGCACTTCAAGAAGAAACACTTACAGTCCCTACCAGGGAGCACCCACACACCATGAGATGGATGCATTCACACAGGGGGAGTAGAGAAACAACAGTCTGAAGAAGATCAAATTTCTTTTAAAACAAAGGTATTCCTGTATTAGCATACAGCCTGGCTCATTCTATGCAGCTGAAGAAGCACAAATGATGCCACCTTTTAAGCTGACTTGCACATCTAACCCAAAAGTTTAGCAGTTTTTGCCATGACTTCAGGGTAAAGGAGGATCCAATTTGAAATTAAATCATACACTGAGACATTTAAGAAATCCATCTTTGATATCCATCAGGTATAGAGATGCCCTCTCCAAAACCCTCATCCTTACCTATAAGAGAATCAACAACTTAATCAGGAGTATCAACAAAGCAATTTACTACAATTAAACAAGAAACATGATTCTCAAACCTGTGCTATAATCACATCACTCTGCTTCTTTTGGTCACCTCTTTTACATACCCAAAATAATGCCTGAAACAGTAATATTTTATCCTCAATACATCCATGAAATAGAGAAGTACTGTTGTTTCACAGATAAAACTATTTAAGACACTGAGACTACATAGATAAACTAACTCATGAAGCAGAGCAGGGACCGCTCTCTGGTACTGTGGCCAAATCGTATGAAACAGTTTGTACATATTGTTAGATGCTCTTCCCACAAAAAAAAAAAAAATTACTTTGGCCATACTACTACTTGGGAACCATCCCTAGCACCTTCTGTGCCCCAAGCAGTACCTGGAAGAAAGCAGGTTGGTATGGGCTAAAATCATTCCAGAGCGTATATCAACAATTAAACTGTATGGACGAGCATACAGTTGCGTGGACCTCTCAAGTCAATGCTCTGACCTGGTTTCATTCACTAGTACAAGTGTAGCCAAAAGGTAGCCATTCATATCGCAGAACTAGTCGTCTACAAATTGCTTGTCTAGCCAGCTAGTCACCTACACTCTCACTATAGATCAAGACAAGCATCGCTATAAATAAGTAAAGACAGACAAGCATCTTCAGGAAAGTGATCCACCCCATCCTAAAACAGGCAATTCTGGAGGGCAGTTTATCTTCACTGTCTCGTTCCATTGGCTATAAAGGAAATCTAGACAACTAATTTAGACAGCATGTATAACAGCTACACAGACATGAATAGCCTCCGAACACCCAGGAGATGTACAGCAGAGCAATACCACACTTTGCTGTTTATCCTACTCATTAGTCCAAGTCTTAGTACTATATTGCTTTTTACCCCAATTAGATGCAGGAAGTGCAATACAAAAACATATACTTGCCTTTCAAAGTGCTCAGTTCCCAGCTGCCTTTGGGTGATATCCAGTTCCAACTCTAGCTGAGCTACTCTATTTCTGAGCTGAGTAAAATCTTGACTCTGCATAGCACTGTAAAGTCCATACACTTTAATTAGATAGCAACTATAATCCTCCAAGTATATTACCAAATGCAATTATCCAAAATTAAAAGGGCATCTATACCATGCAATTGAGATTAAGAACATTTTTTTTGGAGTAAAATATAACACTACACAAAAAAGTCCATTAGGGTATAGTTGGGGAATCAGAAGCAGGTTTTTGGTATCTTCTGCTGTTACAGGAACTAAGGTACATTGGCCATTTGAAAATGCAGCTAGATATAAAACCATCTGTGTGTATATTCACTTGGGAAGAATGAAAAAACCTGCAATATTCTCCTGGTCATTTACTCACAGTTTATTTTCTGCTAAAGAAAGCTGTTCCTTGAGAAACTGAATTTCAGAGTCTTTTTCTTGCTTTGCTATCTGTGACTGAAATTCTTTCTCACGACTGGACACAAGCAAAGATTCCAGGTTTTTCATAGATGCTCTTTCATTTCCCAGTTGTTTTCTCAGCAGCTCTATTTCAGAATGGGATGACTCACACTTGCTCTGCAGCTAAACAAAGATTTTAAAGTTTTATCTATCTATTATGGTAACCTTAAAAAAAAAAAAAAGAAGAAGAGAGAGAAAAAGAAAAAAGGAAGTCTGGGATGTATGACCAAAATTCACTCTCACTCCAAGATGGATGATTCATGTTGTATTTGCCCCCAGTCAAAATCCTGTGTCAGATTTATAAATTCACCCAATGTATATATCAGAATATAAATGTACTTGAAAGAAATGACAAAATGCTATGAAATATACAGATCAATGGATACAGACTGTAGACTGAAACATTAAAAAGATGAGGGAAGTTCTACATTTTGCTGAGGCAAGAAAATACTGATTAACCATTTGCAAGCAGGAAATGACACCTAGTATAACAAACCTATATCTGGATCTCCAGCACTTATATTACTTAAAGGAGCATCAAGAATAAATTTGAAGGGAAAGAGAAAATGAATAAAATCCAAAATGAGATGAGATCAAGCATCTATGTATCTTGGGGGTACATAAAAAAGAATAATATCCATAAAACCTAGAATGTTCCACTGAAAAGGGAACAGTGGATGTACCTGAGACATAACTACACAAAAAGATTAAAAAAAAAATCTCAACAAAACCCAAACAAATAAAAAAACAAAGCCAGAGACAGCGAGTCAGGAAAATGTGTATTAAGTCAGCTACAGAGACACAGAAAACTGCCTGTTTTAATCTTAGTGTTAGCAAGCTAGATGCTATTTTTCCCTCATTTTTTCATGTATGCATTTTAGTATGTCTAACTGAGTCCGTTTGGGGTACTGCAAACACTTTTATCTGTATTTTACTCGAACCTAGTTTACATTAAGCATAATAATGCTCACCCAAAGGTCATAGTAAACCTATGAACCTAGACATCTTAACAAATACCGCACATCTCCAGCACATTCTTCAGAATTTTCAGAGGATAACCATTTATGTGTTCAAACCAGATATTGAGAGAACTAAGGTCATAGGCCAACAGGGAAAAAAGAGGGGGAAAAAAAAAAGGAAAATGCACACAGAAAAAAGAAAAAAAGCTTTTTTCACTTTCCAAAGCAAAACTCAAATGATTTGGTTTTACCAAACTAAACTAAAGAATACTGAAAACTGTAGACAGCATAAGTTATAGGAAAATAAACAGTATTAGAAACATTGAAAGAACAGTATTATTCAGCATCGGGTTTAATTTCCACTTCTGAATACATATATGCTGCAAACTAGTAATGCAGATTTCTGCATTGAAATACTATGTAAAATAAGAGCCCTATCTGACTGTTATACATGGCTGATGAAAGATTACTGGTTGAAAGGTATGAAAAAAAAAGTGAAAATTTCCCAACCTCAGACTTTTCTCCAACTCTCCAACTGAATTTCTGCATTTTTCTCTCCTGAAACTGTTGCTGCTCTCCAGAGTCCCAGGAAACCCCTTCAATGACAATCTCACAGAAGGATCCAGGAAAGCTTAGTCATATTAGATCTCACAAAAGCTTCAGACAAACGTCTTATGCTGGAAATCTTCCCTATCGAAAGCATCGTAGAGGATTCCACAAGCATACCAAAGACATCACACACATTTGGCTGGAACAAATACCCAACAGTCAAACAGCAGCTTTACCCATGGCGTATGGAAAAGGCATAAAGGTCAAAAGAGAGTGATGGAAGCCTGTAAAAAACAAGAAATCATCTCAGCTGGAGCTGAGAACAGAGAGGACAGTGATAGAATCATACTGAAAATATCTGAATAATCTGAGTATGTATGAACAATTTTTCAGAGTTTATCCAAGCTGAGGTTTTAAAGATTTGCCTATCAACTATTAATTTTGTAGGTTTTGCAAAATCAAGGTCAACAGAAATTGATTTTCAAGGGAAATTTAGGGGATATTATTAAAGAGATACTGATACTTCCTAAAGTAGTCAATCTTTTTAAAGTCCGTGTCAAGTTTCTTTACTAATAACCTACTCCAGCTACTCTGCTTACTTAGTGACTAGATGTAAAATCCAAGACATTTTTCAAGAAAACAACCAGTAATTTTACTGACTTTTGATTATTCATAAAAAACCTTGCAAAGCAGTGAGCTTTTCAAATAGTATACAGCATCTACCCTCTGAGGAGTAAGCCCCTAAGGAATGCCAAATTAAACACTTCAAAAATTGAAACACTAATCATCAACAGGGATTTGTTTGATCATTCTAGGTCCCAAAGTAGATTTAGATCCCTGAAGTATAATGCTAACATAAACTTATTTTTCTAATATATTTCACATACCCTTTCTACCTTCTCTGCTGTGTAAATTAACTGCCAGTTTATTTAATCCTTCTTTGACTGCATTTAGTTTAATGCAAAGTTCTTTTGCAGATGTGAGATTTGCAAGTATAGAGACTCTCTCACAATATATTTTTGAAGCTCTACATTTTCACAAGAGGCTTGCTTAAGGCAGAAATCTGAGACTTGCTTGCTGCAACTGTTGTTAAATGCTACAGTAAAGGAATATCAGATAATCAAAACTCTGCTGCAAAGAAAATTTAAACTGCTTCCAAAAACTATACAAAAGTATCTCTATGTAATTACGGTGAATTTTAAGAGGCAACAGTAATTTTTTCTAGAATAAGCTTTAAAGTTATTTCTTTAAATAACTCCCATATATAAAAACTGGAAGAGAAAAGCTCTTGCTTCTGACAGCAAAATCAGCTATTGCCATTTTCAACTCTATTCCTAGAATTCTACTCCTCCTACAGAGCTAATAAGGTTCAAAATTCTGCCATGGGCCCCACTCCATTTTCAGATTAGACCCTCTTATTTTAGCAATAAAATGTATTCTTGCATGTAGATGATCAGTGAATGCTGAGATACTGTCAGTTATATTTATGCTGCTGTCATCCATAAACTCAGGCATGACTACGCAGTCAGTAACAGAAGTGACACTAAAGAAAAGTCCACAAGCCAGCAGCAGCAATTCTGACTCCAGGGATTCATAATTTTGTATATTTTAAATTAACATAGCCTAGGTTTTTCCCTTTTGAAAAATGCCTGTACTTTGCCCTGTGACACCTGACTTGTATTTCTGGTCACTTTAACTACTTAATTTTCAGTAGGTGGCAGAATGAGTCTGGGAGGTTGTTGACAAAAGCAAAGGGAGAGATAAAGCACTGTGGCTTCCTGAAGGATTTCTTAGGAATGAGACCAAAAGAGATGGTTGTAGGAGGAGCACATAACATTATTTCTAGCTCTGTCTTGCCTAAAAAAAGCACAAGGATTTAAATGTTAAGATTTTTTAATAAAAACTGTTGTGTTTTAGATATGTGCTTTACATGTAACTGCTATGAACCTGAACATGATACCCAATTTGTTGACACAGTTTTCATAAAGGGGCCTGTTTATTATCATAGCTTAATAGCAGGCATGTGGGAAGGAATTAGAAGGATGAAATCTCTACCCGTCTGAGGCTGGCTGGACAAACTAGGACCATGTACCAGTTTTATTATATTCAAAAAAATGTCAAAAACTGCCAAACAATCTTCCTGTGCTGTTTTGCTATTGTTACGTTCACATCTATTTCCTGAACAGTAGAAGCTCAGTTCTTCCTGAGTATCTAACGTGCGCACGTAGTCCTCGGTAGCCTATGTGATATTCAGGAAGAAGAGATTATCTGCAACAAAAATGGTAACAATCCAAAACCAGAAGATAGTTTATATGTTCGTAACTCATTTTCAAAGCCATGCTGTGCATGTCCCTTTAAGTTCTTCAGATTTTCAAGGGGGGAGAAGATCTCTGGGACACCTAAAGCAGTGGAAAGAAGGTTGAAAAGCTGGAAGCAAGAAAGGCAGGAACAGGAACGTAACAGGTGACAAAGCACTAGGTATGTTTCAGGTATGCTGTGGAGTTGCATGTGACATTATGCCTTCAGTCATTCCAAACATGACAGCATGTTATAGCTTTTTATACCTTGAAATATGCTATTATTTTTTAAAGTCTTTTTTCCAAGTGTGACTAATGGAATTCTAGTGATGTTATTAAATAAACTCAAACGCCATACAGTTCATTGTGGCAAATATCTCTAAAATATGAGAAGTGGCATTAAGTATAATTTTAAACAGCTGCAGGCTTAAAATACTGCCAGACCATTTCAAGGGTGAGCTATGGAAAGAATGATTCCCACTTACTTGCTCTATCTCTGTTCCAAGGGACTCCATTTTCTCTTTGAACCTGCAGTTCTCAGACTCCGCACTGATCAGTGCCTCTCTAACAGAGCTACAGTCTGCTTCTGCTTGATGGCATTTTGCTTCCCAAGTTTCTCCTTGTTCACGGGCTTTGTGGTAAGTCTCCAAAAGCTCGCAGTTCTCTCTCTCCTAATACATAAATCTTGTTGATTTAATAATTTACAGCAAGCTTCACAAAATATGGATATCTATAGATCTACAGGTATGACATGGACTTAGATGTCGTCTTTCCACTGAAAACTTTGCCATTTAGCCAAAACATTGAGAGAATTCTCAAGAACTAGTGTTTTGCTCGAGATGGCTGCATTTTAATGCTCAAAAGACACCTGTTAAAAATGGCTAAATTAACATTACAAATATGAGGTATAGCAATGTATTGCAGAAATTTTTTTTTTACTATTAATTCCATATGGTAATACAGTCCCAAGTCTCTGCATTATTCACTGTCCAAATTCTTAAGTTTAATAAACACACACACATATATAAAAACACAGTGAAATACACTTCCTTACTGCACAAATAGGTAAGAAAATGTGTTCAAACTGTAAGAAACATGTCAGTAGAATGCAAATAAGTTTCAGTTAGGAAGCAAATTCTTCCATGAAAGTATGGTTAAAATTTAATTTTTAGTTAAAACAACGGCTTTTATTAACAGGTTTAATCCATATACTCACTTTAGCCTTCAGTACACTCTTCAGCCTGACAATATCTGTGTTTGAATCCTGGGCTTTCAACTGCATATCATCAAGCTCATTCTGGTACTTTGCTAGTTTTTTATATAGTACCTATGAATAAAATTTGTTTCATAAGGTTAAAGTATACGGTTTATACCTTTACCAAAAAAATACAGAATTAGTGTGTATCTAGTGCCTATGGCTTTATTAACTAGTTATTTAAAAGCTATATAAAATTTAAACCATGCTTATTTCTATAAATAAAATTTTGCATATGTCAAAAATATTCACCTTCTTTGACTTACAACTAATACTAAATCTTCTTAAAAAGAAGAAAAATTTTAATAAAAGAATGTAGCGGTTATGAAGAAAAAGAAAGATGGTTTATTTAGCAGCTAGGTGGTCATTACAAAATAGCCTGCAGGACTCAGTCAGTTCCCTCTTTTTTACATGTTACAGTCTCTTAAAAGCCCACATTTGAAAAAGCAGAAGACAGCTAAAAATGAAATTAACTAATTAAGTGTTTATCTCCCAATCAGGAGAAATAAACCTGCAGGTATTAGGAGAATGCACACAGCTCTGGCATCTATTGCTTGAGAAACAGAACAGAGTGAAGAAAAAACCTGCAGAAAGGCTGTCTTGAACTGCCCTGTTCAGAAACTCTTCCTTCCTTACAAAATTACTATGACAGCACTCAGTTGCAAGAATGAGTGGGGGATGGGGCAGCATAAGGAGAAAGTAGGCTATGGAGAAATTCCTGTTCCTATTGTGAACAGGCTGGGAATTGCTGAAAAGGTTCTGTGAACTTTTTCAGTAAGCCCAACTGAAGAAAAGGGAATGCTACTTTAAATGCTTTGAATGTCACCTAAATTAATGGAAGAACTTAGAGGAACCATTACATATTGTAGACTCAAGCCCATTAAAAAGTAATTGATCCTCTGAGGCTAAAACTTTGTTTCTAACTGTTTCTACAAGCATTCAGGCATTGCAAGAAAATCATGAAGCTTGCAAAGATAGCTAGAAGCAGCAGGAGGATTTGTTTTGTACCAGCTACCCACATCAGTATCAATGTGATTCTGAGAGAAGGTAAAGAATAGAAATTCCCTGGAGTGATCTCTTTCAGCAATTCATGTTTCCAGTGGCATTCACTACCAACCTTTGGTGGTTAAAGATACTAGGACCTCGACTTTTCTAGCATACTCAAGGAGGGTGCTAAAGAGAAAAGATTAATGCATTTGAGAGAAGAGTTATTCAGCATGGGAGTTGTCTCGCCCAATTTTCACAGTGCAGAATTAGGCATCTGATCTAAACTAGTTAGCTACACTTCCTCTATAATGAAGGGGGAGAGAGAGGTAAAATGAATCACTTTAAAAACTGGAATGGGATGAATCTCCTTCTGGAATACTTTTCTTCACTTAAAGGGAGCCTTAATAACTTAAATTTTTTATATAGCTAAAGTCAGATGAAGTTAATCTGCTCCTTCAAAACTGGGTGGCGCTTCTAGAGGAAGAGAAAGCCAGGTGAGCAGAAAGTATTTTCAAAGACAAAGATATCCTAAGCAGTAGAATAACTGCAGCGAAGAAAGAGTAAGTATCAGAAAACCTAAATGACAGCAAGAGGTTGAACAAAAAGAAGAAAAACCAGAACATTACACAGTGATGAACTAGTATAGGTATTAAGCTTAATTTCTAGCTGCTTGGAAAACACATTGAGGCACAAACATAGTGTGTGCATGAGACAACACTTTAGTTTTAAGTATTTTAACTACTTTCATTAGTAACAGCACACAGATAAATAACACAGTAGAAAATGCAATGTTGTATTTTAACCAAGTATTTCCAGCATCTTCTATCCAAAAGCCACTTTAAAGGAATGTAAATAATACTATTAATAGTTTTGAACCTTATTAAAATGTGTACTGTGTTAAATTAGCAAGTCAAATTCATAAGCTTGTAAGTGCTCTAGGCCAGTCACAGCACAGGATAAGAAATACTCACTGGCTCTGTTATAGTACTTTTCCATATAAGCAATAGTTATAACTGCCACAGTGTTTTCACATGAAGATCAGAAAAAAACATTAATTAGCTGTTCCTCAAGATAAACATCCAAACCACTACATAAGAATAGGTGGTCCTCTTTATACAAGTGAGCTGAGCAATAAGGGAAAAAAATCAGAATTTGAAAAATGAGCTTAAAAACTAATTTGCAGATATCCTTCAGATGAGGGCCCAACAATTCTATGCACTACTTCAAAAATATATAACTTTCCTTTTTAGTCAAGGTTTCTCTACAAATATACTTGATTTTCTTGCTTAATATTAGAAAGATGCTCTTGTAACCTGTCATTCTCCTGAGCTAATGATTCTCTGTTCTTGTTAGTCTGTGCAAGTTCTTTGTTGGTTTCTTGTAGCTGTTGACGCAAACTGGTGATATCTTTCTCACAGATACAGAGTGCTTCAGAAGATTTTCTATGCAGCAAACAAAAAATACTTCAGGTATGACAATACTGCCCAACGTAATACAAATGATAGCTTTTCCAGTGGTTAAGTTTGCAAGTCATGAAACAAAGCTGTAACATTTTAATATTTAATAGAGTAAAAAAATATTTATACATTAGCACAGCCTACGATTCAATTTTTTAACTAATGCTGTAAATTAATCAAAATTTAATAATGATCTTGACATTTTACCCTTACTTTGTGGAACGCTCCATCTCAGAAATCAGGATCTTGAAATCTGAAATGACTTTCTCCTTCAAAAGAAATACAAAATTAAAATAAACCTCTCACCACTCCTCAGTATAAATGGAAAAATAAATTTAAATAAGATTATCTGCATTTGCCTTTCACTCAGCTAGCTGATTAACTATTTAATGCAAAATGGACTGTGGTTTTCCAAGTTTCATTCTGTACTGTTTAGAGCTGAAAATTCTGATAATCTCATTTGGCAAATAAAGGAACAAATATTATTATCTTCTGCAGAATATAAAAATTTAATTAAAATTTGTAATCCTTTGTGGTTCTAAAGGTAGCCTTTGGCTCAAACTCTGAAAACTAAATGATGTCTTCTGTCTATTAGATAAGTTATCACAGCTTTTCTACAATAAATAAACTACCAGAGTCTGATAGTTTGTAATTGATAAAACAAGAATTCTGTCACTGTACTTCCATAAAATAGGTAGCACAAAGTGTATCATTTCACTCCTTTGTCTTTGGATACAGATATTAAAAGAAGTATAGATAGCCTAAGGAAATGTCTTATAGACAGCCATCTCTTCTCTAAAATGGACAACATTTTACAATTTACAATTTTTAAAATGCAAAGTCAGTGCTTTGATGGCAATCACAGCAAGATGATTATAGCCTGTCCTGCAATTTATTTTCTTTAAGATTTTATTAAAAATCAGTGCAAATTCTTGAGTTAAGAATCACAACAGATAAAAAGTACCTTCTTTAGTTTACCCTAAATGACTTAAGCTGAAGTGAAAAACAAAGTTTCAGAACTAAGAACTAAGCAGCTTCATTATGCAGTTTGAAATCACACTGGGCAATAAACTGATGCAATTTCCTTAGGTAAACTAGTACCTTAAGGTGAAAAGAATATAATTCAGATGCTCCTTCAATGACAACAAAGGCAATATTATTTGGCACCCTGCATGTCTAACATCAGTGTTAGAGTGTCTAACCATGCAAGAATTTAGGCTAAATTTTATGATAAACAAAATATTTTATTGGCTAATTTACTCTTCTCCACTTCAGGAAAAGTACTTAAAGTCTCCTCTCTTGATTAGTATAAACCATACAACACACCAAACATGAGATGCTCAACACTGCTCAAACCTACTGCTTTTGAAGTCAACATGAGTTTTATTGTTGCCTTGAAACTGGAGCAGAATTAGGTCAGCACTGAGCACTGTTGCAGATACCAATATAAGATAGGTGCGATGACACAACAGATCTTTTCACTATTTATCTTTTCTGATTATGTGACTATTTCATGTTAGAACATACTTTAATTGCCAGGCTTTCCTCAAAAGTAGCAATCTTCTCTCTTCCTTCTTCCACACAGTCTTGCAAAGTTGCTTTCTCTTTATCAAGTTGTGCAATTGTTTCTTTCAAAGCACAGATCTCCTCTTGTTGTCCATGACTTTGTCTTGAAAAGTTATCTGGACACAATCAGAAAGGTCTCATTTTTCTTAATTCAACCCATTTGAAATAAAAATTATTTTGATACACTTCTAAAGCATAAAATAACATGGCAAAAACATGAAAGAAAACACTGAAGCATGTACCTTTTCAAAACATAAATCCTGATATTAGCCAGTTTTTCTGAAATAAATTTTTAATTAAAGTGAACTTTACATAAAAATGAATAATACATTTATAAAATTCAACACCATTTTAAAATTGCAAAGACAATAATGAAAAAAGCAATCCACTCACTACAAGATCAAGTTCTAAAAGATGTCTCTCCCTATCTTCGTTCAGCTAATAAGGTGTTACACACTACATTTACCTTTAAATGGTCAGAGAATCAATCCTTATATGATCTACATACATTGCAGTTGTAGAGGAAGCACAGAAACCCTTCTCACAGTGAACCTTACATCTCATAAAAACCATGCAGGCTGCAAATTACTCTTTAAATATAAGTGTAATGGTACTTATTGAATAATACTTATTAACCACTTCCAGGAGATAAAACATCCAAAGTAAAATGATCTGTAGCTCAGTCTTTCAGGGACATCATAGCACATATTCACATTCTATTTTTTCCACAGAAACTCCCTATTTCAAAATGCAAGATGAAAGGCACTCAAATTTCCACCCCATATTTTTGGATGCGTGGCTCTGGAACCTGCTAAGACAGTGTTCAAACCTGGCTCTAAAGAAAATTCTGATGGAACAACTAATCCTGGAAACCATTTCCAGATACTTTAAGGACAAGAAAGTCATCAGTAGTAGTCAGCGCAGCTTCACCCAGGGGAAGTCATGCTTGACCAACTTCACAAACTTCTATGATGAAATAACTGGCCTGGTAGATGAGGGGAGAGCAGTGGATGTTGTCTGCCTTGAGTTCAATAAGGCCTTTGACACTCCCATAAGATACTCATAGATGAGCTGTTGACATAAGGGCTGCATGAGCAGACAGTGAGGTGGGTTGATAACAGCCTGAACAGCCCAGCTCAGAGAATCGTTATCGGTGGGACAAAGCCTAGTTGGAGGCCAGTAACTAGTGGTGTTAATACTGTGTCCAGTCCTGTTTTACATCTTCATTGATGATCTGGATGATGGGGCAGAGCATACCCTCAGGAATTTTGCTGACGACACAAAACTGGGAGGAGTGGCTGATACACCAGAGGGTCGTGCTGTCATCCAGAGGGACCTTGACAGGCTGGAGAAAGGGGCCAACAGGAATCTCATGAAGTTCAACAAAGGGAAGTGCAAAGTCTTGCACCTAGGGATGAGCAACCCCAGGCACCAGTACACACTGAGGGCCACCCAGATGGAAAGCAGCTTGGCAGAAAAGCTGGGGGTCCTGATGGACACCAAGATGAACATGAGCCACCAATGTGCCCTTGCTGCAAAGAAGGCTAACAGCATCCTGGGCTGGCATTAGGGAAAATATTGCCAGCTGGTCAAGGGAGGTGAAACTTCCCCTCTACTCAGCTCTGATGAGACACATTTGGAGTGCTGGGTCCAGTTCTGGTCTGTCCAGTACAAGAGAGATATGGACATACTGGAGAGAGTCCAACGAAGGGCCATGAAGATAATTGAGGGACTGGAGCATCTCTCCCATGAGAAAAAGCTGAGAGCTGGGACTATTTAGCCTTGAGAAGAGAAGGCGTGGGAGGGATCTTACAAATGTATATAAGGAAGAGGACAGAGCTAGTTTTTTTTCAGTGGTTCCCAGTGACAGGACCGGAGACAATGGGCATAACCTGTAACAGAGGATGTTCCCTCTGTATATCAGGAAACACTTTTTTTTTTACTGTGAGGGTGACCAAGCACTGGAACAGGTTACCTAGGAAGGTTACAGTCTCCTTCCTTGGAGATATTCAAAAGCCATCTAGACATGGTCCAGGGCAACTGGCTGTAGGTGTCTCTGCTTGAGAAGGGAGGTTGGACAAAATGACCTTCAGAAGTGCCTTCCAACCTCAACCATTCTGTGATTCTAAGCAAGGGTGTGTTATCACCATTTTAAAGAGAAGGAATGGATGCACAAAGATCAATTGAAAATGCTATCTGATTATTTTGGATGCCTAAACTGTGAGCTAAATTTTCAGGATAGAAAGTATTACATGTTCAGAAAAACCAACCATGGATTGCTGCCACAGCTGCGAGTGCGTAATATTTCTGAAAATTAATAACCAAAGTCTCAAATCAGGCACTCTGAAAATGGGTCATATGTATACTTAGTGAGCAATTCTGAAAAGTTTGGTTGTGCATCACCCCAAAACTCTAATGTACAGACAACAATAGTATAAAATACTGCGTAACAATATTTAACAGTTTAAATGGTGTATGTTTTCTCTTTCTGCAATTACCTACTTTATTCACTGCATTTGCAGCTAAGGAGAAGATCTGAAAGACAAGCTTGGTTCATTAGACAACACTGATTTACTCCCTACAAAACTCTGCAAAAGTTGGAGCAAAGGCTCCTACAGAAAAATACCACATGATAGTCTAATTAAAAACAATACTTTAAGTTAATAAATAAACCCCAGGTTGTTGTGTTTTGTTTTGTTTTGTTTTAAAACCTTAAGACTGGCATTCCTAACTTCTTAGTGTTTGTCTCCAAAATAAGTTACTTAACTTGTGTGAAAAACAAAAAGTACAATTGGGATTCCCATCATGTGGCATCATAGAAGACAAACCACCAGGGGACTATAATGCTGTTCTCTCTGCAGACAAGCACTGGAAAGAGACACTTGGCCAAGTTTACATTATTTTGCTGACAAGAGAAGGTAACACAAAACTTGGAAATCCCAAGTTCCAATTCAGACTCCAAAAGGGAAAAGGTTCTCTAGCGGGCACACACACTTTCTTTCCATCTTCTCCAATTCTACCTCTCCAAGAAGATACCATTAGCTGCTCATCCTTTCTCTTCACTTTGGTCAGCCCCAAGTCTAAGGTTTCTCATCCTAGACTCCTTCCCTATCAATCCTAAATCCACATATTCCATCTCAATCTCCTTTTACTTCCAATCCTTCTCCTGCTTTCAGCTTTATTGTCCAAGTCCTAAATATTCTGTGTGTATAGCTGCTTCTAGTCACGGTGCATGTCCAAGAGCTCCAAGTCCTACCCACAATCTCTGAAGTAGTCATCCAATTTTAAGGATCTTTCCAGTGTCTTTAACCACTTCATACTAGCTCTCTCACTGGATGCCTCTGATCCTTCTTCATTCCCTCCCCTCGCTTTATTAACATTCAGTCTCTTGATTTCTTGCATTGCCCCAGCTTTCCCTGGTGCCACAGCCACACTGTCCATTCACTGATTCCCAGTCTCACTGTTTCCTACTTACGGTCTCCTTTGATAACCAATCCTTCTCATTGCAAATTTTTGTCCAGCCAATATCTTTATTCTTCAATTGTCTCCTGGCTCTTTACTTCTCCCACCTATTGATCCTGTAGTTAAAACCTCTCAACTTTTCTCAGCGCATTCTCTCCCCACACCTACACTGTAGTTCTCCTTCAACATCTTCCACTGTTATCCCTGTGGTGACAGGATAATAGCACAATACAAACAGTCCATTAATTTCGAGATTCTTTGGCTGGATTTGCCTCACAATGAAAAATCCTAATGAATCTAGATTGGAACATGCTTTGGTCAGATGGTATGAGACCTCAGATGCCAAATTCTGAAAAGTCTCTCTTCAGCTGTAATGAACTTTTTTTTTTTTTGAGGCTTAAAATACACTCAATTTGGACACATTTCCTGGGAACAAAAGGTACTTTAGTGTACCAGGGGTATGGGACTTTTAAAGCAAAATCTGTGGATTTCAATGTGGAGAAAACATAGTTTTCTCTAGGCTTCTCAGGAATGGCTTAAACACCTTAGCCAAAGCATAAGAAAAATTAAGTTCACTTTGAATGAAATGGTTATTCATTTGAATGAAATGTTCACCTTGAATGAAATGTTTAAATCCAAATAACCAGAGTTTTAAATTTGTAAGTAACAGAAAACAAGATATTTTCATAGAATCATAGAATGTTTTAGGTTGGAAGGGACCTTAAAGATCACCTAGTTCCAACCCCCCTGCCATAGGCAGGGACACCTCCCACTAGACCAGGTTGCTCGAAGCCCCATCCAGCCTGGCCTTAAACACCTCCAGGGATGGGGCTTCCACAACTTTCTGGGCAACCTGTTCTAGTGCCTCACCACCCTCACAGTAAAGAATTTCTTCTTAATATCTAATCTCAATCTACCCTCTTCCAGTTTGGAGCCATTCTCCCTCATCCTATCACTACATGCCCAAGTAAAAAGTCCTTCCCCAGCTCTCCTGTAGGCCCCCTTTAGGTACTGGAAGGCCGCAATAAGATCTCCCCGGAGCCTTCTCTTCTCCAGGCTGAACAGCCCCAAGTCTTTCAGCCTCTCCTCATAGGAGAGGTGCTCCAGCCCTCGGATCATCCTCGTGGCCCTCCTCTGGACATGCTCCAACAGGTCCATGTCTTTCCTGTGTTGGGGGCTCAAGAGCTGGATGCAGTACTGCAGGTGGGGTCTCACGAGAGTGGAGTAGAGGGGCAGAATCACCTCCCTCCACCTGCTGGCCACACTTCTTCTGATGCAGCCCAGGATACAGTTGGCCTTCTGGGCTGTGATCGCGCATTGCTGGCTCATGTTGAGCTTCTCATCAATCAGCACACGCAGGTCCTTCTCCTCAGGGCTGCTCTCGATCCGTTCTCCACTGAGCCTGTATTTGTGCTTGGGATTGCCCCGACCCAGATGTAGGACCTTGCACTTGGCCTTGTTGAACTTCATGAGGTTGGCTTGGGCCCACCTCTGCAGCCGGTGCAGGTCCCTCTGGATGGCATCCCTCCCCTCCAGCGTGTCTACCTCACTACACAGCTTGGTATCATCGGCAAACTTGCTGAGGGTGCACTCAATCCCACTGTCCATGTCTCCGACAAAGATGTTGAACAGTACAGGTCCCAGTACCAACCCCTGAGGAACACCACTTGTAACTGGTGTCCACTTGGACTCCATTTTAATAGCATAAGGCAGATCTAACATTAATATCATTAGCTATAGGTTAGGTTTATTTTCCCTTCACAAATTCAGCACTGCATTTGAGAACAGATTATGTCAGCTGTACCTATAGAAACTAATAAAAGACTTCCAAAACAATACAGTTGTAATTTTGGAATTGAGAACATATTCCTTGGCACTACAGGAACAATAATTCCTGTATCCATTTCATTTCCCCCCATAATATAAAGAAGGTGCAACATATAATATAAGATGTATACTATAAAGGATGTTTTCCTGATTACATCATCATCACCTTATGATGCCAAGAGGTGCTACTACCACCTTAGTGGATCATAAATATAACTGATACGCTTAGACACTGCACATTGGTACCAACATACATTGTTCATCTGGCAGTATGTACAGTCACTGAAACTTACTTGAAAGAGCTTTATTACACAATTTTTAAATGCAAAAACCTTCCATTAATGAATGAAAACAGATGTTTTTCCCTTCAAATTTTAAAACTGTCAAAAGTATAATTATTTGCATTCAACACTTTTTCTTTCAACTCATAAGAAAAAAAAGAAGAAAGCAGTAATATAACAATTAGCCTATTGAATTTTATTACAAAAACTGTATCTGTCACTCACCAATTTTTTCATCCAAAAGCATAATTTTCTTATGAGTAAGTTGCATTTCCCATCTTTTCTTAGCAAGGCTTCGCTGAGTCTCTGAAAGATTCTGTTCTGTTTTTTCATTCAATAAACTGGAAAAGCAGAAGCATTAAACAGGAGAATTCGGAAGTTTATAAATTATATTTTTCCTTTTTGAAATGTCACTGAAATTGCAAAAGTTAAGGAAAAACGAGATTCTTCTGTATATTTTAGACTATTTTGGATATTTTATTAATGTTAATCTTAATCTCTGGATATTAAAGTCTGAATGCTCCTGTAAAGAATCACAGAAAAGTAAGAATTCTTTACAACAGGTGGACATAAAAACTTCTCAAAAATTATTAAAATAAAAATTATCACTTGGGATACACACTGGAATGCTTGACCTGTTTCAAGGTATGCCCAAGTCATACATTCAAATCATGTAGAATATTAATAATTCTCAAACTGTGGAAGAAACTGAAGAGAACTATCAGCCTGGTTTGGGTGGAAAATGAAAAGATTTTACTAGCAGCACCTAATCTTCAACAACTCAATTTTTACAGTATTCCTAAATCTCACAAGTTATTATAAAAGCAGCAATAACTCAGGACTGGCTTTGCAAAATGTTATTTTAGAAATCACAGTATCCTTAGAAATGTATCATGGGCTAGCATAGTATTGCACGCTAGTACCCAGCATTCCCACCAATCAAAATCCAATAAGAAAACTACAACACCCATGTGTTGACTACACCAGTCACTTGCAAGGACATATAGGTTTAGGAGACTGTTCGCCTAACTGAATTATATTTGAGGAAATAAAAGAGGAAAAAGTCACAGTATCTTCTCTTGCAGTCTGTTTGCTCAGTAGCCTAGTTCAGTCTGTGAACTAGTCCTCCTTATCTCTCTGCACAAACTTCACATGTGCTTGATCTTTCCCTCCAGTCAGTAAATTATCCTTTTTTATCTTGCACTCACTGACCTGTGCTTTCTTCCCTAAAGGCTTCGACTGAGTCTAGTCTCACTACATGCTTCTGAACATGGTTAGGAACTCCAGTTGAGCAGCGGGCCATAAACCCTATGCAAGGCTTCAGTTTTATCTTCTCTCATGAAAAAGCTCCAAGACTAAGAAAAGGATGTCTGAAACTAACTACACATCGCACTCATTAGTTTATGTGTGTTTGCTTGCCCACATAAAAACAATAAAAAATGAATATATTTTTTAATTCATATGTAATTTACCAAAAACCATCAATCCCTGCAGCTTCTAATAGAAAGTTCCTAACTCAGAGTGAATTTTACTTTTTCACTGAAGATGGTTTTCAGCATATCATAATATCAACAAGCCAAGAACATTTACATATAAATAAGCAATAAGGAAAACAATTTAATTCCAAAAAGATTGCTCATAAGAACAACTATCGTAAATTCCTTTCCCTTTGAGCTATATAACAGCTATGACAACTAATGAACATAGGCTGATGTTACTTGCAAACTAATGCAATTACATGCTCTTACTTACCTAAGTGAAGCATATTCAGCTTCCTGTCGGCTCAGCTCAGTTTCAGAGTTCAGTGCTCTTCTCGCCAATCTTTTCATCTCAGTTTCCAGAGAATCAATGGTGCCCTTCATTAGCGCCACTTTGGACATCTGTTCTAACCGTTGACTATCTAACTATAAATATAATTAAACATTAAAAGCTGAAAAAAGCTGATTTATACATAAAATTTCTCCTATTAATTCAAATTCTACTCTGTTTTTAGCACAAATCTTTTACTGAAGGAGAAATGTCCAAGTACCTCATTTACTCAGGGCCTGACTCCAGGTCTACTCAAGGTAGTTGGCAAAGAGCTGAAATGTGATTTTTCACTTCTTTTGAAGGACAATCAATTTTCTGTCTTTCAGATCTCTGGGAAATATTTTAATTTATTAATGTAAATTTTAGGTTGGTCATTATGCCCAAGGGCAAAAATGTTTGGCATTGATCAACGTTTAAAATTTTCAGTGCAAAATAACATAACAGAAAACATTACTATGAGTGTATGAAGGGAGAAATCCCAGTTCAGGATACAGCACTACCAATGATGGCTTCTAAGTTAAATAGCTACGCTGATAACTGGATAGAGAAATGAATGTAAAATACTTGCATAAAGCACTATATGACCAAGTTACCACCATGAGGCCTTTAGGTCTGTACCTAGAACAAAGAACAGTTCCAAAACCTCCTGCATAGGCTCCAGCAAAGCTAGTTTGAAATCTCCAATTTAAAGAAAGATGTGTTTCTTTATTAAAATGCTTACACTTAACATTCAAAGAACTGTCCTTTCTAAATTACTTGAAACAGCTCTTTTAAGGTAAAAAAATCTCACCTCATCCCTCTCCTTATTTACTGATTCTTTCAGTACTAATTTCTGGGTTACTATAATCAAAGATCAGACCTCTAAAGAGCAAGCCTCTGGTACACAGTAACTTTTTCAATAGTAGTGCCATAAATTTCATATTGATGTATTGCCCTCAAAGGGTACCAAATGAACTGAAGAAATAAGATGATGTACATAAAACTGGACTATTCCCAATATTTACTACACATCATATGTCAAGCATGTGATTAAAGCTATTTACTACTTGGAGTACTCAGAGCTATTTAAGCCTACAGGGTTTTCTTCATCACAGATGCACTCAGTTTAATATTATAATCCTTGGAACTATACTTATAAACTTGGTAGGATTTAAAAGGCTGAAGAGGAAAAAGAAAATGAACGAGAATTTATAACCACAAGGTCTAGAAGAAAGATACACTACAGAAATCAGTGCTAATCTATTTAAAAATCAAGCTCTACCAAGACTGTAAATATATTTAAGATTTATATTCACTTTATTAATGTTTTAATTCTCTATTTTAGTGCCAGATGTTAGCAAACAATCGCACACACAAGTAACTTAAATCATATTAAATAGGACTTGCCAGAACAGTACAATTACATTTGGGTTTGGAGCATCAGGTCTTAATAATATACAATTATAAGATAATTCACATTGGAATGGACTCCAGGAGGTCTCTAGTCTAAACTCCTGCTCAAAGCAGGGCCAGCTTTGAGGCCAGGTTGCTCAGGGCTTTCTCCAGGTCGGTTTTGAAAACTCTGCGAGGCTGGAGACTGCTCAACTGCCCTCATAGGAAATAAGTATTTCCTTGTATTCAGCCTGAACCCCTCTCGTTTCAACTGATGCCCATTGTTGCTCATCCTTCCACCATGCACTGCAGTGAAAAGCCTGTTTCTGACTTCTTGATGAGTACTGGCAGGTAGGACTTAGGTCCCCCTCAAGCCACCTCTATTCCAGGTGGAACAAGTCCAGTTCCACCAGCTGCCTCTCACAGAGAAAGTGCTCCAGACCCAAGTATTGGGTGAGCCCTCCACTAAACTCACTCCAGTTTGGCACGACAATGTCTTTCTTGTACCACGGTGGCAAAACCAGATGCGGTATTCCAGATGTGGTCTAATGACCGCTCAGTAAAGGGGGACAAGCTCAGTAAAGGGGGACAATCACTTCCCTTGAGCTACTGGCTGCGTCCTGTTCACACAACCTAGTACACTGTCGGCCTCCTTTGCCACCATGGCACACTGCTGGCTTATGTACAGCTTGCTGTATACCAGGGCCTCTGGGGCCTTTTCAGCAGAGCTGCTCCCAAACCCATTGGTCTGCAACTTGTATTGTTGCCAGTGGCTCTTCTTCCAAAATTCAGAACTTGGCATTCATCCTTGTTGGATGCCATAAGGTTCCTGTTGTCCATTCTTCCTACCTGTCTTGGTCGCTGTGGATGACAGCTGTGCTCCTGAGTACATCAAAAGTTTTCCCTAATTTGGTGTCATCTGCAAACTTTATGAGCATACATTCTATTACCCCCTTCAGCACACTGGTAAAGATGTTAAATAGGACAGGCCTCAGAACAAACACCTGTGGTGTTCCATGTTAACACTCTGCAGGCCAAGCAGTATTAACTGTGACCTGATAAGACTGACCATCCAATCAAATTTTCTGTCATCTAGCTGCCTACCTATACAGACCATAACATCCAAAGCTGGATACAAGAACACTGTGGGTAAGAGTGTCAAAAGCCTTGCTACAGTCTTGGTAAATAACACCCACTACTCTCAGCCTACTGTTTCCTTATAGAAAGCAGTCAGGTTAGTCCTGCTGGATTAACCATGAACATCACCTGTACTACACTTACAATTCCATAAATAATAATTTTCCCTTACATTTTGAATAGTAGTTTCTAGCTCTTCAATTCTCTGTTCCAAATGAGCCTTTTCATTAAACGCAGTCTCTTGGGAAATCTGTATTAAATAACAACAACAAAAACACATGGAACAAGTCTGAACTCACCACAGACATGTAATGCAATTAACTCTCAGGATTAGAATAGAAATATTTAGCAACTTTTAATTACACTACTAAGTAGTTTTCATGTCAAAATAACCAGGGGAGGAACCAAACCTTTAACTGCTCCCTGAGGCTATCGCGTTCTGTAGTCATCCTCTGAAAATCTGACAGTGCTGTATCCCTTTCTATCTCCACATGTCTTAACACAGCTTGAGCTGTCACAGTACTTTTAGGAGTCCTGGGGCATTTGATAAGTTCCAGACGAAGTCGGGAAATCTCTTCCTGTGCCTGTTTTTGAAAAAGAGCAGCACAACAGAAATATGGAATAGATAATGTAATAAATTACTGTGGCATATGGCCGGTAATGCAAAGCATCCCAGAAACTGTGCAATATCAAAGATGAAGTAATGATTTGTGCGTATATTCTTTGATTCAGGAAAGCATTCTTCATTCAGGACAGCACTTACAAACTTGTATTTAACTGACAAATTCAAATCACAGAATTTCCATAACTTTATTTCTATTTTTTTAAAACAAACGTGTTGCATTTTTTTATACAAAAACAAAAATAGATTTTTTTCTTGCACATCACCCTAAGTTATTTTAATTACTCATATAAATGTAAATACAATTACCCGTTCATAAAGATCGACAATTTTGTCTCTCTCAGCTGTTAAAACTTTTAAGTTACCCTGAATTTCTGCCATACGGCGCTCAAGTTTTTTCAGCGTTGACTTAAGTTCTTCACGTTCTCTCAATACTTTCAAAACTTCTGGGTCAGAACTCACTCCCTTAAAGAATAAGGTGATATAAGGTTAAAGTAGAGAAACAAAACTTGATACACTTTCTTACTACATCTGGTATGGAAATTTCTAGAAAAGATTTAATAAGCCTTCAAACTAGTAACCAATGGACATTCAAGACTGGACATATATATTTCTTAGTACCAGAGACCAGATATACATACCATTTTCTAAAATACACATTTATTTGAGTAGCACACATCTCTTATAAATGGTACTGACAATCAAGTTAATAATTACTTAAAATGTAAGCAGTTTCAATAAGCATGTAAAGTGATATACATGCATGCCGTGTAAAGCAGCAGTTAAGTTCACATTATTTGCCCACTCCCACCTTATGCATCTCTGATTATAATCAACTCGTATTACTTCCTGTTAATTATGGCTTTGGTAATTAAGCATAAGATAAACCAGTATTTTTAAAAATGCATTCCTCCTCTTCCAAAGTGTTTTCCAAGCTCACCTGGATGGATGAAATTTTTTTTGACATGCTGCCACAAGTAGAGGTTCACTTAGCACTTGAAAATGTGTTTCTAAATACCTTCAGCAAATTCTCAGCCTCATTTTTACAGTATTCTCTGTCCTCTTCCAATGCCTTAAAAGTATCAAGCTTTGAAGATGATTCCCCTTGCTTTATTTCAGCTTCTGTTTGTAAAATAACCTGCATGTGCAAAACCAATAGATTTCATTTACGGGAATTGTTCACAGGAATCGTTTGAGCAGCCAGGGATCAGGTTAGACAAGCTAAAGCCCAGATAGAACTAAATCTGGCCAGGGACATTAAGACAAACAAAAAAACCTTCTTTAAGTATGTCAGCGAGAAAAGAAAGACTAGGGAAGATGCGGGCTCTCTCCAGGAAGAAACGCAAGAGCTGGTTACCCGGGACAGAGACAGGGCTGAGGTACTCAATGACTTTTTTGCCTCAGTTTTCACTGGCAAGGACTGCAGCCACACTGCCCGTGACACAGAATGCAAAGGCGAGGATTGGGAAAATGAAGAATCACCCACTGTAGATGAAGATCAAGTGCGAGACCACATGAGGAACCTGAAGGTGCACAAGTCCATAGGACCTGATGAGATACATCCGCGGGTCCTGAGGGAACTGGCAGATGAAGTCACTAAGCCACTAGCCATCATATTTGAGAAGTCATGGCGGTCTGGCGAGGTTCCTGATGACTGGAAAAGGGGAAACATAACCCCTATTTTCAAAAAGGGAAATAAGGAAGACCCAGGGAACTACAGGCCAGTCAGTCTCACCTCTGTGCCTGGCAAGATCATGGAGCAGATCCTCCTGGAAACTCTGCTAAGGCACATAGAAAACAAGGAGGTGATTGGTGACAGCCAGCATGGCTTCACCAAGGGCAAATCATGCCTGACAAATTTGGTGGCCTTCTCTGAGAGGGTTACAGTGGCAGTGGACAAGGGAAGAATAACCGATGTCATCTACCTGGACTTGTGCAAAGCGTTCAACACCGTCCCACACAATATCCTGGTCTCTAAATTGAAGAGACATGGATTCAACAAATGGACCACTGGGTGGATAAAGAACTGGCTGGATGGTCACACTCACAGAGTTGCGGTCAACGGCTCGATGTTCAAGTGGAGACCAGTGACGAGTGGTGTTCCTCAGGGGTTGGTACTGGGACCCGTGCTGTTCAACATCTTTGACGGAGACATGGACATTGGGGTCGAGTGCACCCTCAGCAAGTTTACCGATGACACCAAGCTGTTTGGCGAGGTAGACACACTGAAGGGAAGGGATACCATCCAGAGGGACCTGCACCGGCTGCAGAGGTGGGCCCAAGCCAACCTCATGAAGTTCAACAAGGCCAAGTGCAAGGTCCTACATCTGGGTCGGGGCAATCCCAAGCACAAATACAGGCTCAGTGGAGAACGGATCGAGAGCAGCCCTGAGGAGAAGGACCTGCGTGTGCTGATTGATGAGAAGCTCAACATGAGCCAGCAATGTGCGATCTCACCCCAGAAGGCCAACTGCATCCTGGGCTGCATCAAAAGGAGTGTGGCCAGCAGGTGGAGGGAGGTGATTCTGCCCCTCTACTCCACTCTCGTGACACCCCACCTGCAGTACTGCATCCAGCTCTGGAGTTCCCAACATAAGAAGGACATGGACCTGTTGGAGCATGTCCAGAGGAGGGCCACGAGGATGATCCGAGGGCTGGAGCACCTCTCCTATGAGGAGAGGCTGAGAGAGTTGGGGCTGTTCAGCCTGGAGAAGAGAAGGCTCCGGGGAGATCTTATTGCGGCCTTCCAGTACCTAAAGGGGGCCTACGGGAGAGCTGGGGAAGGACTTTTTACTTGGGCATGTAGTGATAGGACAAGGGGGAATGACTTTAAACTGGAAGAGGGCAGGTTTAGATTGAACATTAGGAAGAATTTTTTCACTTTGAGGGTGGTAAGGCACTGGCACAGGTTGCCCAGAGAGGTTGTTGAGGCCCCATCCCTGGAGGTGTTTAAGGCCAGGCTGGACGTGGCCTTGGGCAGCCTGGTCTAGTGGGAGGTGTCCCTGCCTATGGCAGGGGGGTTGGAACTCGATGATCTTCAAGGTCCCTTCCAACCCAAACCATTCTATGATTCTATGAAATAGAACTTCTGTAATGAATGATCCTTCAGTGCAAAATAGGTAAACATATTCTTCAGAATGCAGATGAAGCAGATATCTAATTAAAATAAATATCCATTTAATACTTTAAAGTAACTTCTGAATGTCTGTATTTTCTCATTTTTGTTATATTGCAGAATATGTCTGAAGTCTTTCTAAAACAGATCTAACAGGACAGAAAAGGACATAAAAGCTAAATGTTAATTAACTTGAAATATAGCTGTTTGAAACTAAGAAGGACAATTAAGTAGATTTGTATTGGAATATCTAATGATTTTTTAAATATGAAAGAAATTAGGCCACTATGTTTTCTTAAGATCCATGAAAGGTGAATTTCTGAAATGGAAATAAAGTAATGTGCAAATGAGTATAGTTGAAATCCAGGAGTCATGTAGGGTCCTAAAACAGATTTTGGAGATGAACTGCAATTCCAAAGTTCAAAACTGCACATCAAATCCCTCTTCATTACAATCTATCTGTTGGAAGTACCTGGACTTGTGAAAGTTTAAGCACCTAGGGAAGAGTAAACTCTGTGAATGTATTTTTTTTGTTAAGACACATGCAGAAGTAGGTCTTTAAATCGCTGAAAAGCTACAAATTAATCACCTAAATCTATCAGTGAATCTAACTCTCAATCCCAAACTTTCTGGCTGAAGAATCAAAATCTTTTTGGGGTAAGTGAGCAGTAAGCTCTATATGGTCAGAGTGGGGTTTTTTCCCATAGGGGGTTCTTCGTAGGACTGTGGCATGAGCTCTAATATTTTATATAGGAAAGAAAAAAAAAAACAAAACACCACTACCACCCCCCTTGAAATTTGAGACAAATCTTTAAATTACAATACGAAATTATTATCTTGAACACATAAAAAAAAATCCCTATCAATTTATACTGGAAGTAAATGAGTCTGCTTAATAAATTCAAATGTTGAGTTAAGTTAGATTTACCACTGGCAAATATTTCTACAATTACAACATTGTATACATTTCAAAATATTCCAACATTGTAACACCTTAAGGAAGATAGAATATTAAGATAAAAATTTTAAAGAAAAAATGTTTCTGCTTTCTGTTTTGCAAAGATTCATAAGGTATTCAAAAGAGTTATATGAAATTTTGTAAAAAAATTATTAAGATTCTCAAAAGCAAAGACATTACAGGCTAGTTGCAAAACAGAAACAGACTCCCATCCATCTAGAGACAGAGAACTACAAATTAAAACAGATATGTTGATCCACTCTATAACTTGTCTATTATCAGTGAAAACAAAGCAAGTGAAATTCACCTGTACTAGTATTAATTTCATATGGAAATGACCTGTTTTCATAGCTACGTAGATATTAAGGATACATGTTTAACTCACAGATTTTAGTGTTTTCACTGTGTGTTCCAGCTTCTTTATCTTGTTCTGCTGGTGTCAAATTTGAATCTACCATAAAAAAATTAAGAGCAAGAGATGCATTAATTTTTTATAATCCTTAGTGCAAATTCAGTATTTTAGCTCAACTATTCTAGTCCAAAAGAGCAGTTTGTACATGTTTTCTAGTTTGACTAGGCTGAAAACATACTATTTATTAACAATAAACTTTATCTTGAAGGGAATCAGTTAAAAGTTTTATCTTCAGATGCAGTCCAGGATTAGGAAAAACAGTAACAGCAGAGTTACTCTCAGGTGAGTGAATCAAAAAGGAAGCATGAGATACCTTTTCCCAGAACTGTCTTACCAAGAAACCATTCCGTTTCTTATTATTATTTCTTCTTCTTATTATTATCCTGTGAAATCAGAAACAATTTGCACTGAAATTACATTCTTTCCAACTGCAGGCATGATTTTAATCATTGAACCATTCCACACTTGAAAAATACCACAGTGGCCTGAACCTACTCCTCCTTCATCCCAGCAAATATACTTCAAAGCAGAGAAGAAAGCTAGAAAGTCATCCCAAAAGGTCAAAAAAAAACCCCAAACCCAAACAGTTCCCCATAATACTAGCAAACAACATTAAAATATTACTGCATAATATTAATTCTAATAAGTAGATACCTTTGCTTCCTCAAGCTCCTTATCAGCAGTTTTTAACAGCAAGTCTTTTTCCAGCTGCTCAGATAGTTTGCCAATTGCAGTAAGCTCTTTACACAGATGATAATTTTTACAGGTGAACCTATCCACTTGACTTTCAACCACTTGCTTCTTATCAAGCAGACATATGACACGTTGCCTTAGCTCATGGTTTATCTTCTTCAGATCTTCAACAAGAACAAGGAGGAAGAAAGTATTTTACTTCAATTTCAAGGATTTGCAGGTATTATTTCATGATAAGAACTAATGTACACTTAAAAAATCAGTATATTTTATTCACAAATGAAGAATATGCACACTACTAGCACCATTTTGAAAAGATTAATTTTGAAGGGTTTTGGACAATGGAGAATCTGATCCTTAACGTTTATGTTAAAAACTAGCTCAAGCTAGGCTGCCACTACAGTTTTTCTCCCATAGTACTATGAGAAGAAATGTCTCTCCAGGCCTGATCTCAAATTTCCAACCTTACTCACTATGGTTCTTTTGCATCTTAGGAATGCCCTTCAATCATCCTCTTTGAGTTCAGCCCATATCCTTCACACATACTTCTCAAAGACCAGCAGAAATGTAGCAGATCAAGTACTAATACTAATTCATCAATTAATCAATAAAAATTTAATAATTTTCTGGAAACAATATTGTTTTCTAAAAATATATATTATATGGCCTTTTTGTAAGCAACGAGAAGTTGCTAACTATCTTGGTACTATCAACTTATTGTAACATCTCAGTCTACAGGAGCATTACTGCCTCACACAGCTTTTCAAGTTTCTGAGTCCTCAGATTTCTGAAATCCCAGCCTAATCAAGATATGGATACACTGAGATGCAGAAACTCCATTGTTTCCACAGGCTGATCCTGTCATGAATGAGAAATCAGTATAGCCGAATACTGAATTCTGCAAGGTTCACTTGATTCTAATAGTCAGAGAGTTTCCTTCAGTGCACAGAAATACATTTTGAATTATTTAGGAAGACCTGAAAGACGCTTTATGACAAAAAGCTTTCTGGGTGGGGTCTGTCCTGTGACATTCTGTAGCAGTTAATTTTACCACTTATTCTGTTCAATGGGTATACAAATATATTAGGAGAGTCAGTGAAAAAGCTATAAATTTATTTTCATTGTAATTTCATTTTTATGTTTTCATCAAGCCTGATCCAGCTAATGCCACTAAGTTAATAACAAAGCACAGTTATAAACCTGAAAATATAATAATTACAGAATGGTTGAGTGGAAAAGTAGTTAGGAAAAAAAAAAAAACAACAAAAAAAACATCAAATCCACCACAGAAAGCATCCACAAAGGGCAGCAGAGATGGCATCTGTGCTCTGTGTTTTGGGATTCCTGCACTTAAAAAATTTGGGGAGAATACAGCTCTGCTATTACTGGAGGAAGTTCACAATGATGCCTGCTTTACATGATGGGCACACGAGTGCTAATGAAGGGCAGGGAGGCTACTTTGCATCTGAATGTACAAACAACACTTAAAATGACAAAATTGAAGTCCAAGTTAGGTCTACACCCTCAAATAACTGACTATACAAAAAGTGGTTCTGTTGCTCCATACAGCCAAGCTGTATCATATCTTAGAGGTCTTTTCCAACCTAAATGATTCTATGATTTTCCCCCCTCATCCTCTCTTGAATGACCAAGGAAGTTCTGGCAAGCATTCAGAGATACCATATTTAGAGTACAAACTTAAGGGTTCTTCATGGAAAATACCATTTTAGCGATTTACTATGCTTTACACAGATGGGAACTACAATTTGAGCACCTTAACTAATTACAGTTGTGCTCACAATGCTACATGATGAAAGCAGTCTGTAAGCAGACAAAAATTACTGATTAATTAAGGCTTTATAGACTCAAAACCCAATATCTCACTATTGAAAAATACTCATAGCCATCAAAAATCATTAAGAACAACCAGCCTTCACTCTTCTCATGTCACTGCATTCTGCTCTAGCTCGTGTCAGCTTGTTGCACCAATATAAACTGAGGAGGAGAATGCTACCATTTAACTTCCTAGGCACAAAAGGATGCAGAAAAGCATCTTTTTGTATATTAGCTATACCAAAATAGAGGAAATACATGATAATAAGAGACAAGAACATAACTTATGAATTATCTCCGTCTATCAGCATCCTCTCAAATATGAAGCAAGGCCAGAAACACTTGCAAATGTTCAAATTCTGTTCAACTCAGCTGAACGTAAGGATATGGAGCTAGTTATCACCAACTCACAGTACTGCCACTTATGTTTCCTCACAAATCCACAAACACTTTGAAATACAAGGAAGAGAAAAAGCATTCTCTGCAAGTGTTCTCAGAATAACTATGATAAAGTAGGGTCACTGGAATGGGTCACTGGAATGAGTCCCTTGATGAAAGATGAACATGCCACAGTGAGACAGGGTGGGTGGCAAGCACACCAGTGACTCACAGTGCTATTCAATGCCTGACAGTCTGCTCTTGTTACAGTACGGAAAGTAGCCCACAGGTCTAACAACAGAATATGAACATTGAATTACCCACCAGCAGGAAGTTATCACCACCAGCACGAGCACAACAGTTTCTCTCCATGCTCAGATTCCAGAGTTTCAAGGAAATTTAGGGCTGCTGGTTCAATGAGTTATTTCCCTACCACATTCAGCTTCATCTGAATCAAATCTCTACCATCAGTCTGACCACCAGCCTCAAGGTGTTTTTAAGCACCAGTGTAAGTGATAGTTTTGTTTAGGACTAAGCTGACTTAATTTTGGGTATCTACACAGAGGCATTTCTAGATAGTGATTCTTGCAATCGATTTTAGGCATTCATCCTAAAATTAATCATGCCCTAGGAGTACCTCTGACAATAAAGACAGCCTAGATGTCTCTGTTACAGTCATCAACACAGCTGACGTCAAATTAGATGAGGTGAAACCCATCCTAATATTCTGCTCTCTCTGAAAGAAGGACTCACAACTTTCTCCAGTTACATGCATTGCCCTAGTCTTTCCAGAAAAGGAAGAGAACAGATCAGAGTAATTTGCAAGCTATCGGTACCTTCAGTACCTCACTGAGCATGGAGGACTCAAATTTACAGATAGAATACATAGTATTTGCTCACTTACTACTTTTACTCAACTTGTGAAAGAGAACTTTTTGAAAAAACATGACAAGATTTATATATCCTATAATAACTATTCTTTATGGTTGCCATAAAGTGGGAAGACTTAGCTACCGCTGTTAACCCATTTCACCACCATCCTCTGAACCGCAATAATGCAGCCCCCTTGCCGCTGGGATGAAACTTCACATTAGGACCACTCTAAGCTTCATGCTGCACTAAAGACACCTGAAGCACAACCAAAAGAATTCAGAGTTAGTAAACTTTTTTGACTGATTAAGTTCCTCAAACTATAGAATGCTCTAGGTTGGAAGGGACCTTTAAGATCATCGAGTCCAACCATCAACCCAACACTGCTAAAACCATCACTAAACCACGTCTCTAAGCACCACATCTACAAGCCTTTTAAATACCTCCAGGGATGGTGACTCCACCACTTCCCTGGGCAGCCTGGTCCAATGCTTGGTAACCCTTTAGGTGAAGAAATTTTTCCTAATATCCAATCTAAACCTCCCCTGGCACAACTTGAGGCATTCTCCTCTTGTCCTATCACTTCTTACTTGAGAGAAGAGACCGACCCCCACCTCTCTACAACCTCCTTTCAGGTAGTTGTAGAGAGCAATGAGGTCTCCCCTCAGCCTCCTTTTCTCCAGGCTAAACAACCCCAGTTCCCTCAGCCGCTCCTCATAAGACTCGTGCTCTAGACCTTTCATCAGCTTTGTTACCCTTCTCTGGACCCTCTCCAGCACCTCAATGTCTTTCTTGTAGTGAGGGGCCCAAAACTGAACACAGTACTCGAAGTGTGGCCTCACCAGTGCTGAGTACAGCAGGATTAATAACTTAAGATGCTCTTTTCCTCCTTGTTCTCCACAGTGAACCCAGCACCAGTGCCTGAAACGCCTGCACTCCCTGCACCCCCGCCCTCCGCACCCCTCGCCGCCGGCCGCTCGGCACACACCGCCCACCGGGCTCACGGAACAGCCGGGCGGGGCGCCGAGGGGAGGCCCGCCGGTCTCTACCTCGGGGCGACTCACCGCTCCCCCACCTCCGGCGGCCCTGTGGAGCGCCGGGCGCTAATGGCGGCTGCCGGGGCCAGGTGAGGCACCCTCGGCCCCGCTCCTCCGGCACCAACGGCTGCCTCCCGCCGCGTCCCCCAGGTGCCTGGCAACGGCCGCGGGGCTGAGGGAGGCAGGAGGCGGGAAGGGACCGCCCGGCGCTGTCATTTGCCTGCTCCGGCGCCCGACCCCACGTCCCAGTTCCTCAGCCCTGGGGGCAGCACGCCGGTCTCTCCGCCAGGGGGCATCTCCTCGCCTCCCCCCCCTTCCGCCGCGGCCGCCATGGGGCAAAGCTCTCAAGAAGGCCAACGGCATCTTGGCCTGCTTCAGGAATAGTATGGCCAGCAGGGCTAGGGAAGTGATTGTCCCACTGTACTCAGCACTGGTGAGGCCACACTTCGAGTTCTGTGTTCAGTTTTGGGCCCCTCACTACAAGAAAGACATTGAGGTGCTGGAGAGGNAAAAGGAGGCTGAGGGGAGACCTTATTGCTCTCTACAACTACCTGAAAGGAGGTTGTAGAGAGGTGGGGGTTGGTCTCTTCTCTCAAGTAAGAAGTGATAGGACAAGAGGAGAATGCCTCAAGTTGTGCCAGGGGAGGTTTAGATTGGATACTAGGAAAAATTTCTTCACCTAAAGGGTTACCAAGCATTGGACCAGGCTGCCCAGGGAAGTGGTTGAGTCAGCATCCCTGGATGTACTTAAAAGCCATCTAGCTATGGTGCTCAGGGACATGGTTTAGAAGTGGGCCTGGTGGAGTTAGATAATGGTTGGACTTGATGATCTTAAAGGTCTTTTCCAGCCATAACAATGCTATGATTCTATGATTACATTCTCAGAATATTGCCCTTCCCCCTGAGGCTTGGGAGTCCTGCGGGAGAGAAGCCGAGCAGCTGCAATGGACATACCAACTTCTGGCACAGTACCAGCACAATAGGTTACCTAAATGGCTCCGTGTAGTGAGCACACAGTCTCTGTGCTTTTATTCTCTGTAATCATGCTTTCAAAGGTGATCTTAACACCTGTTGTCCTTACAGGTGTGTATGACTGAAATGCTAGAGGCAAAACGAAATGAAGGGTTAGAAATAATCTTAAAAAAATAATTTTAAAAAAGTGCACTGTAAAATATTGTATGAAATTATCAGTAAACCCCTTTTTCCATCAATTCTGATATAAATATTTGTGAGCACTGCCTTCATAGAATTTTTAATTATTTCTCTGCTTGCTTTCATCTTGGGAGGTTTTTGAGTAACTCTTATCTATGAAAATTAAGCTTTCAGATATCAGGTTTATGACTTATAGCATAGTTCCTCAATAAACATTACTAAAGTCAAGAAAAGATGCTCATAAGTCTTTTTGGTTTTAAATACAAATGAATATTGAGTGACCAGTTGCTGCTATACCTTTTTTGAATGGCTTTTTTATTGGGGCAGGGGGGAGCTAAGCCAAGCCTCTCCTCAAGTGACTTAATGTTCTCTCCACACCTCGACAGATAAAAGGACAACTTCCTCAAATAATGGTTCAATTCTTCATAGTTATTTGGAAACAGGGAGGTGGGTGACTATCACAGATTGGCATACTCTGACATATGCAATAATAATACATCCCATTGTTGGTTTGAGTGGAGTTCTTTGTTTTTGAAGCACCCTTAACTACCTTTAATTCAAACCTCCCTGGGCCCATCTGCACACATGCAGCATAGGCCTCACCCCTGATTAATCCTAAAGCCTCAGAGAAAGACAGGGAAAGGCAGCAGGAACAATGCTTACACGTCAGAAGATTTCAGAGACAAAGTCAAGCAGCAGTGCCTTGTCAGTTCAGCCCCAGGAGAGAAGATGGGTATTCTAAAACTGCCACAGCTGATCAGCCAGGACAGGCAGCGAGCTCAGGGAGCTCTGCTGAACACCTCTACTCTATTTAGGTTCATCTCCTTCAGAAAGTAATATCCAAGGAGACACTTTTACAGATGAAAACGGCAATAAATACCATATAATCTCTCTGGCTTGACAAGAACAAAATAAGTGTTAGATGAGAAAGACTTAATCTTATAAAAATAGCCTTCCTTTAATTAAACCTTGTCTTCTATCCGAAACCCATCTAATTTATGTATGTATTTGTAAGATATATATGCCAGTTGTATTGCCCAGAATAAGTATTACCTTTAACATTACACTTGTTTCTTGACAGTGTCAAGCATTAGCTTCGCACATATGATAAACCCCAGTCTGAACTCATTCCTGTTTTTTAATGCTAGGACTAACATATTAACTGGTTCACAAACATTGTTAAGTTAAAATGTCACAGTATTACAAGGCTAATTACGCTTTTCTTTATTCCAGTGACAAAATCATATGAAATAAATGATTTCTTATGTTTTCTTATACCCCAAGATAGGAGTTCTTATTTACAGCACATCTAGCTGCACGTCTCTTCTCGGAATAGCACAGACAGGGATGAGAAGACTGGTGCCTTTGAAGAAAGCGATGTGAAAAGGGTAAGGAGGCCGTGTGAATCCTGTGACTCCTATTGCCTGCTCACATCTGGCATGGATATAAACAGTCTTTGAAAGAGACTGTTCTAGGTAGTCCTGAAGTCAAGCTGAGAAACCTAAGAAAATGTACTCTCTTCCTTGTTAGGCATTAGCACAGATTTTATGTTCTGGAGACAGTGCGAGGTGAATGACAGGTTTTTTTGGCAAGCTGCCACTATTAAGCACACATGGATAGAGCGCACCTTTTTGGAGATTAGGAGTGAGTAGTAACTATGAAATATAATCCTCATCCAAATACAGAGAAGAAATTAGAAGATTTTAACTTCCAGAAAAAGAGCAAGAAAAATGAGTCTTCTTCTTTTCCTCTCCTCATCCTGGATTTCTTATAAGTCTTACTTTCTGATTTTGGTATGGTGGAAATCATCAGAGAAGACTCTGCACTATCATGTTTATCTCCAAAAGACATGTGAAAAGATAGCATTTCAGGTTTTCATAACTTTACCAAAATCATTCTTCATGAAAATGTGATTTTAGGAGTGAAATTATATATTTTTAATTGGTTTTGTTCCGGTATGTCTATGGTTTTCTCTAAGTGACGTATAGTGAGTTCTCTCCTATATGTTAATGCTGGTTAATGTTGTGCAGAGCAGTTGCTTTTCTTTTTGTGTACCAAAAAAAGCTCAAAGATCAAAGAAAGAATGAAACTCATATGCAGGATTGTTTTCAAAAGCAAAAATTAACACTGCTGTGTTTTGCAGATACATGATTTATACAATAGTAATTGAGACATAAGAAATTTTAAAGTCAAATTCAGAAAGGTTTTTATGTATGTCCACAGAGAAGATGGCATTAGTATAGCTTCACATGACCTCTCTTACATTCACCTCACCCTCCAAATCTCAGAGTTTCCTACATAATGCAGTCCTTGCTAGACTGAGTGAAGAGAGAAATAATCATGGTGTGTACACTTTATCCATTGGGAAAGTATCAGATACCACACCTGGAAATTTAGGACAAATTAGGCCAGATGTGGAAACATTATAGTTTCTTCCAAATTACATCGATTGTTGGGGTAGGGCAGGCATCAAGGATGTGTTTCTGTAACAGAACGCATGGCCTGTTTAAGGAGTCAGAAGGCCACTAGTCCTGTTAGCCAACATAACATGGCAGAGATATTTTCTGGTTTTGATGTTAATTTGATAGACTTGCCCCTTTCCTGTGTTTCCAGCAGAGAAAACCATATAATTATTTTCACCTCATTATTAGAGTAGTCACCAAGCTGGCTGATGGGAAATTCAAGCAGTTCACATTGACAGCAATGTGAATGCAGTAAAACATGAATGCAGAATTGCTTACTGGGTAGTTGGGCCGTGAAACTTGAAACCACAGCAACAGCACAAGTCTGGCTTATTTATTGGCCCAAGAAAAACAAAGACCTCCAATCGTTACAGGGAGGTCTTTGTTCTAAGGACTGAGAGAAAATGGGGAAAAAGTCCCTAAAATGAGTTGGGAGAATGTTGTGTTTCTAAAGACTTTTAAAAGATCGAAATTTATGATGACAACAGCAGAGCTAAGGTGACCAGAGTACCTCTTACTGTGGAAGTCCAGTTGGCAAGTCTAGAAAGGGAAGAAGATATCAGCATTGTTATGACTTTGTTCAACCTCTCTTCCGCTAATACGAGCCTTCTTCCCCCTCTTGCCCCAGTCACATCTTCACGCATAATTCAGCTCCTGCTAGAGCAAATGAAGAAAGTAATAAATCCTCTTTAGGCTGCTGCCTAGGACTCTGTGAATGTTAACACCGGCTATGCAGATGGATGTTTGCCTCAGACCTTCATGACAGAAGAGCACACAAAGACTGAACCCAGAGTTGCATTCCTGAGAGAAACACTGGAATACGTGTCCGGAAGGCAGTTTTTGCTGGATCCTACCAAGGGCTGACTCTATATTCTGAGTGTCTCTGTCAGGGTCTTCTGCTGGCTTATAATGTAACATAATCCTGTTTATAAATTCATACTTTTTGCTTACTGCCAGAATATTTCTAATTATCTAGCTGGGTTTGTCTTCGACAATAGCCACTTTTCAAAAGAGGTATTTATTGTTGCATGTCTGTTATATCATTCAGCACATCAGAAACAAACCCATGATATTTTTACCTGTCCACCTAGTATTCTGCAGACCTCACATTTTCAGCAAGTTCTGGTTCCAATTAAAGGAACAGAATTGCCTTGGTTAGGCTCATGGTTTTCAACTTGAAAGAGAGTGTAACAGCTCACCAGTATCTTTTTAGTGACACCCCGTGGCAAAACGACACATTGCAGATTTCCAGATGCCAAAACGGAAACAAGTGGTCCAGCATTTTTATTTTTCAGTAACATCAGAAGTTCCACAAGATGCTTTTCACTTCCTCTAACCAGCGTTAAAGTGCCCAGGTTCAATTTTGCATTCTGCCAACTGCCTCAAAAGTTGATTCTAGTACTGTTTCTTTAATCAGAAGGTAAAGGCAATTCAGGCCGCATCATAAACGGTTTTCTTTATAGGTACAGCAAACATATGAACACCTCATATCCAAAGCCAAATTGCATCCTCAAATCATTTCACTGGTTCACATGAACAAGGATATCAATTTGGTGTTTCTTCCTAAGCCACCTATTCTTAGAACTAAAAAGAAGAAAAATGCCCTGTAACTGTTCCTCAAGAGGATCAGTCTACGTAAACTATCACAACCCACTGTCCCACCCTTTTCCTCTACAATTCCTTTGTGTCTTAGGACTCCAATATTGAGCAGGAATGAGAAATAAAAGCATGCAAGGTATCCTTCATGAATAGATGTACACCAGCAAGATGTATATAGCACATATTTGCCCATATAGATACTACTGCAGATAAAAATTTCAACTGGTAGTGCTGAGCGTTGGCCCACAGTGTAAATTTAAATACGGACAACAGCTCTTGAACAAGAGTTACAGTTAAGGTCTGGTAGACTTCGAGAATGGCTTAAATCAATGCAAATCTGAAGACAATCTGCTGCATGCAATACATGTTCAGTTATCTAGCCTTTGTCTATTTCCAGCATGTTAATGAATTATGGTATCAACATTTAGTTTCTGTATCTTCTGAATGCCATAGTATCTATGTATTTGACACGCCTCTGTGCATTTGTGTTGACTTGTTCAGTCTCCCTTTGAGAGCTTCTATCATCCGGAACATCTTGTGGCGAGGAACTGCACAGCTGGGTCTTGCACGAACAATCACTCATTTTATCTGTGGTGCATCTGCTTCTTGCTGGCGTGATCTGATGCTTCACAGTTACCGTGTTTGGGAGAGGCAGTAAAGATCAACACCGACCTATTTTCTTTCGTACCACTTACCATTTTACAATCTCTTACCATAGGAGATTTGTTTTGTGGGTTGTGTTTTGGTTTGTTTTGGTCTTTTTCCAGGCTGAAGAGCCTTAACTTACTCAGCTGTAGGTTGCACAGCACCTAATCATTCTGACTCCTTCCCAGCCTCCCCCACCTGCACCACCATTGTTTAAGACAACTTTTAATCTGAAAAGGCCATGAAATTGATTGGTAATCCAAGAAAATATTACTGTGTTTAGTAATAATAATTGGGGAGCTTAGAAGTTACCTTGAATTGCCAAAGAAACTTTTTAACTGAACTTAGCCAATCTGTCATGATTTTTAAGTATGGTCAAAACCTCCTCAAAGTTTATGAACTTTCTTCAAGAAATAAGTTTACAAAGTCTTTTTTGGAACTAAAAACAGTCTTTCAGTAGTGTAGATAAGTGTTTGAAGGTGTCTAGAAAAAATTTCAATTGAAACTAAACTCAAACCTCAAACAGTTAACTGAACAGAGGTATGAATTCAATGCAACAGAATAGAGCACTTCTCACCACATGGCCAAGCTGAGAAGAAATCATCACAGCACCATCACATTTGTAGTAATTGCCTGTACAGAAGCTCCAATTCTAATAACTTAGCCAGTGACAGTACTGAGAAAATGCAAATACCAACATCTCATTTTATTCAGATCAGGAAGAGGGGATTTTTATTTTCATCAACCATCTTCCAGTGACAGAAGGAATTATAGCAAGTCTTCTAACTGAATAATTTAATAGCTATTCAGGTAGAACTCAGCAGATGCAAATACCTTGATGGCAAATAACTTTAAACTACAGAGCTATTTAAATTCATTGTCTTGAACGTCTTTATTTGCTTTGAATATTTCTATCTTGATGATTTAATTTTTATTTTTTTTTAAAGCAGGGGAGAATCTGTTTAAATAGAGATGAGACAAAGAGGTTTCACAAGGAAAGGTTTCACACAACGAAGTTCCCCCCTTTTCCCCGGCCGCCTCACGTACCGTGGACCGGCTCCCCGCCGTCCCGCCCCCGCCACCTCTCACCTCGGGAAGCGGAAGGCGCCACGGAGAGCGCTGAGGGGCCGCCCCGTGCCTCCCCTCCGGGCCGCCGTGAGTACCGGCCGTTGGCGGGGAAGGGGGTGCATCGCCGCGGGGCGGGGACGGAACGGGGCCGCTGCCGTACGGCGAGGGGCGGCCCGCCGAGGGGAGTCACCGTAGGGGAGCTCCTCGCAGGAACGGCTGCGCCCGGAGAGAAATGGCGGCAGCGGACGGTACCGGTGGGGTGTATCGGTGGGGCGAGGCGGCGGGGCTCGCTTGGCCTTTCGGTAGGGCGCTGCGGGCTCCACGGCAGCGGGCCCCGTGCCTGGCTGGCTCGTCACTGACTCAACAAGATCGTGAACTTGATGCCCCTGTTTTTCTTATCAGATCAATGTAAAAAAAAAAAAATCCCCAAACCTAATAAAACTGGACTGCTAAAACTAAGTTTAGCAGAACACACAAAACTGTATCAGCAAGACTGTATTGAGTGAGGGAAAAATACAGAGTTTAATTCCATTTCTTCCTTTGGTCTTTTAGGCACCGAGGACTGTGAGAAGCCACTCCGACAAGCCCAGCTTTTACGTTAAGTACGCGTCAGGGTTTGAACGGCATCGCTACCGTCAGGAGGAGAGACATCCCTTGCAGCTCACAGCAGCTGAGGAGCATTGCTTCTTTGGGAAGAGCGTGACTGCCACTGACCATTCCTTTCTGTCGCAACAGTGGATTGCGCACTTGCCACATTCAGCTTTACCAGATCAAGCGTTTCTTCCATCTGCTGTCCAGTTATTAAAAACATGGTACTCCGCTCATCATTAAAGAACTGCCTTCAGCTGTCCTGCATCCTCAGGGCTCCAAAAGCTGACTTCAGAAACGCAACTAGTGGAGGCCTCATTATCCAGTCTATTTCTAATGATGTTTACCAAAATCTAGCGGTGGAAGACTGGATCCATGACCACATGAATTTAGAGAACCGACAGGTCCTTTTCCTTTGGAGAAATTCCCCTGCTGTGGTAATAGGGAGACATCAGAATCCCTGGCAGGAATGCAACCTCAGGCTATTGCGGCAAAAAAACATAAAACTAGCCAGGAGGAGAAGTGGAGGAGGGACAGTTTACCATGACTTAGGCAATATCAATTTGACTTTCTTTACAACCAGAAGAAAATATGAACGAATGGAAAACCTGAAACTAGTTGTGAAGGCACTGAAATCCTTGCGCCCCCAGTTAGATGTACATGTGACTGACAGATATGACATCTTGCTAGATAGACATTACAAAATCTCAGGTACTGCTGCAAAGCTGGGACGGACAACTGCTTATCACCACTGTACGTTACTCTGTAATGCAGATAAGTTTGTTTTATCTGCTGTGCTAAAAAGTCCTTATAAAGGGCTAAAAAGCAATGCCACTCCTAGCGTGCCTGCCTCCGTGAAAAATCTCTTTGAAGAGGATCCTAGTTTAACTTGTGAGATGCTCCTGGATGCCATTGCTGAAGAATATGCTATACAACACCAAATAGATCATCACATCACCGTAATAAATCCAGCTGATGAGACTGTGCTTCCTGGAATTAATAATAAAACTAAAGAACTACAAACCTGGGAATGGGTGTATGGAAAGACACCAAAGTTCAGTGTTAACACTTGTTTTGACATGGTCTATAAAGATTCTGTTCTTGACGTTAAAGTAGATATGGATGTAAAGCACGGAAGGATTGAAGTCTGTAACATTGATCTGCCGGAGCAGTGGCTGCCACCAGCGCTGTGCAGTGAACTGGTGAAGAGCCTTACTGGCAGTAAGTTTTGCCCAAATGAAACCACTACGCTAGTGACAACGTTACTAAGAGTGTGTCCACAAGATGATGAGTTGCAGAGCAGGTGGAATCTGCTGTGTGAGAATCTGATAATGTTAATGTGACTTGCATTTTGAAAATGTAAGTTAAATTGCTGCTGCTTTTTTATTTAATTTATTGAAAACAAAATTAAAACATTAATTTCTACAAGCTGATTTTTTTTCTTATTAAAGTGGTTTAATCTTGTGCTTTTCCTTAATATTACCTACTAGCAATTAGATTTCACACTGGCTGTACCCAAGGTTTCCAAACTGTGGGATGTAAGCCACTACAATAGGCTGCAGCCCTGTATTGCTCTGTGCTGACAGATGTCGTCACTGCTTACGCCAGGGAAAATGGTGAAAGCGTCCAAAACTGGCTCTGCAGCAGAGAAGGTACAAATGGCTGACACCGATGGGATGGGGTAGATGGAAAACTGTTGCTGTGCTGCTGCAGTGCATTCCCTGGCCTGCATCCCGCTCCTTGGAGATAGTAGCTCAAAAGTCGTGTCTCGGCCTCGGAGCTGTGTGGAGAGGGAAGTCCCCCTGGTTTCTGGTTGAAACTTGCAGAGTGCTGGTGACCCTCTGCCTCCGCTGTACCAGCATGGCAGTAAGCTAAGCTTGCCACTGTGTCGTGAATTAGTCCAGCAGTTCCAGCCTGGATTAGGGCTTTTGTCCATGGATATGCAAAAGCGGGGGAAGGATTAGGAAGTTCAGTGTGGGGGTTTATGTGCTGAGGGCAGGAGAAGCTAACCGGGATGGAGGCCATATGTGCCTCCTTTGTACCTGCACTGCCTGGCACAAAGCTGGGAGTCGCTGCTGCCATAGGTACCTGTATCTAAGCCAAAAGTGGGAATACTTCTACATTAAGAAATACGCTTGCAAATAGAGATCTAGGAGAAAGAGGTTCCTTATGTTACCACCTAGGAGAAAATTTGCTAATGAAAGGCAATAGGGAACTGAAAATGACAGTTTTCATGTTAAATAGAAAGAGTAGCTCAAGATAAAGTAACATTATGAAAGAAAGACTTGAGATATATTTCACTGTTGTTGCTGAATGAGCAGAATGCAATTTTGATCAGGTCAGAACAGGAGCAGTTTATTGCTATAGGAGACAACCCAGGGCAGCAGTGACAAACTCCACTGATGTGAACTCTGCACAGATGAGGCAGTTACACAGTTTATATACCTTTATGTTATACAACTCCTTCTTCACCAAACTGTCCTTGAGTAGTAGAATTAGTTACATTTGGAGTGGGAGGTTCATCAAGCAAAACAGCCATAAATTCACCCTGTTGAGGTATGAACACATCAAGGTAAAGTCCAGTCAGGGCACAATATATGGCACAATAAAAGCCTTTTCCCAGAAGGTTAACTGGGGTGGTAGGACTTCAAAGGAAAGTACCATATCCAGAAATGAGGCGGATAGTTACAAAGGGTTTGTTACCGGATGACATACAGGTTGTCCTGAAATACCAACAGTATTTACTACTTTTGGAGATAAGGGAACTGCAGGAAAATCAGAGGGACATAAAGTGTATCAAGAAATGGCAGTATCACTCAGGTAAGAAACAATCTTGCTGTTAATAGGGCAAGATAAATAAGGACCAGTCTGGCCTAAAGAAAGTAAAGCAGCAATTATGTTTATGTCCTTGGGACTGTCCTAATCACATTTCTGAGGCTGGGGCATGAAGGAAGAGTTAGGTAGAAAGAGGGTGACTCAATCCTGCTGGACTTAAAAGACTTACGATTAGGTCTGTAAGGACATTCTGACTTCCAGTGTCCTTGTCCACACAGACAACCCTCGGCTGAAGTTCCAGTAGGGATTTCAAAAGGTCACTTACCTTTCTGAGTGGCACCAAGGGGGTTTCAGCAGGGATCAGTCTGTGGTCCTCCCAGGCAAAGCAGGATGCGTGAATCCAAGCCACAGCACCAAATTCTGTCACAATAACTGGAATGCAATTTTGATCAGATCAAACCAGCAGCAGTTTATTGCTATAGGAGAGAACACAGAGCAGCAGAGACAGCCTCTGCTGACAGGAACTCTGCCCAAGTGGGGCAGTTACAGAGTTACATACTGCTTGGTTGTACAATTCATTCTTCACCAAACTGTCAGATAAGCAGGTTGTGCTAAGCAGTGACTGAAATTCTTCAAATAAGGAGGCTCTAGACAGTCAGATTAGGCAGCCCTAGGCAGCATATCTTTTTATGAATACTTCAGTCCTTTGCTAATTAAATCCTGCAGACAAGACCATTAGCAGCAAATATTTCTTAACAAGTAAGGCCTGCAAAGGCCTATGAGGTGTTACTATGTTACTTGCACACTGTCCTCTTTAAAAGATGGCACTCAGTAGGAGGAAATGACAGGGCAGAAGCGACCTACCTTTAGCTAAGGAGAGCCATCAATGGCGGTGAATCCTGCCCTCGTCTGGGACTGGCAGTCACACCGTAGGACTGAACGACACTCAGCTGACTCCAGCGGGGAAGGTGGCTTAAGCTCATCTCTGCAGGCAATGCCAGGAGGGACAGTTCTGGCTGCACAATCCAGGTGATGACCTGACTATGTAAGTGTGAGTGGCAGCACAGAAGAACGTGGCCTGGAGTCAGTAAAATGATTGCAGAACTGTACTCTTAGATTTCTCTGATTTTTTTTTCCCCATTCATTGATGCCCATTCCTTTTCATACATGGTGTTCATACTGACAGAGAGAGGAACTATTCAGAGATAAAGCGCTTATAGGTAAAAATTGCAGGGCAGCGCAAACTGGTATGTCAGTAAAGGCTTACTTATACATATGTACAGATATTACATATCCACAGGATCCACAAGGAAATCTGTAGTCTTAGCTGGTGAATTATAGTCTAATTAGAAAATGGAAAAAATTCTAGCAACCAACAGGCAGAAGAGGGAAGACCATGCTTGCCTCTTGTATTTTAGAGGACCACATCATAGGGGCTTGCTGCTAGAACAGAGAGGTGTATTGTATTACCAAATGCAGAAAGCATAAAGATTTTTATTTACTTTCCAATTAAGTACTAAAATGTAAACTTAATCTAAAATACTTAAGGTGGCTTTTTATTTTGCCCCTGTGCGTTTGAAATTGCTGGACTAGGTTAAAAAGATACAAAGCTTCACGTTTGGGAAGCTTACTGTATTTACAGTGAACCTTCTCCCAAAGGTGGCTGATCCATAAGGCATTACCCAGCTTCCTTGAATTACCCTACGTAGTACAAAGAATTCAAACAGATGACTAAAACTACAAATAATAAAAAATAACCTTTATTCCCATTAAAAATAGGCATATATTAAACACAACTGAATAAAATTGACAACAGTGACTATAAACCTAGTATCACAGCAGCAAGCTAGGGAGCTTCTATGGAATGTTTTGGGGGACCAACTGGTTGCATACAGCTTCTGTGGCACATATGTTATTCTTTTTGCTGATGTAACACTGAAAAGCTGAGACATTATTATGCAAAAGAATAAAGAAGGCAGACCACTGGCAAATTGTGACCCAGAGAACAAAGCAAAGACCAGCTATTTTTCTTCTTAATAGCTGTGGAATAGATTTGTTGCATTAGAGGCAAGAGTAAAAGAATAGCAACATTAGATGACTTATGGTAAAAGAAGAATAAAGCAAATAAAAAAAAAAAGGATAATGGAATACACCAGCTATCAGCAAAAATAAATACAGAAGAGAGAAAAAGTTCTAGCAATGAACATGCTACTAGAATGTGGAGGTCTATTGTAGTACAAGATGCAGAAAGCGTAAGGCACCTATCAGTCCTGAGGCTGAAAAGATTTTGATGGGACCTGCAAAAGAGGACCCTGCCTGTTCTTCATATCAGAATAAACGACTTTGCCGGATTCTTGCTGACAATGAGCAAGAACTCTTGTATAAGCAGAAAAAGCAGCAGCAGCTCAGGTGATACCTTAAGGTTTCCAAAGGATGAAGGAAAGACAAGAAAAGACTTTGTCTTCTTTCCAATTAGCATATTCCTTAGAATCATTATTAACAAAGTTTTGGGGTATCCAACTTCTGGAAGAATTTAAAAATCAATTACTATATTTTTAGGGGACTACCTTAGTACCAGGGAAATAGCTTACTGCAGTTGAGGCTGGCATGACTAGCTGAAAGGACATTAAACTTGCACGTCAGGGAAAAAAGACTGGGAGAGGATCATACCTTTCCACACCTAATGCAAAGGGTGGAAATCAGGAATGTGACCGAATATAATGGCATAAAAGAACACACAGGAATGACAGGGGAAAGAATATAGTTGTTTGCATCCTTTCCAGCCCAAAGTCTATCGTGCACGCACGCAAGATGACTCTAAAATGTCTGTATACTGAAGACTACAATGGTTGTATGCAAGGAGCTTGGAAAATGGAATGTTAGATTTGGGGTTACTATTAAAGTCTGTGAAATCAGGTGTTAACGGGATTGACCAAAACACAGCAGAACAGCAGTCATGACCAGAATACTGGAATTAAAGGAAATAAATAAGGCTGCTTACAAAAGAGGACATGTGGCAGCCCAGCTTCAAACGTTTGTGAGGTGGTCAATTAAAGATATAAAAACCAAAATTTGCTCAAGACAAAATTAATAGTAAAAATAGAAATGACAGTAAAGAGGCCTTTGAGAGTATTGCGGGTCTGTTATGAAATCAAGATGAAATTAGATGTGGATTCAACTAATTAAGATTATGGGAGAAGTACAATGAAGGAACTGTACAGTTGTGTTTTTTCAGATTGAAAATTCTCAAATATTCTTAAAAATTATAAAAGCTGTGCCAGAGTAACTACTTAGAAGAGTTGCTTCTGAGGGTGGACAGCTGGACTCAAGCAGCATCTTCCAGTCTTACTTTTTTATGCTTATAAAAACACTCATTAAAAGCAGTCATATCTGATCACATTTTCTTTGTATGTTTAGTATGAAAGACATCCACTGTTGTTTCATGACAAGGTCGCAAGTCAAAGTCACAGTATCCAATGCTGAAACGACCCTGCAGAAATTAACAGAATTGACATGGTGAACATAGAATGAGCTCTTCTACAGTATAAGTTAATTAAAGAGATCAAAGCATTCTTACCTGTGGTTTCTTAAAATAATCAAGACCCCTTCCAATCTTAATCATCCATCCATTGTTGAATCTGTTTTAAAAATTCACAAATTTGAATCTGTGAGTATGCTGAATAAAAAAAAAAGAGTTATATCCACATGACGCACAAGCTTCTTGTTTCAATCACAATTATTTCCTAGTGTAGCCGATACCTGTATGAACCATGGAAGACACTGTTCCGTATAAAGAGATATCTACTATTATGTTCACAGTTAGAACACATGAAAGTATGGAGGGCTGATTTTATCCAGTGAGGGCCACTTCCTTCCACTTTGTTAACCACAGCTGTAATTAGAAATTGTCTCAAAAGTTAGGGTTAAGTAGTTTGACTTCAAATAACTGGCATTCGCTGATTTTTCATATCACCCACCTAATTTCTCTATCGTGTATTGAAGATGAAAATCCAATATTCAGTGTTACTCCATAATTCCTCAATGATTTTTGTATTTCTTCCAAGCCACTTATCTGCTGACTCCTCCCACTACCCTGTTAAAAGTAAAAATAACATGGTAGGTTTTGGTTTTTAACCATATATTCTACTTCTGGTCACCTCTTCCTAACCTCACCATCAAAACCTTTTTTAGTAATAACTTAAACAAAAAGAAAGTAACTTGGATGAAGGCAGATTCACAGTTTCAAAGTCAGGATAAAGAGCAGACATTACAGGTACACTTGCTAAGGAGGAGCTGGCTCTCAGCCCTTTGAAGCTAGATATGAATTACTATTTGAGCCAAAATAAATGCAGTGATAGTTTGAGATGGTTTAGCTCATCAAAGCCTCTAGAATGACAACTATATACAGCTGTTGGAAGAGAAAAAAACCATATCTCAATAGATGCTTTGGTTCTGATGACATTTTCCACAAAAGTTTCACAAAAATGTCTTTTCCACTCAAGATTCTGCTTACCAAGAATTTATAAGAGTTATCAGAAAACTCTGAACTTATCCTTATATTCAACTATCACATTTTCATTTTTCTCTTAATCTGTGTTTTCTGCTGAAGGCATCAGAGCTTCAGTCTAACAAGTACTGGTAAGTAAGAATAAATCTATATTTAAAAATAAGTATTTCATACATATATATTTGCATGTGGTATCACCTGAGTACGGGGAAACAGAAACCAAAATCTAGACACTTACTTCATCATAGGAAGTGAGGAGGTGGATTGTTTTCACTTTGCATGGCCCCTTAACTAGCATCTCGCAGAATCGTAGGAAGTTATACAACTGTAAAAGTTTTATTTGATTTAGTTTCTAGAATTTTTTTAGTAGTTACATCCGTATCGGCTACACTAAGTATCTACTTGCCTGATGAACATGCCTAATGTACGGGTCCTCCACCCAAACTTCAGAAACAATCTCAGTAAGGTACTCTTGGAAAAGCTTTTCGTAGCTGAAACCTGTAGCATTTTCCTCTATCCTGATTTGCTTATGGTATTTGCCATCTGAAAAGAAAAGAAGTCTCTTTTTCAGTGAAGATCATAATTCCTGTTAATCACCTTGCCCATAAAACATTCACTTGACAACAGGTCTTTGTGTGCGAAAGGGTACATCGCAGCTCCATACCTTGTTTCTCTTTTTCAATGTGTTTTTTAATGTCTTCGGCTCTGGTCATGTACTCGGATATTTTCTGCCGGTAACGCTGCTTTTTCGCCTCATCTTTCGTGGCTGTGAATCAAAAGGGCACAGGCCAGTTCCCCTCGAGGTGGGGGTGTGTGTGTGGGTGTGTGCGTGTGTATGGGGGGGTGGTGGTGCTGAGGCGTGCCTGGCCCCCGGTCTCCAGCTTTCCTCTCCCTCCCCATGAGGCGACGGGGGACCGGGCCCGGCCCTCGGCGCCGAACACGGCTGGTGTCTCCTCAAAACCACCCCCGGCTGGCGGCCCCCAAAAAAGCCGGGGGGGGGGAAGGGGGTTTAACAACTAACCGCCTCAACGGTTGCAGTAAACGGCTGCCAAACCGCCCCTCGCCCGCCGCCGCCGCCCCTCCCGATACCTTTCACCACCTGCAGCAGGAGGTCGATGCCCTCCTGGTAACACACCAGCGACTCCTGGAACCGAGACGCGAGGTCCAGCTCCACCGCCCGCTTCACCGTCTCCGCCCCGGCCCGCTCCAGCGCGGCGGTGCCATCGCCCCCCGCCCGCGACATGGGCGCCGCGGCGGGGACCGGGGACGGAGGCGGCGACCGGCACCTAGAGGAGGCGGGAGGCTGCGCATTCACCCGTCGCTGGTGGAATAGAAACTCAAGCGGAGAAAGAGGAGGGGAGAAAGGGGCTGTGCCTCACCCTTGTCCTTCCGCCAGCGCGGAACTGAAGTGCCGTGGTGGTGGTGCCCGGCCGGAAGGCTGCGCGCTGCAAAATGGCGGCCACGGCGGGCCTGGCCGGCCTGGGGCACTCAGCCGCTTGGAAGGTGATGGCTGCGGCTGCGGCTTGGTTCGGGCGCGATGCGGCCTCTGGTCGTGCGCGCCCCGCCCGCGGCGAGGGGCAGCGGGGAACGGTCCTGTCGGCGCCCCGCAGTCGCCGCTGAGAGGGGGAAGGAGAGAGCTGGGAGGGGGGGTCCCGGCCGGTGCCTCCCCTGAGAGGAGGGCGCGGCCGCTGGGAAGGCCGAGGAGCCCCGTGTCAGCATAGTCTGTTCTTCAGCCGCCGAGAGATGTAATAAACGCGGGATGCGTGCTCAGGCGGTCCGAGTTTGGGTGGCTGGGTAATCTCTTTGCAAGCCTGAAGAGCTGTAAAGAAAGTCCCGACAAGTTATGCCCTGCTCTCTTTTGCAGATGCTGGGTAAGAGGATGGAGGGGATGGCATCCGCAGTGTGGGTTCGTTGTCTCTTTACCAGGTCGAGGATTCCAGACTCGGTATGTGCTTCAGTAGCTGAGGAACTGCTTAATTCTGTGCTTTCTGGGGTATGACATGTTTCTAGAGACTGTGAGGTGAGCAGGTTCACGGTGTCTGGGTGAAGAACTGGCTGAAGGGCAGGGCCCAAAGGATTGTAGTCAAGGGGACTACATCTGACTGGTCACCAGCAGTGTTCCTCAGGGCTTAGTCCCAGGGCCAGTTCTGTTTAATATCTTAATTAGTGATCTGGATGCAGGAGTTGAATGCGCCGTTAACAAGTTTGCTGATGATACCAAACTGGGAGGTGCTGTCAATTCTCTTGAGGAGCTGGAGGCGTTGCAGAGGGATCTAGATAGATCGGAGCATTGGGCAATCATCAGTGGCATGAAATCTAACAAGAACAAATGCCCGATTCTACACCTAGGACAGAGTAATGCCAGGCACAAGTATAAACTGGGAGAGGAGTGGCTGGAGAGCAGCCCTGCAGAAAGTGGTCTGGGGGTGCTGGTTGACAGCAGGCTCAATAGGTATGCCCAGTTTGCTTAAGTATTCTCTAACCTGATCTTGAATTCTGCTTGCTCCAGCCTTTCCACCTGGTCTCAGGGGTCTGGGATTCCTGAAGGCTGGTCTTACTACTGGAAACAAGTATAAACTGAGAGAGGAGTGGCTGGAGAGCAGCCCTGCAGAAAGGGATCTGGGGGTGCTGGTCAGCAGCAGGCTCAAAAGGAGTCAGCAGTATGCCCTGGCAGCCAAGAGGGCAAACCGCATCCTGGGGTGCATCAAACACACCATAACCAGCTGGTCTAAAGAGCCCGCTGTGTTCAGCATTGCTGTGGCTCTTAGCCTGAGTATTGTGTGCAGTTCTGGGCCCCACAGTTTAAGAAGGGTGTTAAAGGTCCTTGAGTGCATCCAGAGGAGAGCAACAAAGCTGGTGAAAGGGCTGGAAGGCATGTCCCATGAGGAGCGGCTAAGGATGCTAGGCTTGTCTAGTTTGGAGAGAAGGAGGCTGAGGGGTGATCTCATTGCTCTTTTCAGCCTCCTGAGGAGGGGAAGTGGAGAGGGAGGTGCTGAACTCTTCTCCCTGGGATCCAGTGACATGACGTGTGAGATCGATTCAAAGCTGTGCCAGGGGAGGTTTAGGCTGGACATTAGGAGCATTTCTTTACCAAGAGGGTGGTCAAACACTGGAACAGGCTTCCTAGAGAGGTGGTTGATGCCTCAAGCCTGTCAGTGTTTAAGAAGCATTTGGACAGTGCTTGTAACAACATGCCTAACTTTTGGTCAGCCCTGAATTGGTCAGGCAGTTGGACTAGATGATCGTTGTATGTCCCTTCCACTAAAATATTCTATTCAATAAATAACTAAAACCAAAGAGATGGGAAGTTTGACTTACATTGCACATTTTTACATTTACCTTTTTAGCTTATCTTTTGGCAAGGTACCATCTAGTGTCATTTGACTCTTCCTTAAAATCATTCTTAAAGCCTGTGGAAAAACTTAGCGTCCAGAGGCTAAGCAGAGGTTCTTCAATGAGATGCATGTGAATTAAGTGCTGTGCTGCTGTAGTATTGTCCGTGTATTTCTATGCAGTTGTATGGCCAAACTCAAGAGTGAAAACCATTATAAAAATCAGTTTGACTTAATGTTATAAAAGCTAAATTTGAGGTCACTTGTTGGTGCTTTGACCTTCTGAAAAGAAAGGTAGTTTAACATGTTAGGATTTTTACCAAAGTTGAAGTATGTTTGAGAGTTATTTTGTTAGAAATAGTAATAATTCAGATATTTAGGAATAAAACCTCTGTTTTTGTGAACTTGTTATTCTAGGTATTTCAGCCACGACCTGGAGATCATGAAAAGTATGGAGGTGACCCTGAGCAGCCTCACAAAATCCACGTTGTTACTAGAATAAAAAGTGTAGTTGGTCGCCCATATTGGGAAAAGAAGATAATACATGATCTTGGACTGGATAAAGTATGATTGTTGTTCTTTGTTTTTATTGTGTGCATCAGAAATGTAGAAACATAGGGTAGAATTAAGGTGGTGGCTTTTTTTAAGGACCTTGATTTTGCAGTCACAAAACTCGAATTGCTTTACAGGTGCTATAAATGTAATTGAGAAATCAATGATATGTTTAAGAGCTGAGAGGAACACTAAAGGCAAACACTCATTTAGTGGGAATTCCGAATATCGCTGTATGGTATTGCTCTGCATGCCTGAGGAGAACTTTACCTTGAGAATTCTGCTAAAATAATGAAAATAGATTCATAAATTCACTGAATTCAGTTTTCTCTGTGGGTCATATTATTCAGATATTGCCGGTTGGCAAATAAGACTCAGTTATTAATGAAAAGGATTCCAAATCCAAAAGGGATGATGCATTTTCAAACAGACTCTTAAGAGTTTGTGTCAAAGATGCATTTGTCCAAATTTTTTAGGCCAACTGCACATTGTGCAAAAATTTGTTTGGTCAGTGTTATGTTATAGAAACAATGTTTGCTTGATCAATTTAAGATCTAACTGAAGCAAGCAGTCTTACCTCTAAACTACTGTATTTACATCCATAGTGTTTTCAACAGTTGGAAGAAATTGGAACATATTCATAATGTTACGGGAATAAAGCTGAAATTGTTCTTTTACTGGAATCAAGAGTTTGACCAAGTTTTGATTTTGTGTTTTTATGTATGTTCTTGATGCAAATCTTATTTTTCTAAATCTTATGTTTGCAAATATGGTTTATATTTCTACTGATAGTGTGAAAAGTTCAGTGAACAGAGATTTGGGGCTTGGCAATGCATTTGTAATACCAATTCTATCTTTTATATAGGCGCATCAGCCAAGACTGCACAAAAATATCCCTTCTGTGAATTCCAAACTGAAAGTTGTTAAACATTTGATAAGGTTTGTGAACTATTTGTTTAATTCAGAACATGTCACTCTCTTGTGGTCATAGGACTTCACTAAGCAAACTCTTTTGCCTGTAGAATACAGCCACTGAAGCTACCTTATGGGTTGCCAACAGAAGAGGAAATGTCGGACACCTTTCTTACCAGCAAGGGAGAGCTTGTCATTAAACGGCATCTGAAACCTGTGGAGCAGAAAGAAATTAAATCATAAGGTGTGCTGATTGGTTTTGTATTTTATAAAATAAATAATTTGACTCCTGAGTGAAGAGTTTGTGTATGAAATGTAAGCTTAATTCTTACCCTGTCTGGTATGAGCAGCAGAGGTGACACTGATGCTTAAAGAAGGATTATGTGTGTACAGATATAAAGTTCAATGTTGGTAATGTTTGCCTGAAATATTAAATGAATGATAGGCTTTCTGTCCTTGTGTTTTAATTTCGTGGCTAGATTACTGCAGTTCATGGCTAGCTATTAGAGAACTTTATAAACAAAGTCAGATAAGCAGAGAAGTAGGTAAAATAGATCTAACTGATGATGGTGATGACATTTTCCAGCTAACAGTAATGGCTTACAATGGTGGTGCATGACTTCACCTTTACTGTGTGAAGGAACTGGAATTTAAAAGCCCTCTGTTTATCAGTTACATGAGAATCAACTGGCTGTCTGCCGAGGGTGTAATTTGATTGAGGCAGGCATTTGGGGATGACTTACCTTGGTCATCCAGATCTCAGACTTGTTCCTTAGCAAACAGTCTATCATCTGGCCTCCTCTGTAGTTTAAAAAGTACTTGAACTCCCCATTTGGGAGTAACAGGAGGAGTGAATCACATCTTAGTAGGCTGTATAATTAGTCTTTCAGGAAACGCGTTATCTCACTTCATATGTATTTCTTGATCCTGAGTGTTTAATAGCCTAAGAGCTGCAGTCTGTGTGAAAGTTGCTGCTTTTTCTGTTCTAAAATTGCAAACTTTAGAAATCTTAAGACCCTGAACCATACCTCTTTGCAAGTTAGTAATTATGGGCTGCAAGCTTATAAAATAACACCTTTTACTGAAGGATCTTGAATAGTACTGTGTGCATATTTTTATTTATAGTTTTAAGAATTGTGGCCAAAGTTCGGAAGCTGCTGCTGTATCAAATGATAAAGTAGTTTTCATTCCAGTGAGCATAAACTCCATAGTTTACCATACTGTGAGCCTCTCCCACACTAGACACACTGTAGAGGAGTTAATCTTAATGACTGTGTGTTGTGAGAAGATCAGAGGGATGCAGTCGCTGAAAATGAATGTTTATCCTGTCTGCGTGCTTCCGGAGAAGAGTAAACACCAGTAGGAGTTCAAAGGAATAGACAAATCAATAGAGGGACATAAAAGCTGGAGACACAAGGTACAGAAGAAAAAGAAGGAAAGGCTATGGTAGTGGCACTGAAGAATGTAATGGCTCCTACCAGCAGGCTGAAGGCAGAAACGCAAAACCGAGCCAAAAACTCTCAATTTTTCAACAAGCTACAGGCTGTAGTTAGATGGACACAGAAAACACTGGTGTCAGTTTGAAATACACAGAATGACAAGGAAAAAGAAGCAGATAAATTAATGTTGCGTTTCTGCCCTCCCACCTTCCTTCCAGCATCTGCATACCATCTTGCGCTGCAGTGGCTTATAACTGTGTGGTGTTGACCATATTCCCGCAGGGAGGTTCTTAGTAAAGCTGAAATTCCAGCCGTTTTGAAGGACGTGTAGTGCATCCAAAGTACAGGGCATGCTTAAAAGAGATGGCACAAGTACTAGGGCCAAGGAAATTAGGCAAAGGGGTCTTGTTGCTGAGGGATAGCAAACATAAACCTTGTACTGGGATTGGTGGCCCAGAGCACCAAAGCCAGGAATTGCACGTTCAGGATTTGTGTCCACAGCGCTGCAGCCTGGTGAGCCTCCAACAGAGGGAGTGCTACCAGTCCTGTCATATACTGTACGTGTATGAATATGGATCTTCTATTCATTACACTATACAGATGCTACAACCTTCAAAAGTACTGCAATGAAAACTGGAAAGAATGTGTTAATAAACAAGCTTGATTGGTGCTGGACACGACTTAAAAAATGTGTGATAAACTAAGTTAGAGCAGAGCTACTAACTGCTTCCCCAGTACAGAGAATGGAAAATGCTTTAGAGAGTACCCTGTTATTTATGGGTAAGATTTAGCTACAAGAGATGTTCACAGCTGTCTTTAAGTGACAAGCTGGCAGTTTTTGTGAAAAATTGTGTTTTCGTACAATTTTTAATATATGTGTAAGTTTTGGGGGGTTTCTGAAATGGTATTTACCCCAAGGTCACAACTGTCATATAGTCAATCTGCTATCCCAGACCTTCTCTGTATAAGCATGCATTCTCTAAAGATTTGCTCTCAGGTCTAAAACCTGAACCAACAGGGTGCACAAACACGGTGTGTGTCCACATCCTTTCATTAATGGAGCATTGTAAATGCTTCATGTAAATCTTCATGAAGCACAGGTAAGAGATACTGCCTTTTTGTGCGGGGAACAAACAGGTTGACTTAAGATGATAGTAAAAGTCCGGTTGGAAGGTACCTGGCAGGTCTCTAGTCCAACCTCCTGCTCAATGCAGGGCCAGCGCTGAGGTCAGACCAGGTTGCTCAGAACTTTGTCCAGTAGGGTCTTGAAAACCTCTGAGGCCAGGGACAGCTCAGCCTTTCTGGGCAGCCTGCTCTGCTGCCTGGCTGTCCTCACAGGGAAAAGGTTATATGCAGAATACAGTCTTGTATCCAGTCTGAACCTCTCTTCTTTCAGCTTACGCCTGTTGTCACTTCTCTTCCCACCTTGTGCTACCACGAGGAGCCAGCCTGGCTCCGTCTCCTCAATTACCCCTCACAGGTAAGTGCTGTGGGGCTGCTGTTAGATCTGCCTGAAGCTGCTCCTTCTCACAGGGCAAGTGCTCCAGCCCCAACAACCTCGGTGGCTCTGCACTGACCTCTCTCTACTTCATTGGTCTTTCCTGTGTCGGGGGGGCCCAAAACTGGACGCTACTCTGCAGTCTAACAAGTGCGTGTAATCCCTTCCCTTGGTCAAGCTGTGCTTCTCTTCATACAGCCCAGGGTACCCTTAGCTGCCTTTGCTGCTTGGGCACGCAGCTGGCTCACGCTGACCTTGCTTCTTGGGTAGGAACCATTTGCCGTGTCTACCTGCTGTAGCATTTAAAGTATATTAAAACAAATCTTTGGTGCAATTTGTGGTAGCAATGTGGTAATGTACTATTTTAAGAATAAATTTCTATTTCTCTGCTATTGCTCTGTTGCAGGTTCACTTACTGTTTCAGATTTGGTAATTAATACTGTAGTGTGAGTACATCAATTCTAATAATAGCATCAGGATCTTTTTTAATCACAGGTACAAAATACTAGCTATAAAAAATGCACCATATTTAAATCAAACAAGCAAACAGACAAACATCCCCCTGTGCTCTTTGTTATTTCTCCTTTAGCCCCTAGTGATATGCTTGAGGGTTTTTTTAACCACTCTAAACCAGTTACTTTTCCCTCTTGTGTCTTGAAATGGCTGAATGAACCCAACAACTCTGAAGCTAAAACTCCACAAAAGCTTTACTATATGACTGATTAAAAGGATCTGTTTATTGTGCATGAACTTGCATCAGATTTTATAAACTACATGCCATTTTAAAAACATAATGTACATATTCTTACTCCATGCCCTGCATTGAAACTAATATGTAGCTTCGATAGAAGCATTCATTACAGCAGCTTGAGTTTTACAGATTGTTTGCAGCTGTAAAGGCTAAAATGAAGTAGTATAAAGGGCAAAAAAAGTTAAAGATAGCTTAGTATTTTCCCTCCTGTCACAAGAAACAGCGACTTTGGGGTCACATCACCAAAGTTAAGAGCAATTATTCTGAAAGGATATGATACACTGTGATACACTCTTCTGGTAGATTGAACATATACAATATTTATTGCAAATATTCAGTTCCAAAATTGCAAATTGTTAACAACCAATTTTGTACTGCTATTAGACGTGTATTGACAGATAAAATCTAAGGCAGATAAAATCTTGTTAAGCAGTGATAACTTTCTTGTAGCATTAATCTGCTGCTTGAGAAACTGCAAGCACAGATGAAAACTCAGCTTGAGTATTCTCGTGAAGTGAGATAAAAAATAAATGGCAAAAGATAGGTTACAGTTTGGATTATTAGCAGTGTTGTCATTTAAAGTGACTTTTAGCCTAGGTGAAAAAAAAATCCTTGAAAGCTTGCACTTGTTTCTGGCTTCATTGCTCTCCCCCATTCTTACTGCTTCTGGGGGAGAAATCCAGGATTTTTTTAATTAGAAGCAAAGTATGGAATCAGTAACCCAAATCTAATCATTACTTGAATATCTCAGTATCCATTTCTCTTATAAAACTTGGCTCTTGCAACCACGTCATTGGCGTAATCATTGTGTGTTGTGCCAATATCCATTCTGTCATAGGTCTGGACATTATTAGGTCCCGCGTTATAGGCTGAGATCCCACCTGAAATGAAAGTGAAAGAAACACATAAACAGAGATGATACTTTGTCCATAAATAAGCAAACAAACAAAGCCCACAGCTTAAATGCATTGCTTTAGTTTGTAGCTCTCTTTTCACCAATATTGTTCGCAACGGTATTACAATTTCCAGCTATTTTTGTCACTGAGGTGCTCCTTTTGTGTTCTAACTTTGTGAAGAAATCATAACTTCCTCCTTTGCATCCAGACTTGGTGATCATTGTCCCTCTGCTGTATTTTGCTAACATAACATCTTCAGTTGTATGACTGTTTCCTTTTGTGCATATTCTTTCATGCCTGCCTGCATTAATAACCTCAGAGATATTTGTCTTATATTTGGAATAAAGGCACCCAACCATAACGACTGCTTCAGCTGTAATCACTGCTCAAGAATATAACCATGTTTCCTCCAGGAGGACCATACATTTTCAGAATTAACGTGTTCCTTCTTCAGAGTTCCCAGGATAGTAGCTTTTTGTAGGTGGGTATGGAAACACAAAACAAGTGAAATGAGAAGAGGAGAGGGAAAAACCCATCCTTGCTCCTTTCAACTGAAAAATGTCATGATATTTGCCAACTTTTCCAAAAGCCTGCTAGAAAGCTAACCAAATCTTATTCCTCTATTCCTTTTAGTGGGTACTAAGGAATATTATTCCACATCTCAATAAAATGAACAAGGGGACTGGGATGTGTTTATTTTTCTGCAGTGCTTGGTTTTACAACGTTATCATGCTTGACTTTTATATGTATGAAGTGTTTTAAAGCTGGCAAAACTCTACCTTTGAGCTGCTGTTCCTTTGTCCAAGTTGGGAATTTCTTCTGGATTGTCGTTATCATGTCCCCTAAAATCTCTGTGCCTTGTGCCAAGTGCTCTTTACTGTCCCACGACCCAACAATGTTATGGTACCGTTTGTCAACCTGAAGGTGAGACAGCAATATCAGTACACCAGAAACACCACTGTTTATCCAGAGCTCTTCATGGCTTACAGGCTGCTTGTATTCATTTTTGATCTTTAATCTCATGATTTACCTCTTTTGTAATTGTACAGGGCAAAAGCAAGCAGATGCGTGAATTGCAGACGATCAGGGCCCTGAAGAGGAACGCCAGCCTGCCCCACCTCCTTGTCTCTCATTGCCTTAAACCAACTCACCTGCTGCTGTAAAGGTGTCAGGGTGCAGAAAGCTGGCTTACTGCTGCTTAAGCTTTTCCAGCTGCAAGGTGACTTCTCCACTCCTCCCCACCTGCGTCAAGGGTCGGAAACCCCCTCTTTCCTCTAGGGATCTCCCCTAGATCTCTGCCCCTGTTCTCCTTCTCCTTTCTTCTTCTCTTTTCTCCTTCTCCTTTCTTCTTCTCCTTTCTCCTTCTTCTTTCTCCATCTGTTATCCATAGGATTAGTAAAGCATAAGTCTGAGGGGGCTGGAGCTGTTACAGAAGCGGATCCCAATGCGTGCAGCAAATCTTTAGGGATTGTGCGGATAAGCGTGCAACTTGGCAAACCAGTGAGGCGTGAATGTAGACATGAATAATGAAGCAAGATTCCCCACTAGCCAGGCCCCTGTGGTGCATATAGGGTAATTAACCTGACTGTATGCCGCTGCAGCCTACAGGCCTCCGTGCTCAGTTAAAAAAAAAAAAAAAAGCTTTTTAAAACAAGATTTATTATCTAAAGTATGAAATAGGAACAATTAATCTCTTAATTCCCAAGAAAGTGCTGGGAAGCAAGCAGTGGTTTCGCAGTGCAAAAGCAGTCTGCTCGTGCCCTGACACTCAGCAGGGTCCTTCCTCGGTGCCGGGAGCTGACAGCTGGGTCAGCGTCAGCTTTATTCTGGCCAAAGACTTGGCAGAAAAGTTTTAGGGGGTTGCCTTTCAACGGGTCCCCTGCTGCTCTTCTGACTTTCTGCTTCAAAAGAACGATGAGGTTTGTGTTTTTAAGAAGGTTAACCATACCTGCATTAAACCAAATCCATTCCCGTGGTCACCCCAGCCGTCCTCCAGCACTGTCCCAGCGTGCGACTCTCGAGAGATAATACCAGCAATCACAGCTGGATCAATACACTTGCTGTTGCCAACTTCTGTAATATTGGCTCGGTATTTCTCCATGTTGCTCAAATCTTTGCTTGCAATCGTCTCTGAGGCAGGAACTCCTACAAAACAACATGCATGACTTTTCCTTTCGTTTTTAAAATCAGAAACAAGCTGTTCTAACGGTCATTATGACTGAGCTGACATTTTGAATCCTTCTTAATGTGTTTTGGGAGAAGCAATGATAGAATTGACCAATTTTGCTGAAGGGCAAGTGCCCTAGAAATCGATACACAGATGATATAAAAGACTTTTTTTCGAATACAGAGGGCAGTTCTCTAGCGTGCAGACTAAAAGGCAGGTCGTCTTGTTTTAAATCTAAGACTTTGGGTGGATTAGTCCCAGATTTAGTTTCTTTTAATTTAGGACTATAATAGGGAAATGTTCAGAAACTTAGGTTGTGAGGGAAACCCTCTTAAGGGAGAGAGAAAAGCAGGCTCGATGGCAGGGGTTGGATGCACCCAGCAGACCTTGCATTTTGTCTGTGATGGTCTTGAATATTCCTCAGACCATCTCAAAGGCAACTCCATTCCCAGCATAAACTTACATACCCAAGTAGAATCTTTGTTGGTTGTGGAAAAATCTGTTTGCTTGGCAATGACTGACAGCCAGAGACTGGGATCCGTAATCAGTGTGAGCTTGTGCGTGGATGTAAGGGGAGATGACCAACTGAATTAGTGCCTACCTGCATAGTTCAGACCTTCCGGATTCGCGGTTGCTTGCGAAGCTCCAGTCGTGTCAACATTCAGTATATTCCCATAACGTTCCCAACAGCCTAAAAAGCAGTATTTACAACGAAATGTCAGGCCAGCGCAGTGACACATACTGTTAAAATGTTTTCAGGGGACTAAAACCCATGGCATCATTTCGATGCACGTGCAGCCATTGTGCTAGCAGATGTGGTCATGGTATCGGATGCTCTGGAAAGGATTAACTCTTGGTCACACTAGCATAAAGCCGCAGTGTAGCTTGTGAGGTGAACTAGTGCTTTGTGCACAATTCATCTTCCCTAATGTTAGCTTGCCTGAAACTTAGCTGTCTAGTCTAAGCTTGTGACTTGGACTGCCCTATAACCAATGAAGAAAGGCACCTCCAAAAAGTGGATTTTCTATTCCAAAATAAAAAAAAAACCAAATCTATGAGTGTCAAAAGAAATCCTACACTACTTGCTGGCTCCACCTTGCTTTTCCATAGCTACCATCAACAGGAAAAATCAAAGAGAAACATCATTCGATTACATCCATTACAATTTATCTGACTTGCAATTTGTCTGTGTTTATCTGTTGCCTCAACACACTGTTGCAGAAGGGAAAACACACAAACAGGAACTGAGAGGAACAATGCTAACCCCCGCCCAGCAGTTGATGGAAAACAGACTTTGGTACAGTGAATTATTTCAAGAATATTAGATATTAGAAATACAAGAATATTAGACAGATATCACAGACCTGACATGTTTGCTGCAGGATGTCTCCCCACCTTCTCACTGCACTTCCTAGAGACGAATGGGCTTTTTATCTGCCGGCAGTGTTTTGGAGCAGCTGATTCAGGGCACTTCCCAGAAGCCGCTGGTATTACAGGAAACAGGAACGCCCAACAACTTCTTGTGCATCCACGCAAACACAATGGGGTTTCCGCTCAACTGCACAAACACAATTATGATTTTAAAAATGAAACACCTTTTAATTTAATTTAAAACCCTGTTGCTAATGGTATGGAACTAGGAGGACCCTCGTCTGAAAACAACTGCTCCCCTCCAGTTGTTGGGAGCAGTAACGTGCTGACAACCGGTAAACAGGACCTGGGACTTTTGGCTGTAATAAAGTTTTTGCAGGCAAAGACCCAGCAACAATAAAATGACACAGAGCTGCAGCCACTGAGAATTTGGATATGCAGACAATATGCCAGGTCCTTGTTGCTGTCCCCTCTTGTGCAGTGAGAACAAAGGGGAAGGCACAAACCGAAATTAGCAGGCAGTGGGGATCAATCTGCTCCATTACCTTTCCTGGAACTGAGGTCAGACTGACAGGCCTGTAATTCCTCGGTTCCTCCTTCTGGCCCTTCTTGTAAATGGGCGTCACATTTGCTAAATTCCAGTAAACTGGGACCTCCCCGGTTAGCCAGGACTGCTCATAGATGATGGAAGGTGGCTTGGTGAGCACTTCTGCTAGCTCCCTCAGTACCCTTGGGTGGATCCCATCTGGCCCCATAGACCTGTGTGTGTCTAAGTGATGTAGCAGGTCGCTAACCTTTTCCTCTTGGATTATGGGGGCTTCATTCTGCTCCTCATCCCTGTCTTCCGGATCAGAGGGGCTGGGTACCCCGAGAACAACTGGTCTTACTATTAAAGGCTGAGGCAAAGAAAGCATTAAGTGCCTCAGCCTTTTCCTCATCCTTTGTCACTATGTTCCCCCCGCATCCAATAAAGGATGGAGATTCTCCTTAGCCCTCCTTTTGTTGCTAATGTATTTATAGAAACACTTTTTATTGTCTTTTATGGCAGTAGCCAGATTAAGTTCTAGTTGGGCTTTGGCCCTTATAATTTAGATAAATACTCAAGTGTTTTGGAAGTCTTGTTCATGACTTCACCTAAGTACAGCAAAGGTTGTTCTTGTTATAAGATAAATACTAAAGATCAATACTTAAATCCTGTGTATTCATTGTTGATTAGAAATGAAAGCCAAAAATGGGAAACTACATGTATTTTTGCATTTATGTATGTGTACTTGCTCTACTCTGTCCACATGGATGTGGCAAACCTGTTTACTTCTTTCCCTTTCCTGGCTGTCTGTTGCATAGTTGTAGACACATATACCTGTTCTTAGCATGTTTTTTCTTGTCTAAGCCATCCCAGTTCTTCAGTCTCTTCAGGTCACAGTTTTTCCCTTCTGATCATGGTTGTTGCTGTGGTTTTGAGGTTCTCCAGTTGGTCTCCATCTTTGCTGAGCTATGGCAACCCAAACCGAACATGGTCCTTAGCTGAGGCTTTTCTGGTGCTGATTAGCATGAAGACTTCACGTGTCTTTCAGAGGGTACACTATGTTGTGCATCCTAGTGTGTTGGTTGCCTTTGCACCACAGCAGGACACTTCTTCCCTCCCCACTCCTGTCTCCCACCCCACTGCCTTGCTCTGGCCCTGAGCTAGAGATGCTGGCAGTGTCAGTCCCTGGGCCAGAGGGCAGGAGATGGTGGATTTTGGAGACTAAATTCCCTTTGTAGCTGTAGGAGGCAAATCCTGGCATGCGGAGCACAGGACACCTTGGTGGCATGGATGGGGAGAGGGTGAAGTTGCCACCCGTCCATGTGGAGGGATGTCTGAAGTGAACATCTGCTGTGAGGTGTGCAGCCAGCTCCATGTATTTGTAAGGAGGACCTTGTGAAGATACATATTGAGCCAATTATATCTTTGCTAAGGCAAATTACAAAGCTTTGGAGGCTTTTTTCTGAATAAGAAACAAAAAGGCAGGATATTTTTGACATGTATTTATCATATGACTACTGGAAAACTCTGGTACATCAACTGCCAGGAGGTAGAAAATACAAAGGTGCTCATGTTTAAATGTATTTAAATGCACAATGGCCCTTACCTCACCTGACATTGGCTGTCACTTCATTGACAGGTGACATTGACCTCACCTGACATTGGGCTCAGTGGGGGTTAGTATGGAGATTGCCAGTGCTAAGACCTTGGCTTCAGATGTACTACTAAGCAATTTGGTACAAAGAAAGACAAGAGAAAGTAGCTTTAAAACATGTATGTTGAACACAAGTAATTTCATAGCAGCTGTAGCTGAAGTGTCAGCAAGGTGCCCTCCAGCTAATGGAGCCTGTGGGTTGGTGAGACCTGGGACAAGGTCCACATCCCTCTGTGCTGGTCCCGGGAACAAGTGGCATGAGGCATCTGCAGAAGTGGTTGATCAGAGTCAATCTGCAGGACTAATGGGGTCGATCTAAGAGTTGAATAGTGATCAGCATTTGTTACCTCTGGGTGATTTCTATAGCCTGCATTTAAAAAAAATATTCAAGTGAATCACCTAGGTTTCCAAGCGTATGCTGTCAGCCACTTCTCCAGGGTGGCAATGAGGCAGACACCTCCCAGCCTACCTTCCTATGCAGACTGTTCACAGCAACACGTGGGCTGTGGTGATGGCAAGCAAGGTCTTTCTAAGTCGAGGTGACCTGCTAGGACAAGTCTGTAGTTACAAGACAGGTTCAAGAGCAAGCCAGCAAGGAAAGTCAGCCAGGCAAAATCAGGATCAGTATCAGGCAAAATCAGGATCAGTAAGTTACAAAGCCAGGTGCAGGCTGACTTCCAGTGCAGCTCAGTTGAGGACCCAGGGCAAGGTTGTGAGCTCAAATGCAGCTCCTGATCCAGCAGACAGAAGGTGCATGGGAGTGGAGAACAGATGAGGCTTGTCCTAGTGCAATATCAGAGCTGACCTTCAATGCAGGCAGCCAGACCCTTGGGAGAGAGGGAGAAGAGGCTGCAGAGCCTGTCAGTGCAGTCAGAGCCCAGACAGCACGGTCACCCCAAAGCTGACTCTTCTCCAGACTGAGAGGAACCAGCTTCCTCAGCCTCTCCTTGTGTGTCCTGTGCTATGGCCCTTGACCAGCTTGGTGGCCTGTGCTGGACTTGCTCCAGAGGGTCAATGTCCTTCTTGTATCAGGGAGCCCCGAATAGGATACAGTGCTCCAGGTGTGGTCTCACAAGCACAAAAGAGAAGGAAATGATCACTCCCCACCCTGCTGGCTAGAATTTTGCTAATGCAGCTCAGGGTGCTTTTAGTCTACATCTCCATGAGGGCCCATGATGTCCGCCAGGACCCCCAGCTCCCCTTTTTCCACAGCTTACTTTCTAGAGAGTTGCCTCCCAGCCCGTACTGGTACATGGGGTTATTCTGTCCCAGGTGTAGGGCTTTATCTTTGTCTTAATTGGTCATCATGGTGTTACCATCAGCCCATTTCTCCAGCCTCTCCAGGACCCACCATTTGGTATCATCTGTGAACTTGCTGGGAGTGATCTGTGTCCCTAGTACTGAATTGCTGCTAAAGATTCGAAGCAGTACTGGCTGCAGGATCTGTCCCAGGGGGATGCCACTAGCAACTGGCCACCAGCTGAACCCTGTGACACTGACCACCGTGCTTTGAGCCTGGCAAATTTCTAGCCAATATTCTACCTGCCTGCCCAGTTCATGTCTCACCAGTCTGGCTATAAGGATACTATAGCATGTTGGGGCAAAGACCTTGCTAGGTCAAGGTATACCATATCTGCTCCTCTCCCCTTTTCCATAAAGCCGGTCATCTCATCACAGGAGGCAAACAGGTTGGCCGGGCACTATTTACCCTGTTTGAATCCATGCTGGATGTTTTCAAGCATGGTCTCTGATTGCTCCTGGGAGGATGTGTATCATAACTCTGTGCGCTGTTGATGGGTTTGGATTGCATTTTCCTGTCCATTTAAGACACTTCCAGACAGTGTTTTTTCTAGTTATTTTGACATACAGTTATTCCCAGTCCCAGAAGGTGTGCTCATCATGGAAGAATAAAGAAAGCCCCCTCAGCATGCAAGCAGAATGCTGGTGGGACAGGCATGGGTTGCACTGCTTGCTGCCAGACCAAAACCAGCTCTTACTTTGGCTGTGGAAAATGAGCATCACTCAGTTCTGCAGGCATCTACCCCTCTCTTTTCCTTGCCTTTCCACTCTTCCGCCCCCAAAATAGTTCAGTTCCAGGTCTAGAAGGAATAGGAGAACCAAAATATGCCAAACTCAAAGACTGCTGTTTTTCCGAGTGTTACTCTTCTACAAGCAGCAGAGAGGGAAAACAAATTTATGAGGAGCAAACGTGTTTCATCCTGTTCCCTTCTCAGTTTCTCTATCTGCCTAAAATTAACATCACACTTATCCAAGCTTTGCTAACACACATAACAGTATGAGTACATTGGAGTCCTGCTTCGTTTGCTAATAACAGTTTTATTCAATTTCTCTTTGCTTGTTTCTGTATGACTGAAAACATCCATCTCTATTCTATGCATTTATATGAAAAATTAGCATTCAGAAAAAAATTACTACTCCACAGTATAGTGTAAATATTGAGCAGCTTTGAAAAAATAAATCATGAAGCTAATACCCAAGGAAGTATTTTGCCTTTTGATTTCTTAAGAGAATGACAGATTTTGGCAGAAATGTATTTTAAGATCTGGAAGGCAGCAAATTATCAATAGCAAAACAAGATAGTCCTCATAACTCAGAGAAATATGTAGATAGCAGAACAAATTATTAAGAATTTGGCAATATCCCTTTTGTAAAATCCAAACCATATTGCTTGTAAAGAAACAACCTGACTGGTGTCTTACTGAACATTGTTTTAAAAGCTTGTGGCTTTAGTCTGCAAATTCTTATTCATGTAAATCATTCCTGTACATTTGCATCTGTATGGGTTTGCAGGGTACAGCTGCTCTGAGTCTTGGCTCCCTCAGGGCAGTCATGCAGGTGATGGTAAGGAAGTTACTCAGTAGAGATTCCTGAGTCTAATATCCGTGTTTCTTGTAATACTGGGCTCGTGCAACCACATCGTTGGAGTAGTCGTCATGGGTGGTGCCAACGTCCATTCTGTCATAGCTTTGGACGTTCCTAGGACCAGCGTTGTAGGCAGAAACCCCACCTGAAATAAAACACCAAAAGAAGTCATACAGACCTAAAAAAATAGGGTGGGGGCCAGCCTGATGTGTTCTGCTTTTACTGGTTTTGAAAGCTTTCACTTATGGGGACTTTGGAAGGGGAGTAGGCAGCATTATTGGAGCTTCTCTGACTGAAGTGGGGCTCTGCAAGCAGCTTACAGTTTTTCCTGAATCCACCAAAACATTGGAAAGATACGTCAGGTTTTGTGTTCACAGATATTTGCAGCTTGATCAACTCGTACCATTTATCTGGCCCAACACAAACCCTTCATTTACAGCGAGCTCGTTCAGAACACAAGAGAATAGAATGGGATCACATCACATCACATCACATAACATCACATCATATCATAATCAACCTCCTTGTAACTTCTCACGCATCCTTGAAAATTACTGCTCTTAAAAGAGAGTTAAAACACATCCATGCACTGTGTTATCTTTGTCTCGCAGATGCGTGTATGCTACTCCGTATGCCGTGTTGAAAAGCAGAGGTACCTGAGAAGGCTGGGAAACGAGCCCACCATGGCACCCCAGCGGTCCAAGGGGGATCGCGAGGCGCAGCCCACTTTGAAGCAGGCAGCTTTTCCACGTGGGGTGTCACGGTTTTGCGATTCCCTGTGAGCAAACGCCTCCACTTGCTTTGTCAACAGAGATATGGAGTGAACTGCTGGCCCCGTTCAAGTAAAACACGGAGCTGTTTGTTAACCTATATGGCTGTAGAAGATTTCTCGTGGTCAGGTAAGGAGAGCTCAGCTCTTATATAGACTAGATTTCAGGTGTATAAATATTTGCCACGTGGTGGTGGAAATTCAGCAAGGCTGCTATACTAAGGAAAGGCAGAAACAACACAGAATAGACAAAGCTTGTCTTTTGCTGGTGAAATAAAAGAGGGGTGAAAAGATAAGTGACAGCCTGTTAGAAATGTGGTTTTTGAGGAACACAAGAACTAATTCAGAATGTTCTTGTCCCAAAGTTTTTTTCTCTCCTGGACAAAACCTGTGGCCTGTACCTTACCTTTCAGCTGTTGATCCTTTGTCCAGCGTGGGAACTTCCCCTGTATTGTCTTTATCATCGTGATAAGTATTTTTGTGCCCTGCATAAGATGAGTTTCGCTGTTCCATCGTCCCACAGGTTTATGTGAGTTTTTGTCAACCTAGAAATATCAAAACAAAAAGAAGTCATTTCCCTGCTGTAATTGATGATATGTTTAGGGGGCTTACTTTTATTTATATGCTGTTTTTTATCATGTTTTAGTGGAGTATCAGCAAATACCTGCATTAAACCAAATCCGTTTCCATTGTCACCCCAGCCATTCTTCAGTATTGTGCCGGCATGAGATTCCCGGGAGATGATGCCAGCGATCAGGGCTGGTTCAACACACAATTTTTCACCAACTTTCTTAATGAGTGTTTTATATTGATTCATAGCTTTTAGGTCCCGTTCAGCAATCTTTTGTGAAGCCCTAACTCCTGTAATTAAAATCAAAGATATTTTCTTAATAACTCTTAAAACCCAGAATTGTCTCTCACCTCTCTCCTTCTAATACAGACAGAGTTACATCCAAATTTTGTTTGCCTCGCCTATAGGGATATTACACAGGCTCAGCAGTGAGCGTGTGTTCAGCACTTTGGAAATGCGAAGGATTTGGGATTACTGTGCCACGGAGAAATGGAGCCGTCTGACGGAAGAGGGATACTCACCGCAGTAGCTTAAACCCTCTGGCTTTGCAGTTTTGCATGAAGCCCCAGGGGTCTGAATTCTGTTTACACTGCCGTAGCAATCCGTGCGGCCCTGGGAGGCACCTGCAGAGGCGATACAGAAAGGCTCAAGCAATAAAAACCTCTTGTGACTGCAGGGAAAACCCAAGGGGAGTCTGCAACCTGGAGAGGATGGGCTGCGGGGTGCGAGAGCCACGTGGGGCTGCCTCCGCCGCTCCTTCTGATGGAGAGGAGGCAAGGTCCTGCCCTGCACCCACTACTCTGAGCCCACCTGTCCCTCAGAGGCCACCCCTCCTTCTGCAAGACTCGCAAGGGGACCCAAGCGCTCTCTCCTCCACTAGAGTCTAGTGGCAACCGAGATTTTCGGGAGGGGGTGAGGAGGTGCATCAATGTCTCCCACTTCCCGGCTACAGGGCATCTGTCCCCAGCTGTTGGGGGCAAGGCAGCGAGGGACGCCAGACTTACCCAGGAGGGCAGCGAGGCCCAGCAGCACAAGCATCGGGTGCATGGGGTGGTTCTTCATGAGCACGCAGAACAGCCTGAAAAATCGATCAGTCAGCACTGGCACACATGAATATATCTCACTGCCCGCCGAATCAACACAAAGAAACTCTTTCTGAGCCGATGCTGTAGTTCTCTTGGGTGGGTTGGCAAAGCGATACACAAATGGAGTCGCGTCTTTTTTTGTAAGAGACCCCAATGGCACCTCCCCTGCCCTGGCACAAACCAGGCTGCAGCTGTTCACAAGACACTTGTAACTTCCCATTTTTGCTGGTGTTTCAAAACTGCATCTTCTACGATGTCTTGGTGACTTCCTCTAAATCTCAAACCCCAATATTTAATTCAGAGAAAACGAAATTAGTAATGTTCAGTGCCCTGTGCTGCTGCACTCTCACATGAACGCCCTTATTCCCTGCCAATATTCTGTATACAAACCTCCATCACCGCATCTGGACAGCTTTTGCCTGAATCTTCTGAGACCTTCTTTATACTCAGAAATTGGCACTTCCAAGATGCAAGCTGTCTAAATCATTGTGGCTATCTACTTTAGGGTGAGTTGTACTGTGGGAGCACCCATTTTCACTCACCGGCTGTGAGGGGAGCCTAGGGAGATAGGCTCATGTATGGATGAGAGCCATCTAAATTTAGGTGACCTAAACTCAGAACTATAGGACAAATCTCGATATACTTATTCAAGCAGAAATCTCACACAGCAAAAAAGCTGCAGCCCCTGGGCTGCCAAGGAGAGGGTATTGCTGAAGGGAACAAGAAGAGCTCTTACCCCGAGTGGTGGCATCTTACCTACTTGTCCACAGCTCAGCTTCTGGCACAGAACTGAGGTTTGGAGAAGTTTAATATATAGGGAAGCTACCTTCCATCCGGTGGTAATCCGACACTGAGATGAATTGTATTGTGCTGTGGTTTTGTGAAACTTAACCGCATTTTTTTTTTCATGTAAACAGAACCTGTTGCACTATAGACATTGGCATGGTGGCAAGTATGTTCTTGGGAGTGGCATTTCCTGGATTTCCAAAGGGAGAAAAAACACCCTGTTTTTCTCTGGGCGTCTCTCCACGTACAGTTGATATTTCACACCCTATTCTTGGAAGGACCCATGGTGAGTGCTGAGCTAAAGACCCAGCATCCAGCTGTTCTGGAGTTGTTTGCCCCAGTCCTGTCACGGCATCCTGGGTTACGTCCCTATTGCTCAAGAAAAGAGGGCTCTGACTGGCCCTCCGGTACTTGGCACAGAGGGGCTTGCAGCCCTACTGCCTGGGCTAGCACTCTCCTGAATGTCTGCAATGGTGGCCTATCTGCCCCTGCTTGGGTGGATTCTCCTGTGACAGCATGCTCTGCTGATATTGCTTGTCAGCAGAAAAAAAATAATGATGCCTTGTCGGTTCAGCTCTTCTTTTCTTTCATAATAGTTTTTAATGAGCCCAACGCATCTCTCTGGAATGATTCACACAACCCTTTGTCTCAACATTTCTCTCTGCTGTGAGGGAGAGAGGTTTCTGGCGTACGCCTGCTTGCGAGTAGAGGGACTGTAATGAGCCAGGTGTTTTCAATCACCAAAACTGTGTTTGCCACCTGGGGACAGACACCAATGCTAAGGATACCGACATCACCTTAGCAAGGGGTTATTTTTCTGCAGTTGCCCAAGTGAGAAGGTCTTGGAGCTCCTTGCCTCCATCTGCTAAGCTCCTCGCCTGCCCTCGGGAGACCTCTCCCTCCCTTTGCTCGCCAGCCACGTTTCTGCACACTCACAACCCTTTCCCTGCCACCTCACGTGTCAAAANGCTTGTGTCTTTGGAGGCGGCGGTCAGTCTCCAAAGAGTGTGTAGGGAGCAGAAAGCAAAGCATAGGAGGGCTTGTTTGACACAGCTTTGTTAGTGGTGGGACTGACTTGTTCTGCCAATGCCCTTCTTTGTGAGCCCCCATTTCCTTTGATGGTGTGGATACACAGGGTCTTGTCCCACCTCTGACAGCATCTTCACGAGATGGAGCCACTGCACAAGGCTGGCTGCGATGGAAGGAGCGGCATGCTGCTCCTCCAGGTTTACCTTTGTTATTTAATACCTGGGCAAGGAGTGCCTTGTGGACCTGACATATTTGCTTAAGAAGACTGATATTTTAACACTATCTCTCAGAAATCTCACGGAAGGAGAAGCTGATAAGGAAGAGTGGAGTGGGGATTTCCACCCACTTTTAGTTGGAGCAAGGCAAATAACACTGAGCCGGTTATTAACCGGTGGTCACCGGATTAGCTGAACTTGTGTCTGCACCCTGTCTTTGTCTTTTCTGAGGTCCCCCTCAGGCCCCAAGATTTCACCTCTCCTGGAGGGCTTGTGCTCCCATGGTGGGACCGCAGTGTTGACTTTCCTAGCCGCTCTGCTCTTCTCTGCCCTGCAGTTTATTCTCCCCAGTAGTCTGCAGTCGGAGGAATGAGGCGACCAAAACAACCTTCTGAAAGCATTGCTTCTTTACTTTTAAAAGCAAAGCCCAGCTTTGCGGGGAGAAGGGCTACAGATGCCAAAGTGCCACTTAATATGCTAGTTGACTTGTTTCAATCCAGACCTATTTTACTTGGGGTGTTGGCATCACTGTTCACTGACTCTCTTGCCCAGCCCTTGAATGACTGATGCCTAAACCATGTTGGTGCTCCCAGAGCCAATGCTGGGAGTTCCTCTGTGCGGCAACCTGTGCAGCATCTGTGCAAGCAGCTCCTTCACATTGCGAATGGAGTGATGCGCTTCACTTATAGAGAGAAGCAGTGATACATTTATTGATATAAAACAGGGATTTAACAAAGTTTGATAGTAAATGTGACAGTGTTTTAGCAAGATTTGATGGCAAGGCACAGTTGGTTATTTACTGCATAGAGGACAGGGTCAGGCAGAACTGTCAGGGAGACCCTCCCACTGAGTCAAGGTTCAGAAAGGACCCCCTTGCTTTCTAAACTCTTTCTCAGCGAGGAGTCTGGGTGTGGCTAGATCCAATCCTAGTCCCAGATTTGGTCAACAGTTTATGTCTGAAGGATTATATATGCGCAACCAATCCTTTATATCACTTAGCTAAGAAGGTTTAGCATGCTAGTAGTCACTTACCAAGGATCTGTTGCAGCAAGGAATCTCTGAATCTTGAGAAGTAACCTTGAGAGACGTTCCTACTCAAGGGGAGATCCTGGCGTGCAGCCCACTGCTGCACAGGAGAGCTCAAAGGACTCTTGGGCTGTTCAGTATTTATGGGGGTAAGGTGATTGATTTATAGGCATATTTGCGTATCACCCACAGTACCAGTATTGCGGTTAGGTGGGTGCATTGCTCAAGTTAGCCCTTGGCTATTTCGTTATCTATCTCCCCAAAACTACGCTGAGCTGGATGCAGCCATCACAACTAGATGCACCCATTATGACCACCATGGGCGGTTATCGCTTGGGCAGGGCTATGGGGCACAATGGTCGGGTTGGCGATGGAGCACACTGTCACACTCCACCCTGTGACTATAGTCCATTCATCTTATTCTCACAGAGTAGTGGTACGGTCACCTCTTGCCTCTGTGCCATAAATAGTATATTGGTAATTTAAGTGCTTACAGGTCCACAGTAAGTAGATAGTGAAATATTGCTATTTGCTATGTTTTTGCTTGTATGTTTTGGAGGTTTGGAGCTGGGCTATTTTTTTTATCATGTACCAAACTTTTATATACAATATGATTATAAGCAATAGACACATTAATCACAACTGGGTGAAGCATGAGATTAAAAACTCCCGTTGCTGTTGGTGACCATCCAAGAAGAGTTTCCCACCAATGTTGTTCTTTCATCTTTCTTCACTCTTTCCAAGACATGGTGTACCTCTTTTGTATCATGCTGAACAGTGGTTAGAGTTTTGTGTCCATTGTTTTGGACTCATTCTAGCAGCTGACACAGGTCATCATGTTCTAGTAGTTTCTTCACCAATGTAAGATTCATTCCAATGGTGGTAGACAATAAATCTTGACTCAATGTATAATGAGATTGTAACAATTAATAAGATGTAAAGTTACAAATGCAAATATTTGAGTGATTGCTTGTATCTACAGTAATGTTGTATATGAATAAGAAATCACAAAGGGCTCTCATACAAACATATCCCTTCCCAATGTATACAAGTACAGTTTCAGGGGTGTCATCAGGATGTATTTCAAAAAGACAAACATTTTGTTCAGTGCCAAGACAAATGTCTTGGGCTTTGATGGTGTTACTCTCACCTTGTTCCCATACAACACATGCATTAATATCAACAGTCTGCCATTTGTTTCCATCTTGTTGGGCCCGTACTCTATGTTCTAATGGATAGAGTATAGCTCCATCATGATTTAATCCTAGTGCAATGATTGGGTATATGGTGTATACCAAAGCATCATGTATTGTTATACAACAATAAAGCTGTAGCCTTATTGTTGATGGGGTCACAAGTAAAAATGACTAAATACCACCAGGACTGGAATTCCCTTTCAAATTCAGTTGCATTGTCCCAGATTACCTTTTAAATTTCAGTGGGTAAGGTGCTCTCTTCACCTTCTTTTATAATTGCTGCTACCAGAGATTGCATCCACAGCTGTGCTTGGATTAAGAGCTAGAGAAACATTATTTTGGGCTGCATCAAGTGCATCCGCAATCAATTGGTGGTCCCTTTCATTAATTCTTTCCCTCTGAGACACTATATCCAATAAAAGCCGTTGGTTAGTTCCCAATGCTAATAGAGAAGACTGCAATGGGTGTAAGCAGCATTGTCAGGGTTTGAAATAGTAACATGAATTTCCATTTGCCATCCTGCAGGGTGCTGTAAAAGAAAATAAAGACTTGCTTTGACATGGAGAGTCTGAACAGTTTACGCCATTAAGAAGAAGGAAAAATCCATTGTACACTAATTCTATTATTTGTTTGCTGGTGGTAATATCTAATGCAATGGCCTTATATTGCCATTTACCATTTACCTTTTTTGCTGAAGCATCCATAAACCAAACATTTTCTGTCAGTGTACCTTCAGTGAGGTGCAGTGCATGCAGAACGGGTGAAGGTTGAAGGCTGTTGTAATGCCAAAGGGTCTGTGTTTATAAGCATGTGCAATTTGGAGATCCTAGTATGTCCTTCACTTAATTGCATATGTTCTGCAACTCCTGTTAGGTAGGCACACCATTTTCTGATAGTGGGTTTTTGTGCAACTCTTTCTGGGGGACCAGTCCCCTTTAGGATTGCTTCTAGTAAATTAAATGGTCCTCTAGTTTGCACAGGTTGTCCCTGGTGTATTTTCTCAACTTTTTTAAGTGCTCGGACTAAAGATAAAAGTCCTTTTTCCCATTCAGAATATTGTCGTTCTGTTTCTTTGAATGCAGTTGAGCTAAACAATAAAGGTCTTTTTGGGCCATTGGGGCCAGTTTGGAACAGGTTATAGTAAGCAGCGTGTACTGCGAAACCCCTTTTGGTTCTAACAGGATCGCAGGAGTGCACTGGTCCCAGTGCCCAATATATTATTAATTCTTCAATTAGAGTTTTCACTGCCTCATTATGTTCTAATTTCCACTCCCAGGATTTGCCTTTGCATAAGAGCAAGTAAAATGGATGGGAAATAATAGAAAATCCAGGCACATGCTTCCTCCAATATCCTAAAGTTCCCATTAATTGTTGGAACTCCTTCCTTGACTGGGGCATTCACAGCTGTTTGATTTTTTCTTAAGGAGGAATCACAGCACTGCCTGCCATCCAATAAGTACCTAAAAATTTTACTTCTTTGCTTGGTCCCTGACATTTTCTGTGTGGAATTTCAATTTCTGCTTTATTTAGTGCTTGCCACAGTGCTGCTGCTTCCCCCAGCATCTCAGGGAAAGTTCCTCCAATCAGAGTATCATCTATATATTGGTACGGCTTCGCATGTTGGGGGAGTGAGACTGCCTGTAAAAGTTCAGCAAGTGCATATTGGAAGCACAAAACAGTAGCAAAGCCATAAACACCTGGTGCCCAGAGCAGACACGAAAACTGGGTGAAGACCTGGTGGTTTGTGCTGCCATGGCACTGGGGAGGAGCAAGAAGTAGGATAGAGAGCACACAGTCCCATTCTTCCACTTTTCACAAGAAATGTTTTGTGCAACGGCTAACAGCACAACCACAAGGAGCAAGAAATATTTTGTGCAAGGGCTAACGGTAAAACCACAAGGAACGATGGCTTGACCACAGGCCCACCCACTCACATTGTACAATAGGAATATAAATATTACCCCGAAATCGTACTTAATTGAGGGGCGAGAATTCAACCCCAAACTGTAGGGACAGATTGACGTGTTTGTCCTTCTTGCCCCCCCTTACTAAAAGGGACACCTTTTGGTAAGATTTTTCCTCGGCCACGCTGAGTGCTTACCTGGGAAATCAAGCTTGTAACTGCAATCGTACCTTTAAAGCTATATAGCTATACTGCAGTTTAGTGCATTTATCACCGGCAAACATAAAGAATCTATATGTTGCATAAAAATAAACCATACTATTAATGCACCTGATTGCTCTTTTGAATGCAGCCAGACCTACAGCAGACAGGTTGTTCGTGCATCCAGTGTCAGGCTTATAGTCATGGCAAAAGTTGATTTCACTAAATGCAAGAGTGTGGCATGAGCAATTGTGGGTGAATGTTTATACCCCTGTGGGAGTCTGTTAAAGGTGTATTGTATTCCCTCCCAAGTGAAAGCAAACTTCTCTTTATCCTCTTCCTTGAAGGGAACCATAAAGAACACATCTTTTACATCTAGTGCCGCCATTGGTCGGTGTGTAGCTGCTTGCAAAGTAGCTGCTAAGTTTGCAATGTTTGGTAGAGCAGCTGTTAGCGGGGCTGTATTAGCAATTAGGTGTTGATAATCAACTGTTGAACACCACTTCCCACCTCGTTATCGCTTGGGCAGAGTTACAGGAGATAAAGGCTACATTGGTGGTGGGGCACACAATCATGCTTTGTCTCTCTCACCACACGTGCTGAGATTAGATCTACGTTTTAGATCTACGTTTTCCATTCTCCCTTCTTGCTGCATCTTCATAAAGCCACAGAAGCACAGAGTGACTGAGGTTGGAGAGGACCTCAGGTGGTCTCTAGTCCAACCCCTTGCTCAAAGCAGTACCAACTTTGAAGCTATATTGGGTTTCTCGGGGCCTTGCACTGTCAAGTTTTGAACACCTCTGAGGATGGAGATTCTGCAGCCTCCCTGTGCAACTTGGTACAGTGCTTAACCACCCACTGTTTTTTGTGAAAAATTCCTTTTCTTTTATCAAGTCCAAATTTGCCTTGTTGCAACATGTGACTGTTGCTTCTGACCCTCTTGCTGTGTACCTCTGAGAAAAGTATGACTCCATCTTCTCTATAAGCTCCACAGAGGTGTCTGGAAATGCCTCCCAAAAGGCTGAGCAGACCTAGTTCCCTCAGCCTCTGCTTGTATAAGTTGTGCTCCAGCTTGGTGGCCTGCACTGGCCTACAGCACGTCAGGGTCCATTTTATACTGGGGAGCCCAAAACTCAGCACAAGTGCCAAGTAGACGGGGGGGATCAGTTCCCTGGACTTGCTGGTGACAGTCTTCCTATTGCAGCCCAGGAGTCTGGTAGCTGCCTTTGCTGTAAGGGTGCATTAACCACTCGTGGTCAACTTGTTGTCCACCAGGACCCCCAGGGCTTTCTCTGCAGAACTGCTTTCAAATTGGCTGGTCTCCAGCATGTACTGTTGCCTGGGGCTTTTTCATCCCAGGTGAGGGACTTGACAGCACCTGTAGTTGAATTTCATGAGATTCCTGTCCAGCCTGTCCACATTCCTCTAACCAGCAGTCCTGTCTCACAAAGCACCTCTGAACTTGCTGGCAGCACTCTCTGTCCCACGTTGGTACTGAGGACACAGAACGGTACTAGCTGCAGGATCAGTCCCCAAGGGATGCCCCTAGTAGCTGGCCACCAGCAAGACTTTGAACTGCTGGCCATCAACCTTTGGCCACAACAGCCCTGCTGGCTCTGTAGCCTCCGTATAGAGCAACCTGACAGCCCTGCTACGGAAATAGTTTGGGTATGTGTTAAGTGCATGACACCTACCTATAGTACATACAGCAAGGGCCACAATGATCCAGTCAATAAACAGGATCCATGACCTATCAGTAGGCAGCTCTTCACTGATCACAGCAGTCACATGGGAGAGACAATTATCATTTACCCAGAACCCAGACTGCCGGGCACTGGATCAGATCAGAAGCAGCTACTCTTTACTCTTCTCTCCTGTGCCTGGCAGGAGGGAAGGACAGCCTCCGGCAATTAAATGCTGCAGGGAAGATATCTGTGGGATAACATGGTCCCCAATACAGCCCTTGTGGTTCAAGCATGTGGCCATGTCTTCTTAGAGATTGTCTCTGTTCCTAAGGAAAAGGTACAAAAAATATGCTGCCAGGATTTAAATTATTATGACAGGAATTTATATTCCTGATTTCTGTACCCGTGCATATATCCAACCCCCTCCTGAACTTTTGTCAATTCCTTGATCTGAATCAACTGAGGTGTGGCTGAATAGGCAGGGAATTCATAAAATAAAACCTGATTTAAAGGACAGAAATGGGAACAATTTTCTCCTTGCCTGCCTTCCAACAAGAAAATTTCCAGTTCTTGGAAATTAAGTATTTTTGGAAGGCCGAGGGCTGCAACAGGGCAGCTCGTGGGGTGAAGGCATGAGAGAGTCTCAGGTCATCTGCGTCCTCACTGTGTGGGTTATTTCATGCTCATGAACATTTCTCCTCTATTGCTAATTAGCTTAATAAGGGAAGGGTAAGAAATGAGTGATCCTAGTTATGCCTTCAGGGGAAAGACTAGGCTGATACAAGCTTCCCAAAGCAATTAAACCCATTTAAACTGTGGGAAGTTACCCAACCAGGGGCAGGGAGGCAGGATGTTTTAGGTCCTGGGAGGTCCCGCAGTGGGGGCAGGTACCTTGTCCCGAGGCTGCACGGTGGCCTCGTGGGGAAATGGAGGGGCTTGTAGATAGTTGAGGCATGTGAGGAACTGGTGAAACTTCATGGACAAGAGGAACAGCCTAGAAGGGGCAGGCTGCACCTGAGCTGTAACGCAGCCAGGCTGTGGCACTGGAAATCAAAGAGCTTGTAGAGGAGCATTTCCACTAGAAGCAGGGGAAAGCTGAGAGATGCAGAGGACTAACTGATCTGAACTGATGTGATCTACATGGTGGACATGGTTGACATTCAGTTTACCTCTGAAAAAATCAGGAGGGAAATAAACAGCATGATCACAATAATTATTTATTGTTAAAGACAATTATTTATTATTAAAGACAAAATAGACAAATACAGTGTCAATGGTTTGGTATGTGCAATATTAAGCAATGAAGTGAGGGCAAACTTAAAAGTGCTTCCGCACGGTTGCTAGAGGCTTCAAAAACAAGACAGAAGGACCGAAATGCCTGGTGCCAAATGACAACCTGAGAAAGCAGGCATCTCAGAGACTTGGTGGACGCTAGAAAACCAATGAGTTACAGCTCTGCCAGCCTTATACGAACGACAGAGTAGGATGTAGAGGTGGAGAAGTGATGCCATAAGTGAAAGATAAAAGTGTAGCAGCATAAAATGTTACAGGAAAAGAGAAGCACCCTAAAAACCTGTGGGTGGAAATCCCAGTGGCTATTGCTAAAAATGCCATGGTAGAACTGTACTATCGATCATTTATAAGGGCAGTGATAGCAGTCAGTGAGACCACAGAAGCAGCAAATACAGGATGGTGGTATGAGTGGGAGCTTGTGTATAGACTGGATCAGCACCTCATCAGGATGAGATGCAGAAGCAGAATTTTGGGTGGCAATAAATCACTACTTCCAGGAAGAGATGGTCTGGGAACCTACAAAAACAAGTACTAGGGATAGGTACAAGGGCTTCATTTGAGGAGTGCTAGTGGGAAACTGCTCCGAGGTTGCAATCCCACAATATGATCCCTTTTAACACTGAAATGGGAAAAAGCAGGCCATGTGCATCCAATATGGGAGTATTTGTTTTCAAGGAAGACAACACTCTCCAGCAAAAAGGAGCAGCCCCAACTGAAGAAGGCTGCAAGCATCCTGGAGGCTATTCAAAAATACCATGCTAGAAGCCCACACTAAAAAGATGCCACAACTCCGGAAGAAAACAAAATGTTGCCCCCTCAAAGGAAAAGTTAAGGGGACTGCCATAAGAAAAAGGCTTCTATGCAGGAAATGAAAACTTGTCCATCTGAGAATTGGTGGTAAGTTGACACAAAACACAGGTCACACATAAACAAGGAAAAGGTTTTGGAGAATGCCTTGCAAGGGATGCTCAAACTGTTAGCAAAATGTCTTCAAATACATCAAAAGCAGCCAGGGGAATGTTAGGGCTGCTTGGTGAAAAAGGTGTGAAAGGGGCACTCAGGGGTGACAAAGCCTTAGTAGTCCTTTGTAGCCTTCGTGCCAGTCTTTACTGTGGAGGCTGTGGGTACTTTCCCACCCTGGGACAGTTGGTAGGAGCCAGATTAATTCAGTATAAATAGTAAGTACTGGAGCAAATAGAAAGCCTCCCCGACAGTGAGTCTGCCCCGGACGGGACAGTTGGGGGCACTGAGCTGTGCCACAGCAGAGCAGGCAGCCTGGGCAAGGGCTCTGCTGCTGGGCAGCATCAGTGCCAGCATGCTGGTGGGTGGCCAGTGTCACCCCCAGCTGCAGCACTGGGTCCAGAGGGGTCCTTGGGACCACAGGCTGGTGCCTGTCCCTGGACCATATAGGCGAGTGTACGTTAAAGATAAGATCACTGAGGTGATGGATAAACCTTGTCAGCTGAGAGACAGGCAGCCCAGCTCCCATGAGGAGCAATCCTGCCTTGGTTCCTGATGGTCTTCTGGGATGGTGCCAGTGAGTACACGGATAAAGGTCAGTGTGTGAAGTATAGCTGGGTCTTCAAACAGGATTTTATAAAGATTCAAACCAGCATTACCAAGGAACCTATGGCCATGGCTTTGCCGCTGTGGAGGCCAACAGCACTAGCACATCCCCAAAGCGACTGGATGGATTCATGGACAACAGTGCTATACAAAGGGTGGACATGTCTCCTGCCACTTCTGTTAAACAGCTGGGGATGCTGGGGGCATAGGAGGAAAATGGACTGCAGAAAGCAGCCAAGCTCATGTGTCCTCCCTAAGCAGCTTTTCCTCCTGCTGCTGCTAGAGACAGACTTCAGGGTTGACCGACCACCAATATTACCCATTTCTCATATTCATCTGACACCTCCAGATTAAAGGGAAGCCAGTGTTGCCCTTTCTGGCCTGGATAAAACATGAGGTTGTTTTTATCAGGAAGAAAACCCCATAAGATGAGCCTAGTATTTTGGGGTGTGGTCCTGAGTGTGCCTGAGGCAACCACCAGATAAACACCGTCCTGGGAACAGGTTGCTGGCTAGGAAATCCCAGCCCACTTTTTCAATGAGTAACGAAGCAGAACAAACTCAGTTATTCAGCACTGCACTGCTGTGGTGGCATTTTCCTTTGTTTTCTGCATCTCTCGGAGAGAGAGACACGAGCGTGTGGCTCAAACTGAGCCAGCTCCAGTCAGTCATCAATGCAATCTGTTTGCCCACGTGGCTTACCGCTCTGGCCCATGGGAACTTGCTTTTGGCAGTGGTTTCCTACTGCTTCAGTTACTGCTGAAACAGGTTGTTTAATTGCTCCCTCTGCCTGGTGTCTATGAAAGACGGTCAGCGCAGCCCCAGACTTCACACAGATCCCCGCCTGAGCCATGAAGGGATCGGCCCACACAGCCGGCAGCTTAACAAGTTGGTGAGAGAGTAAGTTTGCCACCTCACATTTGCTGTTTATTGTAAGAAGCACATTTCGATACATTTCCCAATACTGACATGGGTTGTAAAATCAAAGCATAGGACCCTAACAGAGAAGATTTTTCTTCCCTGTCTGTAATTTGTTGTCATTACGATTTGCTGACTGCTGATTGTGATGCAGCGCTATTAGCCTGGAAAGGTCCTTAAACAACACCTATTGCATTTCCCCACCCTACAGTAGCATGACATACAGCTACTTTAACATGTTGGTCTTGCTTTTTCTTTAAAACGCCCAGTGAATGTTGCATTGCTTCATCACCATGAAAGTTTTTTGAGGTATCCAACACAAACCTGCTGCTGAACTCAATGCTACTTGCCTTACCCTCAAGGGGAAGGGAAGGACGGGGGTCATTGCCCTCCGTTCCTTTTACATATTAGAAAATTGTAACTGAGTCTTCTTTCCCTTTTCTGGAAAAAAAGAAAGAAAATCTAATTCCTTGTTTCCTACAGGCTGTACCTTCCATTTGAGTTGCGATCCTCCTGAGCACGTTTTTGTTGGTGCGACAGACTGTAGCCGAGCCTCACTGATGCTGACAGCTGAATAGCTGAGAGAAGAATTACGCCAGGTGCTTCATACACAGTGCTATGACAAAGATAAAACCCTAAATGGGATTTTGCCTCCTCTGTTTTTCTCTTCCTCCCTTCCCCCGGCCCCGGCATTGACTTCTTCAGTTCCCACTGTCCCCTCACCCCCTGCCCCAACCCTTTCTGCAGATGGTGGCCTGCCTGCTCCTCCACTGTTTATACTCCTGCTTGGGCTCCTCGAGTGTTTTGCACCCGTGTTTACTTTATTTCAGTGCTTTGAAAACTAATAGGTTTTCGTAGTTTTTAACCATTAGTGGAAGTGCTCAAGTTCCCTCTCGGTGTGGCCATCACCCATGGTTTGATAGCTCTTTCATTCATTTCACCATTCATTTTCTGACCACAAATTTGAGAGAAACTGATGTAGGACAGGCTTGTGAGGTTCCACTTGAAATGTCTCATCAGTTTGACCACAAGCTGCTGACAACCAGTGCTTTTTGTACTTATCTTAAGGCGCTTCACATATGAGGGCACTTCCGATTGCTGCTTGATCGAGCTCATGATATGGCACGACCATGGCTTCTCTCTTGGCCACTTACCCAGTGAGATAAGGACTTTGGTTGGTCTGAGATGGTTTTTCCATGCCGAGGCAGGCTGCCAGAGCCCTCCTGACTATTTCTTGCTGCTTCGTCGTCCCCCAGGTGTTTATGAAGCAATCATGCAATCCTTTACTCTAGCATCTTTCTCGGTGTTGCAGCCAGGTGCCCTGGCCTGTGATTCCCTGGACCTTTCTTTCCCCTCTGATTCGGCTTTTCCTTACCAGATGTTTTTTCCTTACCTGTTGTGGTGGGCTGACCTTGGCTGGATGTCAGGTGCCCACCAAGCTGCTCTATCACTCCCTTCCTCAGCAGGACAAGGTGGGGAGAAAATAAGATGGAAAAAAACCCTCATGGGCCCTCATGGGTCAAGATAAAGGCAGTTTAATAAAGCAAAAGCAAAGGCCGCACATGGAAGCAAAGGAAAACAAAAGATTTATTCTCTACTTCCCATCAGCATGTGATGTCCAGCCACTTCCCAGGAAGTAGGGTTTCAGTATGCATAGTGGTTGCTCTGGAAGACAAATGTGATAACGAATGCTCCCCCTCCTTCTCCTTTCTCTTAGCTTTTATTGCTGTGCAGGTGTCATATGGTACGGAATATCCCTTTGGTCAGTTTGGGTCAGCTGTCCTGGCTATGTCCCCTCCCAAGGTCTTGCCCACCCCCAGCCTATTGGTGAGGCGGGAATGTTGGAGAGACAGCCTTGATGCTGTGTGAGCACCGCTCAGCAGTGGCCAAACCATTGGTGTGTTATCAACATCTTTTTAGCTACCAATACAATGCACAGCACTATGGGGGCTGCCATGGGGAAAGTTAACTCCATCTCAGCCAGACCCAATACACCCGTGCTGCTGCTTTTTCTGATATGTCACTTGGTATTAGAACATGTGCTTTGCAAGCTGCCTGTTTTTTTTCAATCGGCCACTTGTCAAAGGAGTGACCAAGGGTGCGACCGCAGCAGCCCTGCGTATGCCAGCCAGACGAGTAACTTCCAGTAACACGGGCACGGGTGACCAGAAAAAGATTGGAGGGGAAAAGCAATCTGAACTCACTATCAGGAAAGCTTTTGATCAAATCTTAAGGCAGTGCGCCAGTGTTAAACTTTCCTTAATTATTTAGCCCTCCCTGCCAATTTATCAAGCAATTATATTTCAACTCGTTTTCTGCAGAGATTTGCCTCACTCACCACAAAGTGCTGATACCCTAAAATAATATTTGAAACAAAATATGGAATTCCCATAATCAGGACTTTTACATAGACTTAAAAAATAAATAATTGTTTGTAGCAATGCTGCAGAAGCCAGCAGGCAGGACCGCAGGCCCTTGGCTGTTGCTGCCATAACATGAAGCAGCAGCTTCATAGGAAACACATGGAGAAATTGGGCTCCTGAGGAGCTCATGGATCCGCAGGGATGGCAACACCAGTAGTGGTGACAGGGAGCCTGCTGGAAGCAATTAAAGATGTCATGAAGGGAACCAAACAAAGCTCCACTGTTGTTCACCCTCTAAATTCAAAAAACCACCTTTATGCACGTAGGCAGCAATGAGATTCCCTGCCCCATTTGAATTTTATACTGATCTACCAAAAATGCATTCATAGGTTTTACATAAGAGGTTTGTATAACATAAATGTTTATATAACATAATGCACCAAAGACTTCAACCTATGAATTTTACATAAGCTATTTCAAGTAGAAGGGATCAAGCCATGTGATATGTCTCACAAGTTTGTATTACAAAGTAATGATTTTACTAAAATTATCTTAGTATAGCACAGAATTCACTAAAGACTAAATAATATATAGTTTAATACCGCCGGTTGCTCAACACTGAACTGTTTTCTGTAGCCTTAAAAAACCCCAGTAACATTAGCAATGTCCTAGAGCTCCCTCTGGTCTCCAGAGATGATAAAATGAGTTTGCTTGCAAATACGTTCATCACGCACAGTCCTTGCCGCAACACTAAGCAGATGAGTGACTGGCAAGACAAGGAGCACAGCATTAAAATTGCTCCACTTGCCAAAGGAGCAAAGCATTAAAATCACTCCACTTGCCAAAGCTGTATCCGAATGAGGTCTCATGCTGCCTGCGTTGAGCCTGTCTGGCAGCCCGGGCACATGCGTCGGCAATGGTGACAGCCGGCGCAAAGGTGCCCTGGTGCCTCCCAAATGGTTATTCAAAAGGTTAAACGTGAATGTCTTTATTCCCCTGTTCACAGATACGGGGTGAGAAGTGCGGCTCTCGGGCTGCCTCATGCCCTGCCTCCCAGCCCAGATCTTCTCACCCACCCCAGTCTGCAGCACCATTTTCCTCTCCGTGTTCTCAAAATTAAGTTTTAGACCCATTCCAAGAGTACTGAATTGGGTTATTTACTCGAGTTTCAGGTTGCTGCCCACTGGACCCCATGAAATTGAAAAAAAAAAAAAAAGATTGGGATTCAACATTTATCTTTATTTTCTCTCTTATTCTCAGTATTATTCTCAATAAACCTAAATTTGCACCCAGACCCATCCACATTGAAGAACGCTTTCAAACAGAGCTTATAAACCCAGAGCAAATTCACGCCTAATTAGAAGTTGGGATTCCTGGCAGAGGGACAGATGCTGAAACGCTTTTAAACTTGGAGGAAACCCAGCATAAAGGTGCCAAAGCTAAAGCAGGAAAGGTTGTGGGTTTTTTTTTACCAACACTATTGTTGCGATACAGCTCCTGAGGTGAGTACGTACGGGGCTGGCTCCTACTCGGAGGGCTGCTCTCTAATGGAAAGATGTTTTGCGTGCCTGCTGTGGCACTTGCAGTACTTCCCATACAGAGGGTTGCCCCTGTGTGAGGCTGATTTTCACCCTGAAGAGGTCTCCAGCCCCCCCACAGCTGTGGTCTCCAGGACTCAGGAGACTAACAGAAGCGTGTTTAGTGTTGCCCCCCACAAGGCTGGACACGGGAATACACAGCTAGTGCAGAAACATGCAGAGAGCAGAGGTTTGTTGAGCAGTCTCTTCATTGTCCATGAGCTATCACAATCAAGGGGAAGGAAGATTTCAATTTGGGGGCTTCTCCTCTTTGTTGGCCAGGGGGACAGAAGGAGGTGGATGGAAAAGATGGGAAGAGTACAGCCGATGCCCATGGAGAGCTGCTTGCACGCCCACACCTGGGGGATGCACGAACAGCCCTGGGTTCAGCTCTGAATGAGAGGAGGCACCTTCCTCACCAGCACTTAAACATCGCTGGTCTGTCCCCGCCTGCCTTCAAAAGGCCCCAAGCTCATGGTTTCTCTTCCCTGCAGGTCCCCTGGAAGGCAGTGTTGAGCTTGCCCATCGACGAGTGAAGAGCTGGGGTTTGCTAGAGCGAGCAAGGTGCCGTTGCCAACAGCATTGGTCATGCCAGGAGACCTGAGGAACTGCTCTGGGTACTATAATCACTACTGGGCTAGTCTATGTAGAGGAGAGGCTCAGTGGCGGGGCAGGTTTATGAGCTAGAACCCATGTCTTTTAAAGTACTGGGCTCGCCTAATCACGCTGTTGACGTAGTAGTTGTCTCTGTCGCATGGGTCTTCCTCGTAGACCTGGAGGTTGCCCATCTTTGCACGGTAGGTGCAGATTCCCCCTGGAGAAAGTTAAGAAGGAGTTGTTACGGGCTTAGAAGTAACAAAAAGAGATTTAAAAGCAAAAATTCCTAGCCAAAAGGGCCATGCATCTCACCAAACCTGCACAACTGCTGGGAAATTGCTAATTGCACATTATTGACATAAAGTGACTGGTTTTGCAAAAGCCTTATTTTTATGGTGAAGGAACCCATGACTCTCTCCAAATGCAGGCGGGAATGGCACACTGGTCCCAGAATAGAGTGTAATCTAAAAGGGCAAGTATGGGAGAGCAAGAAATAACATAGGGTGAACAAACTAGCAGGCAGATAACAGGACTATAAGCAAACCTGGATCCCAACCTTTNAAACTAGCAGGCAGATAACAGGACTATAAGGATCCCAACCTTCCTTGACACAATCAACTTAACAGCCTGCCACAATAAGCCTGTTGTGTTGTGGTGCCTCAATTTCTGCCTTCCCCATTGGCTTTTGTTTGGTTGTTTTCTACCTTGTTCATCCACCTAACAGCTGTTTCACTTGTAGGATGAACAAAAAAGAGGATAACTTGAGACCTATTCACGTTCACTGAGCACAATGCCTTTTCCAGGGAATTTAAGGAGGTCCTGGATCCGGCCATTCACCAGCGGTGGTCCAGGCACTAAATGTAGTGGCCCTCTGTGGGTGTTTGTCACTGAAGTCAAGAGGCAACCTGCCAAGGCTGTGCCAGACACCTTCGCCCAGCCCTACACGGGGTGCCTCCATGCCTCTGCAGCAACTCCCAGGCTGGGCTAGTTTCCCACTGCTTCCTACTGCAGAAAATCTACCAAGGATCTTGGTGTCTCACCACTGTCTCTCTTCTGCAGGCAGAAACACGGGGAGCCTGTGAACAATGTTTTGAGCTGGGAGATTGCATCTATATTCAGACCTCTTGCTGGTCTGCTGTTTTGGGTTGCTTCTTTTAAACTAGAAAACTTTTAGGGTTTTTTTCTTTTTTTTTGGTAAGAGATGCTGTAAAATCTGCCAGACTGATGCTCTTTTTCCCTTAAAAGTTACGCCGATGAATGCACAGCACTCCCATCACTGAGGGGCCTGTGCCTTATTGTAATACAAACAACAAATAGTCACCAGGTATTAATTAAATGTTATTAGAAATCTTATTGGGATATTTAAATGCGAACAGAAAAGATGTAATAACAGACTAGCATGTAGGATACCACACTGAACCTACCCCAGTATGAAAGTGCCTCAATGTGCACACCGAGATGCAAATTGCAAACCAAAGTACTAACAGAGAAATGTAAAAGAGAGCTGTTAATTTTTTGCTGGTTTAAGAATCTCAGCTATTCATGTCTTGACAGTGCCGGTAACGCAACTTTCCCTCTTTGATTCTAGATGTAACCTCCAGCGTGTCCCTTTCTGGTATAGAGCCCATTGCGTACCTCTCAGCTGCTGGTCCCAGGTCCAGTTAGGATGCCTTGCCCGTACTTCATTAATTGCAAGAACCAGGATAGTTGAGCACTGATTTATGTGTTCTTCGCTATCCCACATTCCGAAAGGGTGGTGTTGCTGTCCGCCAAGCTAGAAAAGTCAAGCAAGAAAATGGGTTTCCCTCTGAGCACAACCACCACTGTATCTTCCCCCTCTTCTTTGTCCTCCTGGAATGTGACTCATGGAAGTGACCTATTCAGGATAACACTTAAGCACAACCTTTGATGTAGAAGGAAGTCAATTAAGTGCTGTCTTGAACACAGAACAGTCAGGCGCTAAGGTAAAGCCCTGGGATATAGACTAACATTACTGTTCTGTAACTCATACTTGTTGTCCCCACGTACCTGCATCAAGCCATACTTGTGCCGACCCTGGTCCCAGCCGTTGTCCAGGAGCAGGCCAGCACGGCTCTCCTGCGAGATGATGGCAGCGATGAGTGCCGGGTCCAAGCACAGGTTTCTGGCTACTCTCTTAATTGGCATCTCATATTTCCTCAGGCGTATGATATCTGCCTCAGCAGTCCTCCGTACCATGGCAAGTCCTGCAGCGTAGGAAAAGGCAGACTTACACACCCTCCCATCCAAAACCCTCGCTTTCACCTCAAAGGAGTAACTCCAGTTTTAAAGGAAATGCAACTACACTGATTTGGGCAGTGGTGCTTGAGGAGCAAGCACAGCCCTGTTGGCTCTGGCCATGGCTGGGGAGCTGTTGTGCCAGTACCCGAGGATGACGAGAGGAAGAGGGAGGCTTCTCAGGAGGTGGGACCGCATGTTTTTGGTCCTCTTCTGCTGCCGCACCTCCGGAAATGCGGCTCTGGAGTCAGAAAAGTGAAATTTCAAAATACATTTGAAAAAAGAGAGAGATGCGTCACTACCAACCAGCCAAACTGCAGTAACAGCTACATTGTTAGTCTGTGTATAGAAAGGTGGGTGTTTTTTTAAGTAGTTTTGGGATAGCTTGAAAACAAGAAAATGAATTCAGATCCATGCTTGGACACCCACAGTCATGTATCTGCCTCAGAGGCATCTACGTCCAAGGTACATGGCAAAGTCCCTGGAGGTCAGGGGGGTCTGAACCTGATGTAGTCAGTTGTGCAGTGGCAGGGGGCAATAACACAAGGCAAGAACGAGGGAAATGGGAAGCAGTTACCAAAAATGGGTCACCCAGAGGTAGGATGGCTACGCACCTGGGACTTTCCCCCTGCAAAATGTATTTCTGGCAGGTCATGGCTGGCCAGTTCAGCCAACACACCAGCACTCAAGACCTGGCTCTGTGCATCTTCCCCTTTGAGCAGACAGGCCTCAGGGTTTTGTGAGGATGCTGATGCTAAAGGCCTGGCTGATGAAGAAGTCGTTTCAGCAGAAAAGGAGTTGCACTGTTTCCTTTTGCTTAGAGACTGAGGATCCAGACTGTGGGACCTGAGGTTTGTCCTCCAGCTTCCCATCAGATCTGGAGGTTTTCCAGCACCTGCCATTTGGGGAGGAGAGCTGTTGGTTTTTCCCTTTTGGCTAATTGAATAGTTGCACCACGTTTAATAGAAGGTGAAGCATCTCTCTGTCAGGTACAAACAGGTTGACAAATCAAGCAATGAATGAGACCTACCGCAGTCTGGGGCTCTTACGGCTGTACAGGAGATCGTGGGGGCTTGAAGAGCACTTATATCACCATAGCAACTGTAACTCATGGATGGAGCTGAAAAATTAAACGGAGGTGTTTGAACACATAAGATCTCAGAGCAATATTGTACAGCGTGCTGCAAGTGACTACAAGTCAAGCATGAGGGATTCATCCAGACCCGTAATCCACATCACCTTGTGTTGGCCATACTTGTATCATTGCCACTGTTCTCCATCAGTATTATTATCGACGAAAGCTAGAGAACAGAAATTTGTTCTTTTCTAATTGAATAGGTTGAAGCGAATGAAGCTAATGACAATTTAGATGAATAGGTGTCTGCCCCGTTAGGTCTAATGGCTGGTGTGGGAGGGGGGAACCACAGCCTACGCATTTATTTCTGAGGGTTTTTCCCATTTGATGCGCTCTGATGTCCGGGACCCCTCAGATGGTAGCTGCCAGTACCTGAGCATCCTGGCTGGGAATGTCTCCTGTATCCCTCTGCAACTCGGTGAGGAATTAATTCAGGAGAGCGCTTGCCTGAGCCTGGGGCAATTACCCTGCTTCCTCAGTAACTGAGGAATGAACAGCCTCCACCAAACAGCCTGTGGCATTTGTGAGACCGTTTCTGAGTAGGCAAAAAGATCGGATAAGGTTAGCTGGGAAAATCAAGAGGAGTTATGTTTATGACTCCCATTTGGTGCCAGTCCCATACTCCAGACATGCTGGTTTAAAGGAGGCGGGTGGGCAGCAAGCAGCCTCATACGGCAGCCAAGGACCTTCAGCCACGCAGGATCTTCAGCCACACAGGGTTTTACAGTGCCCTGCAGAAAGGGGACCTCAGGCCTGACTGCACACCTCCTCTCCATGGTCCATCTGTAAACAGTTCCCAGGTGCTTTCAACAGCAAACCAAACCCAAACCCTGGCTCACCGACAAGGGCTGTAAGGCCCAGCAAGAGCAGTGCGTGGATCATGGTGATGGCTCTCCTCAGCTGTCCCAGGAGACCTGGAAACACAGTGGTTTGCAAAATGTGAAGAAATCAGTGCTGATTTTCAACAGCCCTGTAGCAAAATTTGTGTGCCAAAAGCTCCCACCGCAAAGCACCGGACGGGGATGGCATTAGCTGAAGATGGGTTGGGGAGCAGAAGTACCCTCACCCCCAGCACACTCCCCCTCTCACCCCCAGCATGCGCGGCAGCCACCAGCTTCAGAGAGTGGTGGTGGGAGGAGAACCAAGTGATGGGAGCCCCATCTGCTCCTTATTTGCTCCTTGTTTGGTTGATACAGGCTTCTTCTGCAGCTGAATGTCTCCTCCGTCTCGTGTGCCACTACACCATCACATTGAGAAGGAAGGGCTGAGCCTGGGGAGCTTGGAAGCAGGGAGGTCCCCGTAGGCAGCCTGGAACCTTTTTCAGCCCCTGTCACTTTTATATTGCTTGCTCACATGGCTTTTTCTGAACACCCATAGCATGTCTTTACAATGAGAAGGTACAGTACATTTGCTTTAAATATATATGTGTTCGAAGTCTAATGTGCTACAGAGTGCACACATCCTTTGCCTCTCTGTTCAAAAGGCAATGGGATTTTTGCTTGGCTTTTGGAAATACGAGTTTTCAAAAATCAAGCAATATGACGCTTAATTCTCTGCTAAAAGTATGCAAGGCAAAGATTTTGCTGGTGAAATAATACTTCTGCATTAATTCTTGGGTGTGATTATGGCAGATAATCACTTTAGTAATAAATGCGCCAGTTGTGTTTATTAATAAAATCCCAAAATGTCATCAGATAGCAGCTATCACCTGGAAAAAACATTGACTGTACTTGCCTTGCTGGTGAACGCATTTAAACTGAGCAGTTTTTATGGCTTACAAATGTTTTTTTTTTCCCCAGGAGGGTTTCAAATACCAAACATGCCACAAGTATAGTGGGCAATCATCACACAATGCTATTAACGCTTGAAATGCCTTATTGATTTTAATAATGTGTGACCTTTTCTCTAGCCTGTATTTCTACTGCAAACCAGGCTGCATGGATGCACAAACACAAGTAGTCCACTCGTGTCATTGGAAAGACTCCCTTGTCCTGAGGGAGCTTATCCAGGCCAGCAAACACCCACGGCCGGAGCTGGGTCCACGCAGTAGCTCGGTTTGAGCTCTAACGCTAACACTGAGTATTGGCAAGCCCGGATCCATACAGCTTGACCTGATACCTATGAATTCAATGGCAAATCCATATGGGGCTCCATTGAAATCTACAGGCTGTAGCTGTTTCCACATGCTGAAAATTGCTAGATTATAAAGTTTTAAGTTATTGGCCTTTTTTTTTTTTTCCCCTCCCATCATAAAAATCATCACAGGTCTTAGGTAGAAACGGTGTAGCAATCACAATATTGACAAAACACTAAATCAAAACAAAATCAAGGCTTCTGGCTCTAAATAAATATCCTGTGAGTGAATTCAGACTCACCTGTCTTCAGTTGGCCTTCCTCTGAGGCAGGTCACTTCATGACTTTTATATATATATGTATGAAAAGGTACCCACCCTATGGGCTTTGGAATGTTAATTCCTACCTAGTGTGATGACATTTGTTTTAAAATACAATAAGTAATATATATTAAGAGCTTAGAACTGTTATGATTCCTTTCATCTGGAGATTTTCACAAGCAGTGGTTAGTAAGACTCAGGACAACTCTGTGAAAGGAAATAAATACTGGTTTTCCTCCATCAATGGGCACAATGATGCACAATAAATGACTTGCAGAGAGCATTGCAGTGAATCAGTGGCAGAGGCCAGGCAAAAATCAGATCCCTGTCTAGTGCTGCCCTTGCTTTGCATCTCAGATCAGTCTGGACACGTTTCTGGAAGGGGTTTTGTCTTTTTTCCTCAATGATTTCAGGTTGGCAAGCTTTTACCTGAGTACCACAGTTTCATATGAATTCCAGAAAGGACAATTAAAGAAAAGCATCTCACTGCTTCATTGCTTGCAGCAAGCCTAATTCAGGAGAGTGACTTGAATACTTTGAGAGCGGAGGCACGGTTTGACTTTCAGATTTGGGGAGGCAGGATGCTGCAGCTGAAATGAGGAGGAAGGGAACTGATCTCTCAGCAGCTGAAGGTGGTGGGGGCATAGAGAGTCTCTGAAAGACTTGTACTGTGTGGCCAAGACACTTTTCGTGGATGCAAAACATTAGTCGCTTGGAGAGTGAAAGACGGTCTGGGAGGTCAGTGCCCTCTAAGCCTGTCCCCTTCCCCTTATTTTTCTCTTCCTCAGACTCCGCCCAGCATGCGCGGAGGCTAGGAAAACAAGATTTTCTTCCAGTAGCTTTCTTGTCGTTATTTTATACATCACAAATTCATCTATTCCCATTGCTCTCTTTTGGGTTGAGACATGGTGGGTAGGAAGGACTGTTTTGGCCAGATACTAATTACTGGGTTCAAAACGAAGCGATGGTTATTAGTCTGTGAAGCACAGGAGATTATTAAGTGGGCCTCATCACCTTAAAAATCAACAAACAAGTATCATGGACTTAGATCCTGAAATAGTATGAAGGAGGGAAGCTTCACTGGAGAACTTAGCCCTGTTGTTACAGGAGGGTTGGGGTATGAGTTAAGGTGAGTCTTAAGTATAAAACTAATTTATTTGAGCGAAACATGGAAATAACAGACATCTTCCCAAAGATTACAACAAGGTTATGCATTCGTTCTTCATGTTCAAACCTGGTAGCTTATTGCGGTGTCTCAGACTAGACTATCACTTAATCATTCTTTTACTGGGGTTGAACATTTTAAATAGCAAAAAGTAACATTTGAAATAATGTAAGGTAAGAATCTATGTGGTTTCCTTGGCAATAACAGGTAGAAAATAAAGACATCACACATACAGTGTGGCTTTAATCCTTTCAAAAGGAAATAGTGACCAAAGAAATGCTGGAGGGGGGGGAAGCCAAAAGAAATGAGCTGGGAAAAGGTCAAACTTCACAGCTCAATGGCAACAAACCCAGTAGATATATTAATTTGCCTTCTATAGAACAAGATTATCTCTATTAGAAAGAGATGCATTCTCTCAAATATATAAAAATAATTCAGTATTAACATCCAGTTACCTTTTATAAAAACAGTATCATGTTAGTGATGATAAACCAGTGTTCCTTAGTCACTGAACCTGTGTTCATGCTGATGACTTGGGACCTTTTTTTGAAAAGAAGCCTCTGACCTTAGGTAAGATTTCTTTCCTAATGCGTTGGTCATCTGCTGATGGTCCTTAAGATAAAGTTTTGAATTTAAATACTGTTTGTCTTTGCTACATATTTTCTTTCTCATTTATTACCCCCATAATCACAGGTTTTCTACCTTTCACAGTACTGTCACATGAATTCTTAATGCCCACTCTACATTGCATTGCTCTTTATTTACTCATTGAATGGCGTGTGTTTTAAGTACAATTATTTTTATCTGTGCTGCTGTATGCTCTTAGGTCCCTGGGGCAGATTCCTTATATTCACATAATTTCCAGTATAAGACCAAAGAAGAGGATATTTTTTTCAGCAGCATTACGAATGGGACTTTTTCTTTCTAAAACCTCTTTATCTTCACAAAATTTGCCAACTGCCTTTTAGAGTGAATGCCGAAAGCAGCAGCCTCTGTGGAAACAAGGTTGTGCTCACATACATTGAACGGGGCAGGGCTCTAAGCCACAGGGCTTGTCCAAGGCAGCACCACCTAAAAGGACCTGCAGGATGCTAGAAAACACAATCTTCTGCTCAAAGATCTCTGTGGGACAGTAAACCCGGAGCACTGAATTCAGGTGAACCACTTCATGAGAGTGGGCTGTGTCTGTCACTACTACAGCACCATTTTTCATTTTTTCATGCTAGATTTAAATTGGAAAATTATGTCAGTTACCTCTGACAGCCCATGACCTGACATAAGGGATGTATACACAGCTGTGGTATGATGCTACTTTTGGTAGGCTGAAGAGGGAATGAGTTAGAAGGCATCTTTCTGTATAAGTCTAAAGCAGCTCTTTCTAAATGGCAAGACTTCACAAAAAGAACGTGCTGATGTCCCTGAAAAATGTTACCTTCTCTCATAACACTGCTGTACCTCTTTTTATATTTTTCTCTATTATTCTTGGTATTTTGTTTAGAAGCACAAGTTTTTGGATTCATATGGTATTGTGAGACTCTAGAAGGACAGCAAATTGCTAGCCCTCATGGCTGACAGTAGGGAAAATACATGAAAGCCATGGAAATACGATGTAATTATTAAATTAATATTAAAGAAAAAGGACACAAAGTTTATAATTTCAAAAAACCCTATAATTTTAAGCCAATTTTGCTGTTGTCTAATTTTTAAACATAAAGGATGCCAGTATACATTCCCCTTCTGCTGGATTTTGGTCAGCCCAGTGTGTGGTTTGGAGGGAGGGGAATGGAAGGTCAAGCAAAGAGGGTAAGTTCACTTATCAAATGATATCTGCATTTTCTTAAGCTTAAGAAGCAGGAAAGCTTCCTGGTATTCACAGGGGCATCCTGGCAACAAGCTGCAGTCAGTGACCACAGACATGACTTCCCCACGGTCTTCTGCCGACACTGTTAGTTACACTGAGCTAAAGGGAGTACAGAGTGGACACAAAATGCTACCCGATAGAACGGCATCTTCCACCTGTTTTACATAAGCTAGAAGGGCACAAACCTAAGATCTAAAGCACACCGAGGTCCGATACCACCCGTTCTTTCCTACTCACAGATTTCTCAGTTTTGGGTTTTTTTTTCCCCTCATGCCAAGTGATCTACCAAGGTGATTTTTTTTTTAATTCCACTTAATAGAGATGCGATCAAAATGGAGCATCATTTTGAAAAGCATTATGTATTGCACGTGCTATCCTCCTTCAGGTCGAGGGTGATATCATCTCATTTCACTGGGTGGTGAGAATGCTAGCTAAAATTACCTGGAACAATACCCGTACTAATTACAATCTCTGTTGTGAGTTTCAGCTCTAGTTTCATAACATCGGCAGGCAGATGCATTTCTCAGGTTGTTCCTTTTGTCTGGGATGTAATTATAGGTAACATCGGGTACTCGGACTTTATAACTGCTTTATAGGGAAGCTGCCCACGAGAGCTGACGCGTTGGGTGCCTACCACTAACTAGCCAGTTAAAGATTCATCTGTAGCATCTCCTCAAACCCTCTAGAGCTGTTTTTCCCACCTTTTGAAGGGATATAGCCAGTTTAATAGTTACATTTCCGTAGCATTTCTTTTCTGCATCTAGTATACCTGTAAGTATTGATAGCAAAGGTGTTCAAACTTGTAAGACATGAGGCTCTCCATTTTCACTATGCTCAGAACTGAACAGGTGCTGAGGGCCCCAGTCTCTTCCTTTATCTTGCCTTTCTAAAAAAATGCAGGTGGGCATTGAAATGGCATTCTGCCCTGCACAAAGCATCTCTCTATAGCCATCATGTAAGACAACTAAGACCAGAAGTGTTCATGAGGTGGGAAAAAGAAAAGTATTTTCTTTCTGTTCTCTAAAACAAGACTTTGAATTTTACTGTAGGAAAGGTGTTCTGGCAAAGTCGTCCTCGGTTCACATCCCAGCTTGAAGACAGTCTATCACCTAAAGCGAGTCATTTGAAGTTTGAGCCAGGAGAGGGGTTATGCTCATAAAGCATGAACCAAGGCACTGTTATGCTCCAAAGCTGTGTTCCAAGTACTTGGCTGAGACATAATTCTGCTCCTGTTTGAATCTAAACTGGCCCAGCTGGAGGAGCTTGGTCCTTACATCCCAAAGTCTGGACACTGGATTCTGCATCCCAATGCCAAAATCTCTGGGTGAGTGGGAGTTTACAGTGCACGCACGCATTTACTCACAAAAAGTGGGTGCGATGCCCTCTTTGTTTAAACCAGCCATGGCAGACGCAAGACCACTCTTAGAAGATAACCTCATGAAGGCAGAAACGTACACTAACCTCCCTTTTGTGTAGAGCACTCACGCCCCTCACCAAGACTGGATGCAACCTGTCGAGGTTGTGTTACTGCACAGCAGAGACCACCAAAGCCACGGGGGAAGTTGGTGGGAAGACAAGAGAATGGCCCCATAGCCCCTGTAGGGACACAGTTGCATCAGCTTCACGTTCCTGAGATTGCCTTGGTGATTCATATTGAACGAGGGGGGTGGAGGGTGTAGGAATCAATGTAATATTTTGTAGTAAGTGTGGAAAATACGCAAAGTACTGGGAATAGGGAGGAGAACCTTATCTACTCTGAAATCCCCAAGTTACAAAGTCAAATTTTCTCTTGCCCACAAGCCTGACACCCTGCTCAGAAGGGTCAGAAGGGAGGGTGGAAAGGAATGTTACACTTGGGTAAAACATTTTGTAGTCGCTCGCTCTGGCAGCGGTCAACAGCCTTCTGGGTGCCTTGGATCCTGCCCCAGGGCACCACCTGCTGGAGAGGAAACCGACACACCTAATCCCAAATTCTGGATTCCAGGAAGAGACTGAAATTAGATACCAGGGCACCTAATTCTTGATGCTCCTAGGTCCTTCAGTAGAGCTAGTCTTGTTTTGGTTTCCCACATACAAAATGAGGATAGTACATTCATGACTCACAGGGATGTCAAACTAACACCCATTAAAAATTTATTAACTTTACCCATTAATCATGATAACTATTAAGAGCATTTCTGTGTGCCTGGAATTCATGATACAAAGCATTGAGGCCTGTCAACATTTTAGAAACCAAACAGGAAACAGTTTCAGATTTTTTTTTCTAGGGCAGCACACTAACAACAGAAATAATTAGCAAGGAGGAAGAAGATCAGGAAAGGAATTAATGTGGTTTTGTGTATTACAATCACCTGATTTTCATACAATGTCATCTTGGGAAAATCCAGTGGTTCCTGAAGATTGCATGATTTGTGAAGCAGGTAAGTTATTTTTGAAACCTTTTTTTATGAGAGTCACATGTTGAAATCATACCAGGCAGATGATGTCTGAACAGGCTGTGTTCAAAAAGGTGAAGTATATTAACTCGGATTGAACATTGAGCTGACACAGCTACACGGCTCCTGCATCGGTGGTGGTTTACTTTAGGCAGCTCAAACCATGGCTGTAATAGCTAATCCCAAAAATGTAGCCTTAGAATATGCACCTCACTGGATCTCTAAAAGCAAATTTTCTTAACTACCCCCTCTTATCAACAAGCACCAAATATCTCTCAGTGTACATGCACTTAAAATTAATCCACCAAATTTGAACAAGATTTTTTTTGGTGATGCTCTGGTCTCTTATGTACTACTGCCACCAGTTTGATGTGTTAGCTTAAACTGAAGAAAAAGATATAGGCATGTGTTCCCTTTTGCAGTGTCCGATACAAAATGTTGCTCTCCAGGGGGACAGGTAACCAGGAGCATCTGGGAGACTGGAATGTCTTGGATCACCACGATCATATTTGACAGGCTTAACACTGAAGGTTCCAAAGCACGATCCAAGAACAAAAGATCAAAGTAGCAATTTGAGCAATTACTTCAGAGCAGTAATTTGCTCAAATGTGTTGGAATCTATCTATCTATTTATCCTTCAAAGGGGGCTTAGGGGCAACATCCCCCTCAGAAGAGTTCTAAAATATTCTACTGTAAATTCCAGTACTCCCCACTTCTGATTCCTAGAGAGGCTTTCCTTAAATTCTGGAGTGTAACCCTCATTCTCGAACTGTCATATACAGCTGTTCTAAAGAGACAGACAGATAAACCCACTACTGACAGAATTTTCCCTTAAAGTAGAACACACAGCTATTGAATATGCAATGAGTACAAAAGCCAGATTATTTCTGCATCAACTTGTGCTTGCATGTCTGTGTGCATGCATGCGTGTGTACACGAGACAAAATAACACCACCCCTCACACTGGCTTGAGGACACCGGCTTTACTCTTACATGGAAGACAAAGGGCTCATTTTAGAAACTGTACTGTTCAAAGCCCAACTTTCTATAGGAACTTGTGTAGAAAAGTATTCCTTACGGAATTTCTAAACAGGAAATAGCACAATGTGGATTAGTTGAAACAAAGGACTGGAAGGCATCAATTAATTTTTCCAGTCGGCCTCCCTCAGTGACCCCTATGACACTTGCAGGAAATCCAACCTGCTAATAGGGTCTGAGAGCAGTTGCTTAGTTGTTGCCCTCTCCAGAGTTTGTTTCTCAACCTCTCTCTTGCAGGGACCAGACCTCTTCACGCTTCCTAAATCCCAAAGCTCAACTCAGCACTTAAAGTCTAGGTTGATTTCTTAAGCAGACCATCACAAGCATAACACGGGATCAATCAGTGATCAAAGAGTGCCCAGTCAAGTCCAAATAATCCAGCAATAAAAGCTGAATAACACAGATCATCTTTGATTATTATTGTCGCCATGCATTTCTTTAATGATTACTTCATGCAAGCATCAAGTGCAGACCTAAGCACTAACCATTACTAAAGTTGCATGCTCAGTTCGTGCATAAGCCCCATAACTTCAAAAGCTGTATGTGAACATTTCTCGTCTCTTTATACTATAATACCCTTTCATGGCTAACACATGCCAGACCAGGTACCATTTTGTGATTATAGGGTCAGGAACCTTATTTAGTCATGTCTTACATATATGATCTATCTGCTGTAAGGAATTAGCCACGTGCAACTTGTGTCCCTTCTAGATATTGCCAGTCATCATTTATCAGCCACACCGCCACTAGATCGCTGTTGACAAAGTTAAGCTTTGTGCTTTTCAAGCCTGTACAGCTGACACTTCTTTCAGCTGGTGTTCTCTGTATTGTTTACACTTCGGGCTTCTGACCCAGGTCTTATTATCATGGACACTTCATTATTTAATCTGCACTGCAAAATCACTGAGCTTTACCATGGAAGAGTAATTTGTTCCTCACTACTCAAACTAGCAGAATTTTCCAGTTCTTAAAGAATTAAGTTTCAGTGAAAATAAAATTCTTGGATTTGGATTCTCCATCTCAAAGTAATATACAGATCAAGAATGGAAGTCTTACCAAGAGGACCATTCAATGAGTTTTAATCTTCATTCAAGGCAGAAAATGCAGAAAGCAGACATGAAAGCAAAGACCTGAAGCAGATAGATCTATGAGGCTGCTACTTCAAAATAAATTTGAACTTATTAGTACAAACAGCCTCAACTTCCCCTTTTACCCAAACCATGCATTACTGCAAACTCCTTGTATCAGCACTGGAGTGTATGTGCCCGTATTACAAACCAGATGAAGGAAGAGGTCCAACTGGAGATTAACCTAGAAAAAAATCAGCAGCTTAAAGTGACATGAAACCACAGACTCTGACTAGGATTTGCATTGAGTTCGTAATGGGGCTATTCATGCACGGAACTGAATAACTTCTAACAACACACCATGCTGGAATCCTGACAAGCCAACTTGTGTTTCCTCACAGCACGCAACTACGTTAGACGTGATTTATAGTTCCACAGCCTATTCAGCATAATTAGGACTTAGAGATGAGTCCTGCTAAGGCACTCTTAAAAAATGCTGTTGGAACATTGGTTTCCTAATTTCACGCAACCGGATGAAAAACCAATTACAAAAAAGCACTTTCTAGTGCATTTGGAGAATTTATGCATTAAAAAGGAGATCAACTTGAAGGTAGTTTACTTTATGCTTCTAGTAGATTAATGGACAGCTGTGTACATCTTAACCTGATTGCCTTCTCAAAGTGATGTCTTAATATTAGACAGAACTGTAAGATAGAAATCTAGAAAGAGCATGTGCAACCTTCTGACGGACCTTATTAAAAGAAAAAAAAACCCTACAGCATCTAGACCACCTTATTTGAAAGGATGCAAAAGTCAACATTAGAATTAAAATAATTTTATTTCAATGTACATGAACAGAAATAAAATATAATTTTTTAAAACATACTTAAGAGAGATATATTGCTGGGCTGGCCCAATCACAAGTGTTCTCTGCTACAAGGCAGCAAGACTGACTAGACCCACTTCACTGCTTTTTGGGACAACTGGATTCAAAGTACCACCTCAAAAGGGTCCTTCAGCACACAGCAAACTATTTTTTTTTTTTTTTTGAAAATGAAAAGAAAACTCACCAACTCCTCACCTAGCCAGAAATTTTACACATTGTGTTCCAAGGAAGATCTCCCTTGAAAATTCTGTCCATTACTTAAGAACAGTACACAGTATGCGGTGCTATATCTAAACTTAACAGATCAAGGTTTCTCCCAAATACTTTTCTCTATTCTACTCTCTTGTACAAAGCATCTGCTATAAAATCCACACACTCAAAACCACAGAATTATATAAACCTGTGAACAAGGCTGTTTTCAGTATGCTTGTTGCTATGTGCTATTACCTGCTGTATCAGCTTTAACATGCAGCGTACATAGATGGTAAAAGGGCATTTCTCTTGACCATCTATTTCAGAATTCACAGAAGTTACGGCTGTTTTTGCAACTTATAGTGCAATGTATTTAAGTTATTCAATATCATGATATGGCACCATAAGATAAGCAATCATTTGTTGAAATGCACAATTCCTTTCCTAATAATTTTATGGTGCTTTACTGATAATATAAGTAACAATAAATTTTAAGAGACAACTGGAAGAGGAACTGATAGGGAAAAATCTTTTTAAAAAGTGTCTATTATCTCCTTTAGTAAAGAAAACTGGAAAAAAAGCCTGGAACTGTCAGATTCAAGGAAAACAATAGGAAGTTGTTCTTCACACAATACATTTAAACTGTGGACTCCTTGCTGTATGATGTGGATGCGAGGATAATATAAGAATTTAAAGATATTTTTCTTCCATGGTTTTAACTAGCAAATGCTCTCAGATACAGAGTTCCCCAAGCCCCAGATTTCTTAAAGCATATTCTGGGGAAGCATTGCTATCTGCCCACCCTGTTTTTACTCTTTCTTGTGCATCTGCTTTTGGCCACTGAGACTGGGTGCTGGGCCAGAGGGACCTTTGGTCTGACTTGGTACAGTTGTTTCTAACAGTTACTTCAAAACACTTCATAAACTTACTCTTAAGACAAAGTTTATCGTTTGCCACATTATTTAGTTAGAAGGACTCAGATTTTTGAATTACAAATGACTTCCAAAAGAGGAAAAAAAAATATTTAAGCTTTTTTCTGCTATGACTCAGTTGTAAAAAACTGTATAGAAAAATGAGCATTATGTGCAGATGTAATGAAAAGCAGTAAGCTTTATAAAAAACATTCTTAGAAATGTACCAAGCATAAACAAAAGATGATTTACAAATACATTTAGCTGTTCTTCTAGTCATCGTCAGAATCTGAATCATATTTTTTTCCTCTGATGGTCTTCTTATCCAACTTTGTAAAGCTTGTTCCAAATTTCTTTTGACTTTGAAAAGGCGGGTCCATCAAGTTTCCACTAGAGAAAGACAGTAAGACATGTTGATTAAAGCTGTACTCATGCAGACAGTAAGTAGCACCTCTAATTACCTGTTTCTCCAGAAAAACACTGGAAGAGAAAACAACCCCTACTCCCTAGAGCCACCCTAAGTAGCATTGTGGTGTTGCTAGCATAGCAAGCACATCCTGGACAAAATGGCCCGGATAAGTGTAGTTAAAATGGAAGTGTGAGTGTAAACAGCACCTGTGAGTGGAGCTCTAGAGAAAAACTGTCTGAAAGGGCTTTTGCTGCAAACTGATGATGCTAAAGAAAACCATCTGTCAGGCTAAACAGTAACCAGGGAATTACAGGAGACTTTTCAAAACAAATGAGGAGCCAGAAGTACAAAAGAAGCTAAAATTTTGTAATGGAGACTTCAGAGTAGAAACAGACAAGTCAAAACTGGGTTTTGTACTGCCTGAAGTCACCTTGTACTATCTCTGCCTAGGCCAGACAGAGCAGCTTCCCCATCAGACACTACACTCCAGCTAGTGGACTATAAGAGACTCGCACCTCTGTGCGCCTATGACCTTGTGGGAGCTTTCTCACCAGCATGTGAGTCCATGGGTTGTTGGGAACAGCAGGTGTTCACATAGAGCTGGAGCACCCACGTCTCCTACAGCAGGGGTGCGCTGTAGGAGATCCTCCCCTTGCTCAGAAAATGGTGTGCGTGCTTTCACTCACATGACCAGTAAGGGGTTTGCATATAAGTGTCAGTGAGTGAGCAAGCAATTAGAATCTTCTGGAGTTAGATAGAGAAGGGTGTTTAGAAATGTGTCGGTATTAACATTTTGTAAATAACATTTTGCTGATATTGATCCTAAGTGTACAGTTCACTCATTAGTTAATTACATGTCAGTAATAAGTCAATACACCACTTGAATCCTGATTTGGGTCAAACAATGTGACCTGAACAGTTTTTCCCCTAAATACAGTGTATCCTTTCACCATCTGCTATCCCACAGGTTGAAGGAAAAGAACTGTTTCTAGGCTCTGAGGAGGACTATCTCTTTTTCAGGAATTCCAGAGAACAGGACATTATATTCAGAGCAGGGGGGAAATGCAACACTTGTGCATAAATGGATGTCTCCCAAAATAGATCTCCTGGGCTATGCAGATACTGTGGCTCACTTTGCAAAGCCACAGTACCAAACTCAGGATCTGGCAAAATGGATAGGGAATGAAACAACTCCCCCACTCCACAAGGAGCTAAGAGCAGAATACACAGTACTAGTAGAGTCAAGTAGGAAGTAAAATTACGCTGTAAGCCAATGTATTAACATTTAGCAAATTCAATATAGCTTGGTACAACACCACTGAAAGATTTCTCCCACAAAAGGCTGTTGCTGTCTAGAATATATATCAAAGCTGCCTTTGACTCCTCTGCATATTTACTTGTTACTGAGCTGGGAAATGAGTAGTACCACTTGTTTTGAATTATAAATTTTCGTTTCAGTCATTTCATCTGAAGTTCAACAGCTACTAAGCTAAACTGAACAGTAGCTTCTTTGCCTTTAAGATACAACAATACTTCTTGCCAAAATTTGGAAATTAGACATTGAAATAAATTCAGATAATGAACTTTAAAATAAAATAAAAAAAAAAAGACATTCAAAACAAAAGAGCAAAATGAACCTAAAAAGATAAAGATGATGCTTTATCCACACTGGAAAGCAAAGCAGAAAGTTCTGGTAAATGATTCTCCTGTAAAGTTAGACTATTGTGGTGACAGTTATCTTCTACTGCCTTCTATCCTGTAGTCTTAAATGTGGGATTTATAATGATTATATTGTACTGCTACACAAATAATTTATTTGCATTTCTGCAACTTATTTTCACTTTCTGTACTGTTCATTGGAAAAAAAACCCCATATTCATGCATGTAATATGATGCAGTTTAAGGATGACTTGCTGAATTTTCTCTGAAGTGAATTAAAAATGCTCAAACTTTACTGCATTGCAACTGTGACATCTCAGCATCTATAGCTGATTTAGAAAAGATTAGATTAGATGCATGACTCGGAGGCCATATCAAAGCAGTGTAGCTACTCTATACACCTCATGGCAAGAACTCTGTTCATTTTTATTACTGTACAAAAAGGACAATGTAATGCTCATTATAATGTCCCAATACTTTGCCAAAGAGATACTCTCTTGTTTCCCTTGCCAAAGTACACAGATTAAATAACTGGATTAAACTCTGGTGTGTTTTAAGCATACAACATATCAGTCAAAGTTACAAACTTTTACAGATTCTCCTGTCTGCAAACACGTTCGCCTTGCACTGTATCTGAAAATAAAACAATCACAAAACAATTAATTACCTGTAATTAATTACATCTGCACAGCCTAATCTCCATTCTAAGGTCTCTGTAGTGAAGTCATCAGTGTTACCGAGATCAGTAAAGCCCACAACATAGTCTTGTGTTTTTCCATCTTTTACTAGTGCTAGAGTGGGAATTACTTTGATGCGCAGTCTCTCGCACAAGAAAGGAGATTTTTCAGCATTTAATTTCAAAAATTTTGTCTCAACATGCTTTTTTGCCAATACAGTCAAATGTTTGTCCATTATTTGGCACCTGTGAAAAAACCCCAAATATATAAAGTATTAGAAACAGTAAGCTGAAGAATATGTATTTTAGAGAAAATTTAAAAGGAACAGTAAAGAGCTAGTTCTATCATGTTAACTCCTCAGATATGACCTTTGTAATTAAGAATTTCGTTTCAAGAGAAACTGTGTCTCAAAGGTACCTGGATTTAATGACTAATAGAATAACGGCTCAGAGCACCTTTATTGCATAATTACACTATCCATTTCTCTAATTTCTTCCTAATTACTCCCACATACACCTGAAAGCCTCTCTCATTTCTTGAGGCCTGCATTTATTGATGAAATATCCCTCTGACTTCTATTCTTCCTGCTCTAGCTTCACTACCCGTCAGCTGGAAAAATTTCTCTATAACTAACATTCATGTCTTCAGAAAAGTACTCTCAATATGTTACATTGTTCTGTTTTTTTTTTTTTTTCAGTCACTACCTCCAAAACTGAGATGCAGTAACTCTCTGTACAGAAAAAATAAAGAAGTTATTTGCACAGACTGCTTCAGTAGGGCTATAGGCAGAAATATTTCACTTTTCTGTCGCAATGGAATACGAGTGAGCATACAATTACTGTTTCTCAGCTAGGGGACAGTAACATGACCTGCTCAAAATACTTGTCAGATGGCAGAGATTTATGGACTTATCACCTGCAATCTCAACTTCCTGGAGTGGGCAAGGATGAAAGCAACTTCATATTGTGGTTGGTAAACCTGACACACTAGCTTCAAGCTGGTTGTCAGCACGACACATTTTACAAAGTTCTTTCTCCTGTCTGAGTCTACAGACTTTGTTGGTTCAAGAAACAAGAACCAAACAACTCAAACCCGTTCTAAGCTACTTTATTTGCAGAGACAGTCTTTCAACTTCTTTCAGTAAAAACTAGCCAAATACAACTGCTTCAGATATTTCTGAAACTTAAAACATTTAACTTAGAAAATGTAGGATGCAGATACCTCACTGCATAATCCAGCTTTCACCTCATTTAATTTCTCACATTGAGGCTGTATCAGTTTATATTCTATAAGTTAGAGAGAACAAGACACCTTGGGGGGGGAAAAAAACCCAACAACCAAAACCAGGACAACTGGCTCCTCCTTCAACAAACTACTCTACTTTACAACTGCATTTTAACAGAAGACCTTGAGACAGACCCACTGAGGAACAGCCTACAACCCAGAACTTCTGAAATTCTTCCAAGGAAGTGGGAGATCTTATTTTAGGTTCCTATTCTGAGGCAGGACATATTCTCAGATCTAGGTCTCTCACACCCTAAAAAAGTGACATCATCACAAAGGCGCAGGCACAAAGGGAAAGCAGCTGCACTTCGTATCCACAGATCCTTTCAAAATAAAAGTTAAACTCTGAAGATGCCTTAACAAGTTTTTGTTTACATTTTTATTTTCGTTTGCCAGAACTGTCCAGAATATCTCTGTCTGGAGTAAACAAAGTGACCTTTTTGAAATGCTGCTCCTGTATCGTCACTACTTTTGCAGACCTGACTCCCTCAAACTACATCAATAATGAAACACAGCGCACTCTCAAATATTGTCAAAGAAGTTATACATTTATATTTTAATCAACTATGTAACAGAATATTAATTGTTGTCAAATCATGTTCAGATTAACTGGAATGGAAAAAAAAAATTTAAAAAATCAAATCCTGAGAAGGGAGTGAGATTTGGAAAATGAATTAAATGGAATACTTCTAAAAATGCCCATTTATTTCTGGCATTTGAAAGAACAAAAGAACATGCCTGTTTTTCTACACATCTATAAATAAAAGATTTCTTGAGCATAGCTTATTTACTATACCTGAACGTTGTATCTCTATAGAAATGGCAAACCACATTTTTACTTTCTTTGACTTCTTGAAAAAAGTCTCTCTCACTTGGGATTTCTCTGTATTCTCCATGTCCTTTTGAAAGCCACTCCTTTTGGAAAACATAAAAAGAAATAATTAGTATGGAGTTCATTAGTCCTGCACCTGCCATGCAAGCTCTACAGCTTTTAAGAAAAATAAAAGAGGGGGCCTGCAGTGGAAACCCATTTCATACAGTAATAAAAGGAGAAAGAAATTACCTCCCCTCCTTTAGTTCTGTTTTGAAAATACGCAAATGCCACTAGGCTAGATAATACTTTTGGGTTGCCTCTTTCTCAACAACAGATGGGTGGCTGAGCAGTAACACTACCTTACTTATTTGGAAATACAAATCTTGTACAGAGCTGCATAAATTTCTGCAGTGCAGCCTCTCAGTAAGACTAGACTAGTTCAAAAAGAATGCTGACAGAAAATTCTCAGCATTTGAAAACTGCTAATCAACAGCCTGGGCTACCCTCTCTAAAATGTTTTTGTACACTCAAAGAACTCTTGTCTAAAATTGATTCACGTCATTACATGTATTAAAATAGATTTCTTTTAATTTTTCCCTCTATGAAAAAAATCAGGGAGAAAAAAGCCTACTAACTCACCTGCAACAGATGATGTTTATCTATCAAATATACACTGAAGGTATTTTAATATAGCCAGGCTTCCAGAAAACCATTCAGAAAACACATGCATACCATTAGTCACAAAATGTATGGAGAAATATAATTTCATAAGCTAAAATTTATAGCCAACTTCAAAAACTGCCTGATTAAGTGTGCACTTACAGTTTAGAAAAAAAGCTAATCTTCTAGATTTCCAACAAATGCACTTAAGCCCAGCTTCTACAGTACTGAAAGTTAATTGTAGTGTATTAAAACAAAAGAAGTAGTGCAGTATGACAGNTAAATTAGGATAGAACAAAGAATTTCCTGAACATTGTACACATTAAAAATGCATAGAAGTATGAACACATGGACAAGTCATCATGATGCAAATCAAGAACTGACTTATCCTTCAACAGTGGGTATGCATTAATTCCTCTCTGCACAATCCTATTTCAGAATAGTGTGGCAGCTTACTCCTTTTACTAGTAGCATACTACTTCAATTTTGCATTTGAAAATGCATGAGAGCAATGACTTAAGATCAGCTGACGTGAACAAGTTTTTGCATGAGAACTACCACAGGTCACACCCAAGAACACCCAAGTGTTATGACTTCTGAAATAGGAAAACACTAGAATCAAATCTAAACTGAACTTCTGAAGACAAGCAAATAGTGCGCCACTTTCTCTGATTCCACGTTTGGAGAGTCAAAGCTGCTAACCCTGCTAACCTGCCTGTCCTCCAGCATCCCAACCATGCCATGACATTTTACTGCATTCCTGTTTCAAAGCACGGCATTAGCTTTTATAGGTTCCACCACAGCCACAGCATCTCCTTTCAACCCAGTCACCTCTCCCCCAACCCAGTCTATTTCTTTGCTTAGGTTTGCTTAGATGGAGAAAGCTAAGAAACCTATGGCTTCCCTACTTACGGTTCAGGCCTCACACCATATGTTACCAAAATTTTAGTGAGGACTACGCTCAAAGAGATTTTTTGGGGAGCACAAAGACCACAATTTAGCATGAGATATCAGGGACCAAACCAGAATTTCTTTCCTGCAAGAAGAAATGAGCAGTCATACAAAGACATTTCATTGGGTTAGAAGGAGTGGGACGAACAATTCCACCCCAGGAACAAGGAAAGACCCTGTATAATTTTTCTACAAAATACCTCAAGAGAAGAGCATGCATCACTTACATGCCATAAGTAACAATCTTCAGAATTCAGAAGCTTAAGGAGCCTAAAGGCTTATGATTACGTTGCCTACAAGGCTTATGCTTCCAGATAGCAACGTTCAGTGAATACGGACACACTCAAATCTTTGTACGAGACTCTTTATCCTATCCTTATTGCAAACAATCATAGAGGTTCTTCTCTCCTCCTGTTAAAAAACACAAAGCATGCACACATGGACAGAAACTTGCTTTCCCGGATAATTTAAAATAAATAAATACAGAAAGGTGAGGAAGGAGAAAAAAAACAGAACCAAATAACCCCAAAACACTTGGTTCACATACACAGTTTCCCTAGATTTCCAAAAAGTCTGTTACACTGTACACATCAAGAGTCTATATAACTACAGGAATTACTTGTTTCTGCTGCTGGGCCTTTTTTAGTGCCTCAAGCCTTCTTTGTTTAAGGCGTTCCAATTCATCTTCATCCATTTGGTCCAGCTTCTGCATTTCAGCATCCAGATGTTCTTCCACAACCTTGGTAGTCTGAAGTATTTCATTTTCCAGAACTTTTTGAAGTATTTCAACAGAGGTATCAGCAGCCATCTTTAACTAGAAAGTGATCTCTTCAGACCTGTGGAAATAGCGATATGTGGAATTAAAATTTATACAGGCAATTAAAAGTCTGACCTCTTTTACTTGCAGTTCACACTGTAGAGGAACAAAATGCAATGCTATGCTATTTGAAGATAACAGTAGATAGTTCTTTTCCATATTGCAATGCACTTTGGAGGATATTTTCACAATGAACAGAGATGGCAAAGATACCAGTTAAGTCCTATTCTCTCAATCCCAAAGGCAGCTGTTGAAAGTGCACAGGAACTTGATATTACTCGTTGATATAAAGAAGTAAAATTCACGAGTTCCAAAGGAACACTCATGCTGAGCCAGATCCATGCACCTTTAATAAATATTCTGAAACTAGAAGATGCAATCAGAAAGCTCCAAGCTGCTGGGAGGAGGTGTAAGATGTCTCAGAATAAGTCTAAGCAATGCTCAGTATGTAAGTTCCCACCAGTAGTTTAAATACAATTACTTTAAGTACCCGATGCATATTAACATATTTAAACCTGAATTAACACTCCTCTCCTCAGCTGAAAGACAAGGCGCTCAACAGCAAATGCTTTAGGCCAATGCTTCAATTAGTACAAGAAAACTGCTATTGCAAACACCACCCTGTGGCAGCCAGTGAAAGGATTTAAAAAACCCCAACAACCACTACCTAATTGCTGTGTGAAAAAACACAACTAAAATCACTTTCTGTAAAGCTCCCCCTACCTTAACACTTCCAAAGGCACAAAATACTAAGACTCAGGTGCATGAAGAGCTGGGGCAACGTAATTGATTGGTCTCCCCAATAAACTTGCACTACAAAAAAACTATCACTGTAACAAGTGACAGTTTTGAAATGGGGACTGTGGACAGTCACCCTAAACAGATTTCTCAACCTGCAGGCCACAGACTTGATGCGCTGAATTTGGGTTCCAGAATACTCGTGGCTGTATTTCAAAACAGCCAAACTACAAAGCCAATGGCACTGGTAAACACCTTGCATACAGAGGCAAGGAAGCATTTTAAGCAGTGATGGGCAAACTACCAACATCACGGCAGCGCTCCAAGTGTAATGCAACATCAGCAGTGCTAAGCCTGCTGCCGCTCTCCGTGCGTGTCACAGCCACACTGGCTCTGACCTGCAGCACCTTGTCTTAAGTCCCTCTCCCCGAAGCTGCTAACTGCAAAGTGTCTCCATTAATGTTTTCTATCCCGCTTTATTGTATTTCCAGAGGAAGTAAGAACCTTGCTAGCGCAGGTCACAGGCTACGAGGTCTTCAGGAGAGGGAGGGAACCCTGCCTAGCTGGGGCTAAGGGAGGCTGGTCCTCCAAGCAAACAGGAAGGAAAACGGAAAGCCAGCCCCAGCCAGTCTCCACTACAGCCTGAGGTGCCAGAGGGCTCCCGGCTCCCCAGGCCGCGGAAGCCTGGGTGCCAACAAGCGTTTCCGACGCAGCGGGGGGCCCTGCGCCCACGGCCCGCTCCTGGGGGGCTCCGCACCGCTGACGGGGCCGTGGTCCTGCTCGCCCCGCCAGGGAGGGGTGCCGGGGGCCCGGCCAGCACCGCTCGACGGAGACCGCCGGCAGCGGGGCCGAGGGACGCCGACGGGCTGCGGGGCGAGGGGCAGCAGAGGGCGGGACACCGCGCAGGCGCCACGCGCCTCCGCCGGGCCGTTACAGACAACGGGTGCCCGCGCGCCCGCCCGCCCACCCACCCGGCTCCTGACAAGCTCCCCAGGGAAAACCTCACGCTCCCCGGCCACGGTGCCGGCCGCGCCGNCAGCTGCCACGTGCGCGCGCGCGCGCGCGCACGCAGAGCTCCCCGGCGCTCCCCTTGATTGGCCGGGGCGGCGGGCGGGGCCCTGCGGTGGGGCCGGCGCCCAGCGCGCATGCGCTGCTGCCGTCTGGGTGTTTGCCCCCGCGGGAGGGGCGGGGCTCAGCCCGGAGCCCCTCCCCTTCCGCGCCACAGCTCCGCCCCGCGGGGACTACCCCTACCGGGACGCGCTGCCCACCCACGTCCTGTCTCCATAGCAACCGCGCTCTGGGCGGGGCTTGGCCGCGAGGGGGCGTGCCCTGCCCCGCCCCTTCCCTCACCTCAGCGTGCCACCGCTGCGGGGCGGGTGAGCAGTGGCAGCGGGCGGTTCTAACGGCTGCCGGTGGGAGCCGGGAGGGTCGGCCACCGCCGCCTTTCTGGGGGGCTCCTTCTCGGGGTTGGGCGTGTGAGGTCGAAGGCCGAGCCCCCCGCAGGGAGTCGGGGCGCGGCGGGGGCGTAACGGCCGGGAGCCGCGGGGCTGGGCCGGGCCCGGCCCCTCGAGCGATGCCGTGAGGTAAGGGCGGCCCGCGCGGCGCCTGGGGCTGGCGGGGGCGGGGGGGAGCGGGCGGCGGCGTGGCTCGGCCGGACCGCTGCGGCAGTCTCGTTGAGAAGACGGCAGCGTTGGAGTAGCCGGGGCTTGTCGTCTCTTCGCTCTTCTTGCAAGTGCGCTAGAAGACCCACAGATTTAAATAATGGGATATTAAAGTGTGTTTTCAAAAAAAACCAAAAAAAAAACCCAACAAACAAACCCGAGTGCTCTGCTTTCTTGTTTCCTGGAAATCTGCCTCCCCGGTTACTGAAGTATGCTGATGAGGAAGGTGGGGCGGGAAGATAAACTCTTGGCCGTCTCCGCAGTCCGCTGGGAGCCTGGGTGGGAGAGGCTGATAAGGAGTCGTAGCCGCGCAAAAGCGGAGGGAAGAAGCGAAGGTTTCAGGGAGCGAACCAAGATGGAGGTGGCAATCCTGAGGCTGAAGGGTGAAGAGAATCGTCAGGCTTGCTCTGCCCGCTAAGGGGAGTGCTGTAACGGGGCCAAACTCCCTGCTCTGTCCCCGGAGCCGAGTTTGATCACTGAGCTCTCAACCCGCGTTCCCGGCCAGGCGGCCGCCGCCGGACCTCCCCTCCGCTTCCCCGCCCCGCCCCGCCCCGGGCATGGGCCGGGCAGCGCCTACCGCTTCTCCTCCCGGCCGGCAGGGGGCGCCAAAGCGCGGAGGCGCTNGGCCTCGTCGGAGGTGGCGGGCAGGCGGGGCTCGCCGGGGGCGGCCCGGCGGCCCTTGGCCGGGCGGCGTCGGGGCGAAAGGCCGGGTTGTGTCCCTCGCCCGGAGGAGCGATACCGGCTGTGCGTGCGGGCCCGGCCGGCGGCGGAGGCCCGAGGAGACCGTAGCTGCGGCGGTGAGGGGCAGCTGGGTGTCCCGCGGGCGGCGGTTTGGAGGGGGAGGCTGGCGGTCCCTGAGGCCGGCGGTGGCAGCAGGAGAAACTTGGTCGTTAGCGCTGGAGCGGCTGCGTTGCTGCCGCCGTCTTTGCGCTGCCTGTGAAAGGTGCTTCCCTCAGCCGGGCCCGGGCTCTCGGGGAGTTTGTCCGGGAGCAGGCAGTGACAGGCGGCCGTTGGTTGTGCGCGCAGATCTCGATTGTCAGCTGAAAATAGCTGCTTGGTTCAGCTGCAGCGCCTGGGGTGTTTTTAGGAGTTTTTTTGGGTTTTATTTGATGGGGGACAATGCTACAGATCATGCTATAACTTAGTGATTTGCACATGTTTAATAAATGTAGATGTTAGACATTTTAGTGATTGGAGGGTAAGAAGATCACTACTATGGTTATGTGCATGTTATCGTGGACACTGCCCCATCTGTGAACTTTTTTTCCTGTGTAAGAGGCTCTTACAAGGGTAGCTTTATTAACCATATGGAATGCTGACTGAATAACACTGTGTATATATATGGTAGCAGGAGAGAACATATTATTACTTGTCACTATAAAATAATAAATACAAAGATACAATCAATTTGGAGAGTGTTTTTAGTTGCTAATACTGAGGAGTTAAATGAAAATTGACATCTTAAAATGTGTGTGAACTAGAAACTACAACTTTTCCTTACCTAGACTGCTCATTTTGTGTATCCTTTTTGAGTCATTAAGTGTTTCTTTTATGAAAGTATTCCCTGTGAAGGCTTTTTCACAAAATATTCTTTCTTCTGTAAGCATTTCTTACTATCTAGGTGTGTATTGCATGAAGATGTTGATGTTAGTGACTTAAGGTTGTTACCCTTTACCAGGTTAGGATGTAAACTGTTTTAGTTTCTCTGGTCCTCTCTGGGTAATGGGTATTTTGCTAATGAGGTATTTTTCTCATCTGACTGTTTTTTATCACACCTTTTGCCACACCATCTGTGCGGCTTTATAGTGTCTTGTTATCAGCTTGTTTCATGGGCTGTATTTCACAGGTATATCTTGGGAGGAGCTCTGTCGAGATAAGTCAAGTGTGATTCGAGAAAGAAGAGGGAAGGATTGGATCTTTGTGCTCTAAAGGAAAGAAGACCTAGTGCTCATCTTTGTACCTGGTGTAGTAGATGACAGAATCACGCAGAAGCCTTTGGGTACTGAAGCACTGCTGCTCAGGGCTCTTCCAGTGACAGCGGCTGGGGTGCAGGGGATGCTTTGAGAGTCTTGGTGCCTACTGGATACCTTGTTCTCTTTGTGTATCTCTGCATGTATTTTTGTGTGTCTGTAAATTACTGAGCATGGGCCTCTGTTGGGTGCTGTGCGCAAAATCTCATCTATGGCTAAAAAATGGAAACGTACCTTAAAAGGGAAGCCAAAAACTTATTGTTAGAATAACTGAAATCTTATGAACCTAATGGTTCTTAATCCAGATGTAATTGTTACAAAAAAAGAAAGAGCAATAGTGCAGTTAAAGTAGTTATGCTTACCATCTCACTGTTGCTCTGAGTCCTAAGGTCAGTGGCTTCATCCTGGGGGTGGTGAGCTGTTATGATGACTTGTCAGCATCAGGTGTCCTTCATGAGGAGCAATATGGTTGGTTGTGTGGACAGTTTAATCTTTCTTACTCTAGGATCCACCTGAGATAATTTTTATATGCTTCCTAACGTGCTTATATGCTTTTCCTCTTCTTTGGTTTGCAGCTTTGTGTTGCATCCAAATATGTAAGAGTCACTATATATTAGATACTATTTCTTTCTTGTTTGTTACCCTTAAAATCAGTTTTGTCCAGGTCTGCATTTCTCTTAGCTGACTGCTGGTGAGTTGTGGGGCGTCTAGTGCTGAGTCCTGTACAAGCCATCTCTGTTCATCCCATGCCTACACTCCTCTCTGCTACATCCTGTGTCTCCACTTCCCAAGGCCTCTACTGTCATACCAGGCCTGTATTTCTCTACATTATGTCTTTGTTGTAGAGTTGTGAATATCTCATTCTATACAGGGTAACTGCTTGTTACTGCTACCTATATGAAACTATGGTTGCAGCACGCCTGGGTAAACAAAAGTAGAACCAATTAGGCATCGGCACCTGGACAATTAGAGAAATTGCTGTCACAGCTAAATCAAGTAAAAGTTGCAGGCAGGCCAAGAAAAGTTCAGCCAAAGTAAGCCTGACCGGCTTTAGTCCTAAGGCTTTGCAAATGCAGTACAGAGCTTAGGGACTGCTACTAGCAGTGGCAATAGTGTATTAGAGGGCTACACGGTTGTATGGCAATGGGAGGGATGATGTGGAAGAAGAATTTAAATTGATATGTGTTTGAGAAGTAGGGCAGGACTGTTAGACTGGGTATATTTTATAGCAGGGAATTTGAGAGGATGGGAGTGAGGAAGGACCTGTAAGGCCAGTGACCTTTAGAAATAGGCTCTATCTGCAGAGGTACCCCCATCATCAGGTGGTGTTGGTTCTAGCTGACACCCATGTGAATGTCAGGCTCCCTTGAGGGAGAAGCTACATCGCATATTTGAATCTGTAGCTTGAAGCTGGGCTTCAATGTCCCTCATCAGCCCCCCTTCTGTTCCCTATACAGTGAGAGTGGAATGGCACCGTGGAATCAAAGGCTTCCAGTCAGTTTTGTCTCCTGCATCTTCAGTTCTGTGCTATGCAGTGTTATTCGTTTCCTCCTTGTTTTACTTTCTTTCCTTCCTCAACAACTGTTACAGATACAATACCTTATGTCCCTTTTGGCTGCTGCTCCCAAAGATTGCAGCAGCTCAAGGGCATAACTTGCAGTGCAGAGGAAGCATGTGGAAAGATGCAGGTGGTATGTCTGTGTTGTGAATAATGGTTTGAGAATTGATGCGACAGGAGGGAGATTTTCTGCTTGTCTTCTGACATACTGAGACAAGTTACAGAAGGTACAAATAATCTTTACTCTGCTTTTCTCCCCTCACGCCCATAGCTTTGTCTTCTGTTGTGTAGTTTCTCTCTGCCTTGTTTCTGCTAAGTGCGGTAGAGGTCATACTGATGAGTATTGATATATGGCTGGGAAGTGTGCTGGTAAATGACAGTGAGGATGAATTTTGTCTTGGGAGAATGGTATAAGTATACAGGGAGAAGACCATGAGTGAGATGATAGCTATGATGAGCAGGGAAAGAACGGGAATGCAGGACTGTCGCCTTTACGAGTACAGATTGCTACTTGAGCAAATATAGCTACGAATCTATTTCTACTATACCAGCATCTCTGTTATATTCCTCTGGAACTCTTACTGAGCACTGCCACTTGATTGCTGTGCACCTGTCCATGGAGAGCATACTTATCTAGAATGGTCACATACATGGTTGCTGTAGGAAAAACTCAGTGTGGTGTGCTAGAGGGGTGCTTTGTAAAGGTGCAGAGTGTCTTCGGTCATAAATAGCTCCTAAGCCATATGGCAGTTGCTTTGTTTTCTCTTTGGAATTTTTATGGTTGTGTTGATCGCTCATTTTCAAATGAAACTTAATAACAAACATTTCAATAGAAATATGAGGTATCTGAATTTCCAGGCTTTCCTAATGGAAGAGTGGGTGTTGTGATGTGTAGTTTAGCTCCTCCTGGGAGTGATGTTATGCTTTGGTTCTTGGATAGAGCTGTAATGGCACAAGGTATGTCAAGGTTCTCCCCTGCTGTCTTTGAGAATTTAGTATAGGACTTTTTTTTTTTTTAATGTGTGGGAAGAAAGGCTGTTGTAAACTACAAAACTGTGCTTTGAATTCAAGCCTTAAACCTCTGCTGTAGATTTCCAAGTAAGTGTGCTATATGCTGTATGTTACAAATTATTTCCTGCCTGGAATGTAGATCTTTCCCCGATGGTGTTAGCTTTTCATGTGTTTTACCACTTCTCCCAACTTTGTTATCTTCTTTTCTTAGTAGTTTTCCTTAGCTTCCAGTAGGCAGTCTTTAGGTGTGTTTATTCTTGTGCCCTTTAATATTTGTGAACTGTTGTCTAGGCATGCCACTCTGATCATTCATACATATTGCTTTAGAAGTTACACGTGCCAGCTATGATTCTGCAGCCAAGAGTGAACATTGCTGCTAAAATAAGACTTACAATGCTAGTGCTGATGCTATATATTGCTTTCTCTTCTGCAAATTAAACTGCTGGCATTGTCTGCTAGTCATTCTATGTGGCTTTTTTTATTAGTGTGTTAAGTAAAATCATCTTAACATTGTGTAGGAAAGTTCTGTGAAGGGTAGAAAGCCTACAAACACCTGTAGTTCAGAAACATTCTGTACACCAGGAAATTTATAATAATTGTCTCTATCTGCTTCTCAAAAATATCTTTGCAAGCAAAGCTTTCTGTAGCTCCATCAAGAACAACAACTGATGAACCCTTGTAGTCCTTGTTTTGCAAATATGACCTGGAAGATGCCAGGATTTTGTACTGAAAGAGGGAGTAAAATAATGCAAAATAATTTCTCTATTATGGAAATTTATTGGTCTGTTCTATGCAAATGTATATTTATGTTACCCCCAAACCTATAGTTTTTAACAGAGGCATTTCATATTTATAAGAAAACTATTTTTATACATTTTGTTGGATTTTTTTTTAAAAGCAAAGCATTATTTTAAAAAGACTGTAAGGATCTTCAAATATTTGAGGTAATGGCAGCATAAACCTAAAAGCACTACAGTACACTAAGTAGATTGTTAGAAGGAGCTTTTCTTGTCGAAATCTTGATTCTCTTAATCTGTTACCTTCATGAAGGCATCTAAACCTTATGTGTAACTACTGTTTATGAAATGTATAAAAATAGTACACTGCCAGCCAGCAGGAATTGCAGAAACTGTTCTTTAAGGTTTCTGAAGATCTCTGGAAAGCCTTGCTCAAAATAGAAGTTTACAGTAAGTTAAACTTTGCTGTTGTTGTTAATGACTCTCATAATGTCAAGCTGACAGCTCTACATACTTTTGCCACTTTTAATTGCATTAGTACTGTCATGTTTTTCTGACTGGGCTTGTGTGCATCGCTGTACACTTGTTCTGTGCAGTTCATCACTTAAAAGCTGGCTAGGCGTCAAGGTTACAGTTCTGGACAAAAACCCCTGTTTGGTAACTTTTAATGCTTGCATAATATTCCTTTTACTCCTCCCTTGACTCCCTCCACAAAAATAGTCCCCTAGACTGGTAGAGGAAATATTTTTTCTGCACACAAAATTATGTGTGCACATAATTAATTCAGTCATTATTTTGGTTTGCTAAAAAAGTACAGTCTCTGGTAGGTGTTGCGGTCTGAAAGCAGTTGGTATCTTACAGAAGATGTGTGTTTTGATGATCCTGGGGTTTGCAGCACTGATGACTTATTCTTCCCATATGTCAATTTTTTTTTTCTTTTACAATAGTGTAGTAGAGATTTTAAACATGAATCTGCTATCTTAACACTGAAATATGTTTCTTTAGATACATGCTGTTAGATGAAGTATTTGGTTTAATTATAGTTAATGTAGGTGGGCATCCTTTGCTCTTTAGTATTATAGACAACCTAAAGTATATTTCATGAAGTGTTCTAAATGGTATTTTTGTGTTGTATTTTGATTTTATACAATGAGAGGTATGTAGGATATGGAAGTTGTGAAACACTGGACTTGGAGGTAATTTCTGTCATTATTACACTTTTTCTAAACAAACAAAACCAAAAAAAGGTAGTTAAGGGAAGAGCAAATGCTATGTCTTTACTTAGTGTTTCATATTCCGTGCTTTTAGTCATCTTGTTCTCTTGGGACGTAAACACTTAAACTGAACCTTGAAGAACTGCTTTCTTCCAGAGCTCTGTGTTGTCAACTACTAGCCACAACAGCAGCTTTTTATCTTGAAGTTCTGCTATATCTTTGTTTAAATGGGAATTTTAGGTTATGGTGAGCTTCTATCATTTTTATTTAATTATTATTTTTTTTAAATCTGGTCTGTGTAAAGGACACTTTCTGTTTTTTTTTTTCTAGAATCTGTTGGAGTTAAGTTATGTTTGCTCTGTCTTTTTCAGAAGGTTTTGCTTAGCTGATAGTTATTCCACTCTTCTTTTTCCCCAGCCAAACTTGAAAGAGAAGGCATGACTCTTTAATATTGAAATGGAATCATTGTCTTGGGAGCCTGAATAAAAAGCAATTACTCTTGTAGTCAAATTTTACTTCCTTGCTGTCTCATGTAATTAGGTAGCTTCACCAGCTTGCTTCATCCTACTAAGGAAAAATAGCTAAGGTGTAGTTTCACACCACACTTAATTCAGTTGAGCTGTCAGATGTTTCAAAGCTTGTGACCTTACTCTTGCTGTCCCCAGCTGCATGCTGTAACTGCTTCCATTGCATTGGATCTAATGCTTATGTGCGCTCAGGTGTGTGATCTGATCTGCTGCCAAAAAAGTGTTTTCTGCAAGGACTTGTGGCCACAGGATTGCCTGAGCTGATGAGAGGGGGAAGCATGGCTGGGAACGGGGAAGGAAGTCACTTCTCCCCTCCCGTGCCCCATAGTTTGAGGAAAAGGCAAGGGGAGGGTGGCCTTCTTCTAGGGCTGTGATTTTTATTTATTTTTAAACACTGTCAGCTGCGGTGGTGGGTTACATAGCTGGTGCTCATGTGGATGCTCTGTCACTTCTGATGCTGAGGAAGGAGAGCAATTCATTCTTTCCTGAATTTCAAAGTGTCTCAGGCATATGTAATTTAAATGTTTTCAGCAGGAAAAACAAGGTAGCTGCTTCTACTCTAAAAAGAGAAGTTTGTGGTGTTCACATTCTTTGATAGGTAATAATGAGAAAAAGGCCATGGCTTTATTTTCATGTTTTGAATAGCCTTGCTGAGCCAGCGGATGCTTGCATTTTCAATTTCATAACCCACTTAAAGAACAAGTTGGTGGTGCGTGGTTTTGAACAATTAAATAATTACTTCCAAAGTGGTTTATGTTCTGTAGCATTTTAAACCAGTTGCTCTAAAAGAACATTTTTTTGGAGAGAGAATGCCAATTTATCTCAATACTTGCAAGTAAAAACAATTAAAAATACACCATTCAGTATTGGTAACTTGCTAATTTCGGATAAGTTTGTATTTAGATATGCATCCTTATTACTGGGCTTACAACACACAAATACAGAGGATGGGTAAGGTGCTTTAGGGGAGTAATGGTAAAGACCTGTCTAAAGGTATTAGTTTTACTTGCTCTAAAATTATTACAAAACCAAACATATGGAAACAGATGGTTCAGCTTCTTTTCAGTCTTTTTGAAGTTTAAGGACTTTTTTCTTTTTAGGCAAAAGAAAATGACTTAATGACAGTGATGTTCCTTTGAAGGTGGTTAGAAGAGGTGGTGTCATGTAAATGATGAAATATCTCCAAAGTTGCCTCAGCAAAAATAAGTCTTCTGATTATGCAGGAATGTGGGCAGTGAGCTCACATTAGTGATGCAACTTTCTTGCTGTGTGGGTTTACTGACTCTTCTGCCCCATGCACATGAATGGGGGTTTTTTTTAGTTTGTTTTTAATTGTACAGTGTTTTCTGACATTTGAACTTCATCTTTACAGAGACAGCTTAAACCCAATCCTAACTAAAATATTTTTAGCATAATTTGACTTAGCTTGTTGTCTCGGTTAGCTGTAAGCTGAAGGCAAGCTTTAGTAATCACATTTGTGTCGGTCAGTGCAGTGGATCAAAAAGTACTTGTAATCTTTTGAATCTGCATGTACCCTTTAGTTTTAGTTTCAGCAGGAGAGTGTTATCCTGTTGACTTTGTTTGCAAAGCTGGATGTTGGATTTCCAGTAGTTAAGTGCTTGTTCTCATTTTAAGCTGAATTCTTTCATTTAATTTCTGCAGTTTTAACTGATTTCAGTAGAGTCAAACTGATATAGATGAGGGCAACTCAGCTCCTTTGTATACTGCTAATTAATCCCATTGCTCCGCTCTTTCACGTATGGATTAATAGTTTCCTTTGCTCTTTATCTTGCTGCTGCTTAGTCGGGATGCCATCTCTGTCACACCTAAATGCACAATGCCTATTTATAATGAAGTTTTGCCCTGTGTTTGGGCATATGTGTTGTAGATACTACAATAGTGTACTCAATGTCATAATTGTGTGTGGTCTTAGGAAAGAGCATGAGGAAAACACATGTATTTGCTGGTGGTCATTCTAATATAATATGTTTGTCTGTTATCAGAGAGTATATGTGAAATGCCATTGGTGTCAGTTGGCTTGCAAGGCTGTCCTTCACTAGAACCTGCATGGAAAGCTGGAGGAGCTTGTTTGGCAAGGAAGGGCAGTTACGCGTTTCAGCTGCAGAAGTTCACTGAGCAAAGAAAAATGCTAAAAGTCTGTTAACTCTTTTTTGATAGCTGTAGTTCTGTCTTCCCTGCATTTGGCCTTGTTTTCCAGGGCAATGCCCAGGAATTCTTTCAAGTTTCTATGCCTAGATTTGTCAGTAACTGTCCTTAGTATGGAAGCTTCATGCTATGGCAATCCCTAGTGATGAGTATATTAACTATGCTGGTACTTGGAGTAATTTTTTTAACCTTCCATAGACGAGAGAAGTGATAAATAATTAAAATGTACTTGTAAGTGTTCTGAAATACTTTTGTTAGGAAGCTCTGATGTTTTTTGTCTTATTTCAGAATTATAAGTGCAAATCTTTATTTGGAGCATGACAACTTCTGTTCTGGTGAGATGTGCACTGATTAACCCCTGTAGTATCTTAGACTGCAAAAGAAAAGGTAGAACTTCAAACTTCAAAAATACATCTTTCTAATTGTGCACAAGTGTTAGAAACTATGAAACTTCACAATTTAAGTGTTTGTAAGCAAAATAGCAAAACATGCCCTTAAACTAAAGCAAACACTAGTATGTGGAAACTAGGATTAACATAAGCTGGAACATCTGTAAATCAAAGCTTGTGTTAGTGTGAACTCTGGCCTCGTGATGGCTTCCACAGGGAATTTCTAGGTTCTGGCTGTTGCAGCGCATTGCATCAGAAAAAGAACTGGCTCCAAAACAGTGCTTGTTTCTTATGTTTTTAAAAAACACCCTTTCCTCATACGCGNCCCCCCCCCCCCAAAAAAAAAGAAAAAAGAGAAAAAGCCCAACACCTTAAGGTGTGTGCTATTTTAGTGTGTTTTCAGCACGTACTATGTAATAGCTGAGGGTTGATTTTTTTCTTTTTCCTTTGGTTTTGTGTTGTTTTCTTTGTTTGTTTTTTACTGGGGCTCTAGTCTTATATACTGTTTCCTTGCTGTACTAGCAAGAGAAAGACTGATGTTTTTTCTACAGACCATGCATCTATCAGGTCACGGGGTTTTTCCACTTTTCTGACTCAATAGCTTGCAACTGTGTGGGATCTTATAAGTAGGAGAGCTACTGGCTGTCTTTTTACATCTGACTGAGCAGCGGTAGGTGACAGCTCTTCATTTTTTTCCTAACTCTGCTTTAATCCTCATACTGAAAAAGTTTCATACTTTCTTTTATAGGCGGGATTTGGGATTGTAGCTTTATTTGTCACAGGTTTTGCTTAACATGTAACACAAGTAGCTTAGGTTGGATTTTGGAGTGTCACTTTCTGTTACTGGCCTGATTTGATGCTTTGATTGCATGAGAGATGTTGTTGAACTTCCTTTGTTGCCCATGCCTGTCTTAAAAAATCTCCAAATGTTTACTTGGGATGATCTGGGTATATTTGATCCTTTGGTACAGAATGGTGTGCTGGCACAGCATTTAACTAGTGGCCCCCATGAATATTCAGGAGCCGATTCATAACTGACTTTCCCTGTGTAATGCAGGTTTTCAGTAGTCTATGCAGACAACTTGCACTGGAACCCTTTTGGGCAACAGATGATTTCTTAATGTCATTTATAGGGCAGTAAGGTTAATATTTTTTCAGTGTAAAGTATGTGAATGTTTCTGTATGCTACTTTTAAAATGCTTTGGAATGTTTTGAAGTCTTACATTGCCATTTAAGCAGGATTGCAACAAAAGGCAGTGAAATTGCATAGGGGAAATGTAGAACACTTTTTTTTTTTTGATCAGTGATGTAATTCTAAAGAAAAATGATTTTGCTTGGTATATGAAATGCAGTGATCTCTGCATCCTTGTTATGGGTTGCTGCCATCTCCTTTAACTAGCCTGACTGCTGTGTCTTCTCCCACTGCATAGTTTTGCCCTCTGTTAGGCACAGACCTCCATGGAGCAATGTCTGCAGCCATTTAATGTTTTGGAAATCGCTTGTTTAGGTTTGTAAGTTAAATACACACACCTAACTCTTGCTGTAACTTACTGCATTGAAATGCCCTTTTAGCAATATCAGAACTGTTTTCATATCTGGCAGCAAAAATAGGGTCTGGAATCCAAAATACATGGATAAGAAAGGTGGCTTAGGCTTCGCTTCTGAAACAGACAAAAGAAATTCAGGGAAATAACCCCTTCTCAGCAGTGCAGTAGCACTTTGCTTTCATTTTCAAGCTTTCCAGACCTCCTTGAGCCTCTTGTGCTGGGGAAACATGGGGTTATCTCGGTGTGTGAATGTGTTCAATAGGGAGCCTCCTTTGAGTCCAAAGCATTATGAGTTTGGATGGCCTAAGGTAGTGGGGCTGTGAAGTCTATATATGAAGTCTTCATGCAAAAGCAATTCAAGGTCAGAATTGAAAACCGAGCATACTGGTGCTTTCCAGTTCCTGTATCCAGCATTCTTAGGATTGGGGTTAGGAACCTTGCAAAGGCTGAGCGGAAGGGTGAGAGAGGATCGGTGGAGACCTTCTGGAGGACTTGGAGGAGGAGGTTCCTGCAAGAGTGTTTGGGTTTCTGAAACATGTGTTTGGGGACTGCTTAAAAAGGTTCACAGGAACAAGTTTCCTCGGTGTATCTTCCAATGCCAATAGGAGAGAACCTCTCCTGTTATCTATCTAAATGCAGTGCGTTCCTTGTGACATAAGAATCTCCCAGGAAGAGAGGGGAGGGCACCTTCTCAATCTTCTTTTCAACTTTCTTTTATTATGAAATCCTAGTGGAATACTATTAGAGTTTTAAAAGGTAAGGAAGTTCAAAGCCAGTATGGGAATAAACTCTTAGTAATGGAAGCCAATATTTGAATTTTTTGGCTTTCCAATGATATTCTTGCTTTATAGTTCTTAAGAAGAATTATAACTGTATATATTGCTGTATATATAAGTGCATGCAGACTTAATTTTACTTTTTGCTTCATTGAGGCTCAAATGTTTGAAGCCTGCAGTGTCAATTCTTAGTAAATGGAATGTAGTGGAAAGTGTAGATTTCTTGGAAACCATTGACTGTTAAGTGGTGGAAGCCAAGTTTGGAACGGCTCTCGTACTATATTTATGCCACTATTATGACAGCTGAACAGTCTTTATTATTCCTAAACTGTTCTTGCTGGTGGGTGTTAAAGCTTAATGTCTGTNTTGAAGTGAGTTGGTTAAAATATAGATAAACCCCCACCCCCTTAAAGCCTGTGTCCTGGAAAACATAAGGTACCATAAGCATCCTCTTTGCTAGTAGCATAAAAAAAGTGTTTTATGTTTGGACATAACATTCTGCAAAGTTGCGATGTGAAAAGTCAGCCTTGAGAATGTCTGTGTAAAATATAAGCTGTTTAAAGCTCTTGAATATCTGTACAACCATATGGTTAAGATCCTGTAGTAGTGGGAGCAGTACAGCCATGGAAGAAGTAGTAGTGGGCCTTGTATTTTGGTCTCTTCAAACTATTTCAAGCTTGGATTTGACTCGGTCTCCTCCATTAACTTCTAGAGTTGAAGGAGGTAAGCAAGCGTGCTTAATAAACTGGTACGCTGCACTTAATGCAAAAAGAAACATGAGAGCCTATGTGTAGGCCTAGATGTAATATAGTTAGCCTGATATTAGGGCTTTAACTCTAGGTGTAGACATGGTTGTTGACATTTTTATTTCAGTTGTCTATGCTACCCCTGCTGCACAGCCAGTTAAACTGCTTATAAAAACAGCTCTTAAATTGCTGAAACATCAAGTCAGCTATTCTTAAGGTGGAAATGGCCAAAAAGTTTATTCTTTCCTCTTGAGGGAGGTAGGGATTGCTTTAGAAATCTTGCATTAACTATTTGAGAGTTACATTTCTTTGAAAATGTATTTATTTATGTCATATTTATGTCATTGAAAATGTATTTATTATGTCATATAAGAAGTACTACTAGGTATATTTAAGGTGTGGGGTTTTTCCTCCTTGACTAAAAGTAAGTATCTCTGGTAATAAAGATGCTGTTGTACAGTGAGGTGCTTCATTTTGCTGCTTTTTACTTGGTTTGTTCAGTCTATATACAAGAAAATTTAAGTTCTTAAAAATACAAATAATCAATCTTGGCCTTTGAAAAAAGAAAATGAAAAAAGCATACTGTGCTGTTGTCACATATAGAGGGTATTTGGTGACTTTCTTATGCCCAATATTTGGGATGAAATGGCTTTGTGAATCTCAGCATTCACTTAAACTTGTAAAATGATTCTCTCAGCCCTCTCCTTTGGCAAAGGGAAATACAACTTAGACTTATTGAATTTCAGAATTTTTAAAGGAATAATTAAGTACTTGATGTTCTTTATTAACATTTAACTTCTGGGTTTGTAAATTGGCAAGGCTTGAAGGTCTAGTAGTGTAGAATTGGCTGATATCTTGGAGGTCCTGAATTTGTAAGAAGTTTATTTCCCTTATTCTTCTGGATATAGATTCTGGTGTTTGGTGGGTCAACCTTTGTCTGGCTCATTTGTACTAAGTGGGTGGTAGTAATTGAGACAGTGAAATTGTGAACCAAAGAACAGCTTTCTGCCCATGTATCTAAGAGGGAGTTAGATGAGATATTAATAGCATCCTAGTATTTGCTACTTTAATAGGCCAGTTTTGGTCTGAGTACCAAAGTTTCTTAAGTGTGAAGCAGGCAATAGCTAAGTCTCCTTTCCTACAATTGTGTTGTGAGCATGATTAGGTGGAAAAACCTCTGGACACTTGACTTAGTCTCTCTCAGTTCTTGTGGTACAAGTTAAGAAAATGTGCATCTGAATTACAGCTCTTGATAAAGGACAGGAAAAGAAGCTGCTTCTGCTTAGTTGCAGAGGAGAGCTAATTTACAGCAATGAAAGAAAATGCTTTTGAAACAGAAACTTGATATAATGAGATCTAATGAGGAAGGATGCCTATTTCAGATGCTTAGTGAAATGTCTTTTGGCTTTCTTTAGGCCTAGGAGAGGTAATACTAAGGCAAGTGGTGGACATAATTGCTTGCCAACTGCATTGGTATTTTTTTTATGATCTGCTTTAGAGTCTGGCTTGGGGCTGAACTGTGTTCCTCTGTGTGACTTATTTTGAAAGATAAGAATAAAACTTCTCAGTCTGATGGCAAAGCATAAGCAACTGTTATCGTAAGTTGGAGGCTGTGAAGAACTTCCACTTATTTGCTAAATAAAAATACAGTAGCTTCTTTTGTTTGCTAAAGGGTGTTTAAAGGAGCAGATAAGTACTACTTAATAGAATTTCCTGGCTACTAAATTGCAAGATTTCTTCTATTTGTGCTTCATTTCTAAACTTTCATTGTGGGGGCTGCTTTTCTGTCAGTGACACCTACTGTTATTTGAAGGGCTAAACAATTTATCATTTGGAGGAACAAAGTGAAACAGTCTAGTTTCATTCTTCCAAGAAGTTTTATCAAATCTCACATCCAAACTTTTAAAGTTGCAAGAACTGAACAAGTTTTAATGTTCCACCTCCCTTCAAGGCAGACGACAGATGTGAAGGTTTTTCCTTTTCATCTGACTGGGTAGAATAATGTAATAGTGCATAATGGTTTGTTAAACGTGGGTTTTGCCCCAGCACTGATTATGTTTTGTGATTGATTTTCACATTTTGAAGCTTTTGTTTGTTTTATGCAGATGGTGTCTACTTATGTAAACTCAACAGTTGAACTCTTGATAACCCCACGTTCCTTTTGCATTTTAGTGCAAAAGATGATATTGATATTGATGCCCTTGCTGCAGAGATAGAAGGTGCAGGAGCTGCAAAGGAGCAAGAGCCTCAGAAATCCAAAGGCAAAAAGAAAAAAGACAAAAAGAAACAAGATTTTGAGTAAGTTTTTTTTTTTCTTTTCTATCTGTCTTATTTCATTCCGTTATATAAAAACTCAATTACTTAAGTACCATAACTTCTTTCTTATTTTAGTGAAGATGATATCCTGAAGGAGCTGGAAGAACTGTCAATAGAGGCGCAAGGAGGGAAAGTTGACAGGGAACCTTCTACAGGAAAGGTGAACACTGAGAGGGAGGTGGGGTATTTTATAGTAAATAGTTAAAATACGAGGCACCTTTGTCCCAGAAAAGTTCTAGTGTTGCAGTGTAGTTGGAGATCCTATGCAAAACATGCAGCTAGCTTGTATTTTTAGTTATATATGATCATATTTTCATAGTAAAGTAAATTGTGAAAGATTTTACCGAAGCCATGTCTTCATGCTGGTAGTTATTTAAAGCCAATCAGAATAGATTGTAATTGTGGGCTGTGGTGTAGTACACTCAGCAGGAATAGCTATTGCTTTCAAACTTTGTCTTTTCTTTGTCAAGAAGTTTTTCTTGACATCTTTCAATGCTACTTCTCAGCTCACAATAGCAAGTATTTTTTCATGGCTAATTATTGAATTATTTAATTACCAGGTTGAAAATGACAATGAAGAAAGCTTATCAAAACAAGATAAAAAAAGGAAAGGAAAGAGTAAAAAAGCCAATCTGGAAAATGACTATGACAGTGAGGAAGTGGAAGATAAAGATAAAAAATCTAAAAAAACTCAGAAAGCAAAACAAGATATGCTTTCTGGCAGCGATGATGACGATCATGAGACGCAGCTTAAGAAAAGCAAAGGGAAAACTCAAAGGTCAAATAAAAAGCACGATCTGTCAGAAGAAGATGAAACTAACATTAAGAAAAGCAAAGAGCGTGCAGCATCTACGGGTGGGAGTGGTGATGAATCAGATGAGGTCTCCCAATCTAGAAAAGGACAAAAGAAAAACCAAAAACCAAAGTCCACTCCTGCTGCTGAAAGTGGGGATGATGAAGAAGAACCTTCATTCAAAGTAAAAACAGTGGCTCAGAAGAAGGCAGAAAAAAAAGAACGTGAAAGGAAAAAACGTGAGGAAGAAAAAGCCAAACTGAGGAAGCAGAAAGAGAAGGAAGAATTAGAAGGTGGTAAAGAACTGACAAAGCCGAAGGAAGCTCCAAAAAAAAATGAAGAGAAGGTTTCTCCTGAAGTCGTGGCTACCCCTGGCCCTGGGGAAAAAGGAGAGCCTCCTGCAGGAACAGAGGGTTTGTAACATCATTTCTAAAACAGAAATTTAAACACTGTAGCTTTTATAAGAAGACCAAAGGGTTGGCAGGCAGTGAGGATGATTTGTTGCTTTATTTGAAATCGGAAATATTAGATATTTGGTAGCCTTTTCTGCCTCTGTGTTGGCTCACATGTGGCTGTTTCTTCGGGCCTGTAGTTTGTTCAGGTACATTGGAAAACAAAAGCCAGATGGCAGATTCTCGTTACAGTATATGCTTACAGCTCTGTATTACAAACATACTTTTTCACTTCCCAGTTAATCTGTTAATTTAAGACTTCAGGCCCCGACTTTCTAACTTAAGAGACGGTTTTATTTTTTTCATTGAGAGGTGCTTATGTAGTAGCCAGTCAAAATGTTCCCTATTTGGTGTTATTTATCATATTTGAAACATTAATTGTATTTAGAGTATCTTTAAAATTTGCGGGATCTTTGAATGTATGCCTCTTCTTTCTGTAGCTGATGACAATGAGGGGGACAAAAAGAAAAAAGATAAGAAAAAAAAGAAAGGTGAGAAAGAAGAAAAAGAGAAAGAGAAGAAGAAGGGTCCCAGTAAAGCCACAGTTAAAGCTATGCAAGAAGCCTTGGCTAAAATGAAAGAGGAGGAGGAAAGGGCAAAAAGAGAGGAGGAAGAACGCATAAGACGACTGGAAGAACTAGAAGCAAAGCGCAAAGAGGAGGTAACGTGTATCTTTGAACACAGAGTAAGGGAGAGGTTACTCTTAACCTGTACCCTTGCTGGTGTAGTTGGTGGTTTAGTCCTTAATATGTTTCTCATCAATAGAATATGCACTTGTGGAGCTTTTGTGTAAAGTGTGCTTTAAAATTTCTGCATGTTTTTTAACCTTTTTCTAGGAACGATTAGAACAAGAGAGGAAAGAAAGGAAGAAACAGAAGGAAAAAGAGAGGAAGGAGCGTTTGAAGAAGGAGGGGAAACTTTTAACAAAAGCTCAACGAGAAGCCAGAGCCAGAGCGGAGGCTACTCTTAAACTACTCCAAGCTCAGGGTAAGCAGTGGAATTTAAAATAATAATTTTTCATACCCCTTACTGCTCCATGTTTATTTCTTCTGTCTGGAGCTAGGAGGGCAAATACTGAGTAATTCCATGTAAAGCTGCTCTGTTGTCAAGGAAGGCAGTGTGTGGGCCCCCCCCCTTTTTTTTTCAAGTAGGTGTGAATGTCTGTATATTCTCATCTTACACTTTAGACATCCAGCTTCTTAATACATTCTACTTGTGGTTTAAAGATGTCAGTTATAAAACTTAGGAAAAATCACTTATTTCCATTGCTTAGTCTGGCCAGGAAAAGCAGATGGGCTGTGCTGCAGGTCTTGTAAGACCAGTGATCCTGATCCTCTGGAATTAATTCATGTGCTCACTTAAGCAAGTGCATTGTTTTGCCTCAAGTTAGCTAGTCCACAGGAATAGTGTATTGTCCTCTTGTGTTTGCTTCAGGAAAAGGGTATATAGGGGCTCTTCTGCTTTTTCCATCAAATCCAATCTCTTTCCATTGCAGTGAAGTAAATGTATTCAGTGTATTGTAAGCCCATGTCCTACTTTGTTCCTGGTAACTTGTTTGTGGCTAAGGAAAGAAATTAATTCCTGGGTGCTGAGTATCCTTCTTTCTGTATTTGTAGAGAACGCTGTCTGACACTGCTCCAGGTAGATGTGTAAGGGTAAGAGTCTCTGTAGCTAGTAAAATGTTTGGAGCTCTTAAACATACACAAAAGCCATTTCTCTTCAGTTGTTTCTGTAGTTATTAGAATCCTTCTAGTTGTGTGCTGCCACAACTGGATTTTTGTCGTATCTACACTGTAAATCACACAGTACCTGAAGGAATTTTGAGTGTTTCAGAAGGTGCAGCAGTAGTTAAATTATTAAATTTTTTTTGCACCAAATTGAATCCCTTCCAACATTACAGTGCTGTCTTTCTGGTGAAGTGAAGATGAAGCTGATGAATTGAACCTGGCATTATTTTAATACCTAAAAACCCCTACAAACAAAAAAAAACCCCAACACTGAGCAAAAGGGAAAATAATATCTACTGAACAACCTTAAGCTTTTAAGAAGAGCTGTACCTTTTAACTGCTTTAGATTGTCTGAAACTAGGATGACTGGCAGACTGTTTTTGAATTTTAGCTCAGTAGACTTTAAATTAACGTATGCTTGTTAAACTTGAGGTATGTGTGTTTGTGAAATCCTATGTAAGTATGTGATAGCTTCAAACCTGGACTCTTAGGATCAGATTGGGTTTTTTGTTGTTTTTTTTTCATTAGTAATCTGACTTCTTTTTGAGAGCATTCAGAGTATCTGAAGAACTGTACTTTGCTCAAGTTTTGCAGCTTTTGAAAATCAGACTTTTTAAAAGGATAAAATATGCATTGAACCTACTTTCCACTCCCTTCTTCCACCTTGCAATTCTGGAAAACGTGTTCTCATTTAAACCAAAGCTTATGTTTAGTAATTAATCACCTGGATTTTCTAACTATTCTTTTTTTACAGGTGTTGAAGTGCCATCCAAAGACTCTGTGCCAAAGAAGAGGCCAATATATGAAGACAAAAAGAAAAAGAAGCAGCAGCAGCCGGAAAATAAAGAAGGTGTGGTTTGCATATAGGGATACTTAATAGATTAGTCACACTTCCGGAAGTGTTTGTGGAATAAATCAGCTAATCCTGAACTAATTGCACATCAGGGTACCTCTGAGGTTCTTTTGACACCCCTGCCCCCTACATGCAAGTGCTGATGCATTAGGATCCTAAAGTTGCTTTGAAGACTGCTCACCTAATCCTTTGTTTTGCAATCTACTTGACTTATTTTTTTTTTCCTAACTTGGGTATTTTCTTTATAGCTTCTAAATGTTGGAGATGTACAGAATGTAAAGGCCTTTTACGAATGTGAGGTTGAATGCTTTGTCTGCATATGTAGGTTAAATACAATGTAGTTTAGATAATAATGATTTGTAATTAAGTCTAAGTTGATGTCCCAGGATGAAAGGGGATTGATCCTGTACTTGTCTTTTAAGTTGGAGAGATTTTGTTTGTTTGTTTTCTTGTATATAAAACCAGTTTTCAGTTTCCAGGGCATGAGTACTTCAGAGGGTTTGCACTTCTGAAAACTTAGAATTTATTGCATTGGTTAGACATAAAGTGAATGTGTCAGAATTTTTTAGTTTTGTGGTTTGTCTGTGGGGGTATTACTGTGGCTATTCTCATGACTATTCCTTAGTTTAAACAAAACAAACCTTCCTTGCATCAGTTTTTCTTGTTATTTAGCTGTTTTTTTTCTACATCTGACATGAGAATTATGTGCCTACTTACCACTTAGAAGGGGTGTGTGTAAAGAATACAGAACAGTGTTTCTCTGAATTATATCAGTGATTTTATTTTATTTTTTATATGGAACAGTAGAGAAAGAATGGGTAGTTCATTACTATTACTTAATTTTCTCTTGTCTTTTAAAGAAAGTGAGATTTTTTTTTTAATGTTCAAAAGCAATGGTAATCCTCTTAGGCAGTAACTGACCTATCATATGAATCTGAACTGCTTAGAAAGCCAAGTGTTTTTCAAATTAGCCACATGCTCATGCTCTAACTTTTGTTTTAGCTCAGTAAGTGGGGGTTCAGTTAGCTTGGTATTAAATAAATTCAGGTTTTGTTTACTTGTAACAGCACAACTTAAAAATAGAACTTAAATGTGAAGCTGCATGTGTAACTAAGTTGGTTTGCACTTTGGAAGAATGTAGCAACCAATTTGCTTTCTTGCAATTTCAGAAAGTTTGGAGGTAACTTCCCCAGCTGAAGATGCTGTAGAACTGGAAACACCGGTAAAAGAAGAGACTCCTCTTCCAGTAGAGCCAGGTTAGTAGTAATGCTAATAAATTTAAAATACATAAGACTGTGTGGCAGTACTGCATAGTAGGTATCATACCTTGTTGGATAGGGGCTGAGTGGCCATCCTTTCTTGAGGTAGTTGCTACTTTTTTTTTTTTCCCCTAATGGAGGAACTGATGGAATTTTATGGAATAAAAAGGCATGAAGCTTCAGAATGAGACCTTAATGGTCCCTTATTCTGGGTGGACTCCAGTGTTTAATTGGCTTAGGCAACTATCTCAAATAAGCACATTCAGTGCCTTATGATTAGCTTCCTTGACTTTTCATTTCCTTTCTAAAAGGCTGTTTTGTAAGTGGTTAGGTGGGGGTAGGGAGCAAATATGTTGTTTTCTAGTACCAATACTGCAATATTCAGTGATTGTATTCTTGATTCCAAATGTTTTGCTTTCACAAATGCTGAATGAAGTGGATATGAGTTAACTTGTGAAACTGAGTATCAGCATATCAGGTGATTATTGCCCTCATTTTTGCATACACACAGTACTTGTTTTGGCAAAATCACACTGTGCTGGACTTCTTCCTCAGCAAGGAAACTGTTTCAGTTTTTACCCTGATTCTTAAGTCAGACAAACACTGACAAAATGTCCAGATTTTTGAAAATAAAGCTGAATGTGTACTCTGCTTCTAGCTTGACTTAACTCTTGAAGGAGCAATTCCATTGCCATAAAAGAGAAGGGTTCACTGGCAGAACATTAGTTCCCAGTTAATGTTCTAGCAGTCTGGAACTTACACTTTCTTTCAAAGAGCTGAAATTTTGTGACATTCCATGTACTGCAACATGTATATTGTTTAATGCCTCTTTTGGAGAAGGTTGAGAGTTTGCATTTTTCCATTTGTCTGTTAAGAGCTGCAGTCTCTGAATTTGTTCTGGAATGAATATATTTAATGCTTCTGGAATCCATGGTATAATTATGTTAAGGCACCTGGAGTCCTAAAATAGCACTTTTTATAGACAATTTGTTGTTTTCCTACTAATTAAAATTAATACTGTAACCCAACTTGTTTCTCTGTCACTTTGTTACACATGGCTAACTGTTAATTTGGCAGCTCCTTTCAAGGAATGTGGTTGTGGTAGAGGTTTGTGTGGCATGCATTATACTGGCACTTGCATGATACACAGACAGAAACTAGATGAGTAGTTTAGCTATGTCTTCCAAAAATAAGTTTCGCTAGGCAAAGATGCTAGCGCTACAAGATTTTTGTGGAGAGAACTGAAGATTATTTCTTAAGTATGCAGCACTTTCTGTTTAGGGAATATGGAGATAATTTAGTAGAACTATGGTAGCAGCAAACTTGTAAGTTGTGTTTGCCAGTATGTCAAAGGAAGGGCATCTAAAAATGTTGTGTGTTGCTGGGCTGTTTGTTTCTTTTTCTTTAATGTTGAATTTCTCAGTTTCAGAAGAAAAGGAGGAAGAAGAAGAAACAGAAGATGGGGGTTTGGATGACTGGGAAGCTATGGTTAGTGATGAAGATGGAGAGAAAGGTGGGCATGTAAATACCAAATGGATGCTTTTTCTGATTAAGAGGTTTCTCTGGGCTGAGTCTTTTGTTCCTGTATGTCGTGGTTTAACCCCAGCTGGCAACTGGGACCATGCAGCTGTTTGCTCACTCCCCAACATCCCCCCCCCCCTCCCCTCAAGTGGGGCAGGGAGAAGAGGGGTAAAAGGAGGGGAAAGGGAAAAAACCCCTAAACTCATGGGTTGAGATAAAGGCAGTTTAATAGAACAATAATGGAAAAGGAAAATAACAGTAATAATAATAATGTTAAAATAATAATAATAATGGTGAAAGAATATACAAAATAAAATAATACAACACAAGTCACTGTCGCCACCTGAGGGTCAGTTGCTCAGCCCGTCGTGAGCAGTGATTGCAGATCCTTGCCCCCTGGGCAACCCCCATTTATATACTGAGCATGACATCTGTGGTATGGAATATTCCTTTTGGGCAGCTTGTCCTGTCTATGCTCCCTCTCAGCTTCTATGGGAAGCCAAAAAAGTCTGACTAATGTAAATATTACCTAGCAACAACTAAAACAATATGTGTTATCAACATTCCTCAACATTCTTCTCATACCTGATCCAAAACACAGTAGCTACTAAAAGAAAATTAACTCCATCCTAGCTGAAACCAGGACCCTGTAGAAAACAATATTGGATTTGGATTTTCCCTCTGCTGCGTTAGATAAATAGTGAGGCAAGCGTGATAAGAAATAGATAGAAGATCTTCTTCTCAAAGGCAGAGCTTTCAAAACTTGCACAAATACTGCTCAAGAAGACCCTTTAGAAATACTCATATGTGCAGTTCTCACCTAAAATAAATAATTTGGATTCTTTTTGTTTATTTTTATGGGAGTAAAAAATCCTCTTCTCTTAATACGTGCTTAAACCACCTCTGGGAGTTTAGGGAAACTTTTTACCTGATACCGTATTTCTCTGGTAACCGTTACAAAGCCATAGAAGTTTTACTACACAAATCTGGCAACATCTAGGAGATTACCTTCGAGACAAGTTCTCAAAGAAGTGGGGGACTAAGATAGTGTGAAGGTTAGTGTGCACGCATTATAGTAAGTTCTAGATACCTTCTCTCATCTGCTTCTTTGAGAGGCAGGTGTGGAAGAAAGGGAAGAATTGCCAGAACATTAATATTCCTGCACGTATAAGCCAAAGCTCATATTCTGTCTGTGGCCAAAAGCAATGTTTATGGGGCAGTTAGAGCTGTGCAAGAATGCAGGGATAACTTCTCAGGTGTTTTCTTCCTAGTGGTGGAGACAGCCATATTGCTGAGAGTCTTCATGAATAGGAGTTGATTACTGTTCTTAGCACTTCCATCATGTGTCTTCATTGTTTCTTAAGATCAAAGACAATTCATCAAGTATTTTTTGACTTGCTCAGGCCTATACTTCCAGCACCTGTCCTTTCAAGTGTAATGCTTTATATACATAAAAGTACAGCAGAATGGATTTTATTTCAGCACAAGCGTGTGTTCCTGTAGTGCTGGACTGTTCAACTTGGAGTAGAAGGCGGCTGCTTACTTTCTTGAAAGTCTGTTGCAGTCTGTTGCCACTGTCCTGGGGAGAATGTCACATTCCACTTCTTGCTGCTTGGATTTGAAGGACCTGCCAATGTGATCCGGAAAAAGAGCCTTCCTGGGAATTAGATTTAGTGTATTACTAAGCTGAGGGAATTTCAGCATACCAAGAAAACATAACTAATTTCTAAGAGCAGTGTGCCTTCTAGCAGCTCTGTAAGGAAGAGAATGCATGGCTTTAAAGTGTTCATTAGCTTGTCTCATGTGATTTCACAAGTATGATAAATGGGAAGCTTTCAAAGAAAGAAAATTACTTTTCGGTAGTTCTTTGTGTTTGTTTACTGAAGAATTCCTCGGAAAAATATTAATCTTCTCTGAACAGTGTAGGAGAACTTTAGGGTGAGATTTTTAAATATGTAGAAGAAACCGTTTTTTTTTTTTTTGATTGTTACTTCTGCTTTAATGTGCATTCCTGATCAGTAATACACCGAATCCATATTGTGTTGAATTTGGAGCATTTTGGCTTTCTGTTTAAAAGTGTTACTGCATTCATTCCTCTGTAAAGCGCACACAGCATTAAAGAATATCACTTTATCTCAATATTCGCAAATGATGTCAAGTGTAAGTGTGCTGATAGTATCATTCCTCCCCCCGCCCCAAACTCACTCTGCTAGTACAGATTCTAAAAATAACTCAGCAGCTCTGAACATGACCACTTTTTTATATTGAAAGTTGAAAAATGATCCTGACTAACACTTCTTGAATGGAACCTACTCTCAGTCCTCACCCTTTGGTAGTAGCCTCTCTTTGTTTTTTTTTCTTGCCCTCTTCCCCACAAGTATGAATTTAATAGAGAATTTTTACTTTAGATTTTGGGTTTTTTTTTTTGACAGAGAGCAAACCTGTCCACATTGAAGTCAAAGAACAAAATGAAGTGGAGGAGGACGAGGATGAGGAAGAAGAGGAGGAGGAAGAGGAAGAAGAAAGTGAAGAATCTGAAGACAGTGAAGGGAGTGACGATGAGGATGAAAAGACTTCAGATGAGAGAGAGGCAGACTCCCAAGCTGTTGGGAAACAATCTATGGAAAAAAAGCCCAGCAAGGATATTAGCTCTGATTCTGAGTACGACTCTGATGATGACCGCACTAAGGAAGAGCGTGCTTATGACAAAGCTAAACGGAGAATTGAGGTATTGAGATACAGCTCTATTTGAACAGCTGGACTCTTGTGTTATATAAGAAACAACTTCAGTTCATTGAAAGGCCCTTTAACCATATTTGTCAAAATGATGGCTGTGTCATGACTAATATTTAGGCAGGCCCAGAAATTGGGTTAATTAAGAAAAAAAGGCCTGTTTTTTCCTGAAGCCAAAGTACTTGATTTTAGATAAATTGATCCCAAAGAATGTGCACATCAGTGGTGTTGTCGTTCCCACCACCTCTCCCCCTCCTGGAGAAAGTAGATATTTCAGAGTTTTAAAAGATGTATTTCCAAACTGTTCAATGTTTTTGTGGCTGCTAATGTCCTCAGTTTCCTTACCCAATATGCTGCTTCAGAATGCACCATCAACAAACCTACATGTTAGTGGATATAATAACTTAGCCTACTAGACTAACCAAAAACAAACAAAGAAAGCCTTGACTGTTGTAAATTTTTGATTTGCCGAAAGATGGATTACAAACCTTGAAACGCCTTGAAAATTTAAGTCCCACAGTTAACTATGTTTTATGTATGTAATCAAGTCAAGAGGTGAGCTATGATTTTTGGTTTATACTTACCAATTTTTATGTGTCTTTTACATAGAAGCGACGAGCTGAAAACAGCAAGAATGTGAACACTGAAAAGCTTAGAGCACCAGTTATCTGTGTCCTGGGGCATGTAGACACAGGCAAGACCAAAATTTTAGATAAGGTAAGATGGGGAATGTGAAGGCACTGCCTGTGCATCTTGTTTATGCATGTGGGTTTCTTGGTTGAAAATAGAGAGAATTAAAGTGTACTCAAAGAGATTACTTTGGTCTCATACATGTAAGTATTTCTGGTCTTTTTTTTTTTTGTCTTTAGCTCCGCCATACTCATGTACAGGACAGTGAAGCTGGTGGTATCACTCAGCAGATTGGTGCGACTAATGTTCCCCTTGAAGCTATTAATGAGCAAACTAAGATGGTGAAAAATGTAAGTTATAGCACTTCAAAGACTCATTGGTTTTTTTGTGGTGTTTTTGTTTGTTTGTTTGTTTGTTTTTAAATATATGAGATTTCCTGACATGGGCAGATATACTTTTCCCCCCAACTGTAATATCGGGGTTGGTTGTTTTTTAAGTCCTATCCTCCCCTCCTCCTCAAAGGGGAGTCTGTCTCATTTTTAATTTTAGTTCATAAATTTGGTTTCAGCTAATATGCATTGCCTTTTCTTCAGAAAAATACACAAATACTGCTTACTCTGTTCTAGAGGGTACGCATATGTACATAAACTGCTTATTTGTCAATGTTGTGTAAATTGAGACTTTTGAAACTTACTGAGTATATTTTCTGTTAAAAACTTACCTTTTTACTGTGTGTGCTGAAATTGGGCCAGTTCCTTGGTGATGAATTTTATTGTGTTGCAAAAATAGTGACAGTTCTGTATTTCTCGTTTTGGATACTATATCCTATTTTGCTTGCAGCAGCAGCTGACTGAAAACCCTTGGTAGTGATGGCTTTTTGCAAGATTTTACTCAATTTATTAAACATGCGAAGTCAGTGGAGAGGAGGAAATGTTCGAGACGAGGATGATAAATCTCACTAGTCTGAACTATTTTTTCCTCTTTTTTTCCTATTTTTTTCTGCCTTGTCTTACAAATCTTAAGCTGGGCTTATGGCCAGTTGATACCTAGGGGAATGTGCTGCATCATATTTTTTTTTAATATTGAAATGAGCTTTGACTGATTTGATTTATGGAGGGTGGTGGCATTTCTTAAAATATGTATCTGAATTTTTGAAGTCAAGGCTGTCAGTTATGCTGCCAGCTTTTAGGGGTTTATTTTTCTTCTTGTGTATTCTTTACAAGATGGCTAATGTTTTGGAATGTTAGTTTGACAGAGAGAACATAAAAATTCCAGGCATGCTGATAATCGACACTCCAGGACATGAGTCTTTCAGGTAATGTTTTCTCACAATATAGTACTTCCCAGAAGTGATGGCTAAAGCATCTGGATATATTTTTAACAAAGTGCTAGGTCTTTGCCTAATCCTTTGTGTTTCTTCTCCATTTTCAAAACAAAACAAAGAAAACCTCAACCAACCAACCCTGCTTCCCTAAAGTACAGGAATAAGTGGTTTTGCTTACTCGGCAGGTGCTTTTTATATCTGGTTAATTGCTGGCCTTTTATAGCTGATTAATTTTCTGTCTTCATGCCAATTGAGCCACGAATATCTGAAAAAGCAGGTAAATAACTTCTTTCTCAATAGTTAGTGTAAGCAGGAAGCTAGCTGGAGAAGAAAAGGTGAGGATTTCAGGGGACCTAAGTACCCTGCTATGAAAAATTAAAACTTGTGTTCTAGCCTCCAGATCATAGTGTCCCGGTTAAAGTAACTAAGTTCTTAAGACTGGAAGTTATCAATTGCGCAAGTCAGCTGATTATTAGCAGAGATCATATCCTGTCTAGGAACAGCAGTGGCATGCAGGCAAGCCCCTAAATCACCTTTTAAGTTTAAAACATGGTATGCACAGCTCTACTCACTGAGATAGTGCTCAGGTGAAATTCCCAAACAGAAGGATTAAGGCTGATGTGACATTCTTAAACATAAACCTCTGCAAGCATTGAAATACCACTTCTTAGGGCACTTGGTCAGGTCCGTGGCATCATACCACTTAGAACTTTTCATCTTCCAGCCAGATTTTGTTTGGCACCAAAGATGTCTGATAATCTTAGTGTTTATGTAGTATTTTGTATATATAATAAACCGTCTTGTTCAGATTTTGCACTTTTGTATTTCACGGTAACCTTCTCAGTTCTCACTCCGAAAAGACCAAACAGAATATACCTTAACTTGTAAAGGTATATAATAATAGGAAAACCCTTGGGATAATAATAGTTTCTTATTTTTGCTTACACATACTCTAATATATTCTGTTAAATGGAATTTACACTGTGATTTGAATATTTTTTTATAGTTTACATTTTTGAGGGGAAAAATAACTACTTGATCGTCTTTAGCTTTTTGTTGGTCAAATGTTGTTTGATGTTGTATTTGGTGTTTGTATTAAAGTTCTGTTGCTACATGACTGATTTGTTGTTTTTTTAATTTTTTCCTCTTTCAATGCCACAGCAATCTAAGAAATAGAGGAAGCTCGCTTTGTGATATTGCTATACTCGTAGTTGACATCATGCATGGTTTGGAGCCACAGACAATTGAATCAATAAATCTGTTGAAATCTAAGAAATGCCCCTTTATAGTAGCTCTCAACAAGGTAAGATAGCTTCTTACTCTAATAGTGCGTTTTTCTACGCTAATAGTGTATTTGGCATCTGACAATTTTCTGTTTTCTTCCATGAACTTGAATCGTTTGTATAAAGTCTGAAGCACTGGTTCTTAGATCCTCCCTGTTGCGTTTTTCATGTCCTTGATACCCCAATGGCTTTGCAGCAGTTTTGCAGAACAATCTATTAGTTCTTCTCAGAGAGAAGAACTTACTGCTACTTACTGCTAAGTTTCTTTGCCTTATGTATCTTCCATATATGGTTCACACTTCTGGAAGTTGTACTTTGGTTGTGGTTTTCTTCTTGCACCTACTTACATGGATTCATGTGCATTTTCTGATAAAACTGAAAGACAAGATTCATGTTATAAAGTCTTGCTTTATTTTGGCTACTGATACTTGTTAGTTGGACTTGAAGACAAGCTGGCTTTTAAGATCATGGAACAGTAATATGTTAATCACTGGTGGGAATTATTTCAGGCTCTGCAATATTTTATGGTAAAGCCAGTTATTTTCAGCCTTGCTTTTAGAAATCCTGTGCATGAGAAATTATGCTGGCTGTTTGTGCTAACTTGTATGAATTGTAATAAGGAATTTACTCATGACCAATGACTTTGGATGTTATCTGACATGCTGACAGAGAACTTAACTGAAGCGTATTCATGTGCAGTGTAAAAATTGCAGTATGCCTTAAAAAATGAAATGAGCATTAAGATTGAAGGTTTTTGGAACTGTGGAGGCCATTGTCTCATTGCTGAAGACAGCTGCGTTTTAAAAAAACTATTGGATGGAGAGGTGTTAAGGCCTACAGTGAGCCTGAGGTTAAATAGCCAAAAGTTCTTGCATTTCAGGTTATAGTTCTATCATTTGACCAGGTTATAATCCATTTTCTAAAGATGTAGTTTGGACACGTACAGCAAATGTAATAGTTTCTTGGAGTAAGTCCATTCTGCTTGAAAACTTACTTAGGGAAGTATATCTGAAGTATGCAGTTGTGTCTTTTGAACAACCCCCCTGTGATCCCTTCTCTGTAGCAACATGGGAAAGGGTCCAAATTCACCAGTAAGTTTTAAAATTTCTTTGTAAAACTAGTACAGTCTCTTTTCAGGGGAAAAAAAAAAAAACCCAAAAAAACCAAAACACAAACCCCTTCATGTGTTTTTTGTGTATGTGAAGCTATACGTGGGTCTCTTTCTTCTGAATGTTTTACCTTAAACTTCATGTAATTAATGTATATAAGCTTTTCCCATATGACCCTAGATTGTTATAACCTGAATTTATAAAACCTGAAGGAATATTGCTATAATGAAATACTGTCCAACATTGGGTAAATACATAAACAGAGACAAATATAGCTGCTAAAGCAAATAAAAAAAATTAATTTGATTGCTGGAGCAAATAGATGGCTAGCTACGTTGGCTGGTAAAGTATTTCTCTCAGATGACGTGGCATAAGCATAAAGATGCCCTTTAGTAAGCTGCATAAGATGACATATTACTGTATTTTCAAGATTGATAGGTTATATGACTGGAAAAAAAGTCCAGATACAGATGTAGCTGTCACCTTAAAGAAGCAGAAAAAGAATACAAAAGATGAATTTGAAGAACGTGCAAAAGCTATCATAGTGGAATTTGCAAAACAGGTAGGCTGAAATATTCAAGGTTCTTTGATTAACAGAAGCAATAGTAAAGAGGGTGGGTGGGTGGTGTGGTTTGTGTGTGTGGCTGTGGTTTTGTTGGTTTTTTTTCTTTCCACAAAACAACTTGGAATATGGAGAAAACTGTCTCATCTTTTCTGTCACATTGGTGTTTACCTCTCATAAACCAAACTTTGTTGTTGTTAAATTAATCTCTTTTAACTGCTCTATCCTTAGAGTGCTAGTTTGGAGAAAAGTAGCAGCTAATTGCTGTGTGTGGTCAATGGAGTCGTGAATAGCAGATTAAGTTTTCTGTCCCTATTCTTTCTCTCTTTGGGAATCGCCTGAGAGAATCCCATCTGTCTCTTGTTCCCTTGGATGCTGGCAGGGCATGAATCACATCAGTTCTGGGAACTTCTGTTGGCGACATACAATGCTGTCTAGAAGCTAGATGTGGTAATTAGCTTTGTAAAGTTATCCCATACTGCGTCCAAGAGTGGGTTGAGGCTTCATGTTCCGTAGCATGCTGTCAGTAAAAATGTTTTTTTTGGTTTTGTTTTAAATTGGGATTTAAAAAACGCAATAGTAAATGACTGGGATTGAATGTTATTGTTAATACTGATGTGTATATATATATTTTTTTCCCTGTATAACTATTAATCCTGATTCCAGGGCTTGAACGCTGCCTTGTTTTATGAGAATAAGGATCCCCGCACTTTTGTTTCTCTTGTACCTACCTCTGCTCACACAGGGGATGGCATGGGAAGTCTGATAGCTCTTCTCGTTGAGCTAACGCAAACTATGCTGACCAAGAGACTGGCTGAGTGTCAGGAGCTGAGAGCTCAAGTCATGGAGGTAATTCAGCAGCTGTTCTTTGAAATTCATCTAGAAATTTCTCCCTTCCCTGCTCCCTTCTTCCTGGTAAAAAAGGTGTGTTTGAAGTACTTAAATAGGGAGTAACTTTTTTTCCCCTTTTATTCAGGTTAAAGCACTGCCAGGCATGGGCACTACCATAGATGTTATTTTGATTAATGGACGCCTGAAAGAAGGAGACACGATTATTGTTCCTGGGGTAGAAGGTCCTATAGTAACTCAGATTAGAGGTCTTCTGCTACCTCCTCCTATGAAGGAGCTACGAGTTAAGGTATGGAAACTGATTAGTGTACTGACACTTAGAGAAGATTTAGAATCAGAAAACAAAAATCAAGTTTTATAAAAAAATGACTGTAGTAGAGTGCAGTTGTATTAGCAGTATCTAAGGATGACTTAAAGGAGAAGACAGTTGCACATCTAGTGTTTTTGTGAACGTACTTGTATACACCTATTGGCATGTCTGTTCTAACAGTGGCTAAGAAAAGGGTCAAGGAGTTGCCTTGCAGTGAGTATTAAGATATGTGTGCTTTACTAAGGGATTCAGGCACGTTGTGGCTAGGTGTGAGAGGGAGATACCCATCTAAAATGGAAACTGGAGTGTACTAGTCTACTTTCTAGTGTACTTTCTGAGTTAAAGTATATATTACTAGTAAAAGTGTTTTTTTAATCATATACACTTAGATTTCAGAATAGTGAACAAGTGACTTTCTAAGAGTAGTTGGTGAGTGGCGATGAGCAGGACCCCTGTAGAATCTGCAGTCTTTTGTCATTTTTCAAGAGTTGTTGGACGTTTTGCTGCTAGGGAGAGACACTGAATTTGAGATCCTGCCTGTATTGCTTTCCATGAAAGGAGGAGGGAGAGCCACAGAAACAAAAGGCTATAAATACATTAATATGTACATTAATATTAATACATACATTTCAAAGGTGATAAAAAGAGCTGCTCTGATTTTCGTATTTAAAAGGGAAGGTAAAAGTGTCTGCACAGGTTTGCTTAAGGCAAAGAAAACCACACTAGGTGAGTGTAATAGGACAGGCTTTAAATATTTGGTTTAGAGGTGGAAAAGTAGTGTTGGGGTCCTAATCTAAGGCCATAACAGTTGTGGTGTGCTTCATTGCATTGGAGAACTGTGTCCCTGCAGGCCACTGTAGCCCTTGGTGTTTAATCTAGTTCCTTCCTGCAAACCTAAAAAGCACAACATCTTGTAAAGTAATACTAATAATTGCTGGGCCTGGGTTGATGGTGGCATTTTCTCTCTGTCATGGTGATTCTGTCTTGTGAGACCATTGTGGCCTCAGGGGTGCTGAAGGGATGCAGTATTGACGTTGATGTGGAATCTGAGCAAGGGCTTCTTGGTCTGCTTCCAACAGGAAGACAAGAGCCACTCTTTCCACTTGTGTGTATGGCAGTCTCATCAGTTGTGGGGTAGGGCAGTTGCCTTGGAGAATCTGTGTCAGGCTTCCCGCTATGGAGCGCAGCTTTACAGTCATAACTTGATAATGGCTGGAGAGGGGCAAAAGGAAAATTGACATTTATGCTTAGGTTGTGTTCTCTGCTTTGTTGGAAGATGTTGAATGCATTCTGGTACTGTGAGGAATGAATTGAAAGCATTTCAGTCTATTTGCTTCCCTTTATTCAAAGCAGAAGATAAACTGGTATATGAAACTCTTGTGAGACTGACTGTTTTTTGTGGGGCTCAATAGCAACGTAACAGATCACAGGTTCCTCTCAACAAGATCTTCAGATGAGTTTTTGCACTTTGTGGGGAGATGGAATAGACGGTACCAGCACCATGATGAAGGACACTGGATTTGGGAACCTTTAGCTGGGGAAGTGGAAGTGTTTGGTTTTTTTGAAGCAGGCAATGAGGATACGTTTTGATTTGGCCTGTCTGTGGGGAATTGTCATCCTTGAAATAAGACCCAAATTTTGGGGTGGAGGGCTAAAGAATAGAGGCTTGCAGAAACAAAGTGCTTACTGTGGAAGGAAGCTGCCTTGCAGTTTCAAGAAAAGGATGGGACATCTCCTAAACAAAAGAAATGAAGAAACAAACCAGAAAAATCCCTCCAATGTTGATTTAATGGTCTTCAAAAATAAGTGCTTTTGTGATGCCTTAAAGCTGTGCCCTGAGTGGGGAGGGATCTTTGAGGTTCCCCCGGGTGGGGAGGAGAACCTGGGAAATCAAGCATGGAACTGTGTACGTGAGAAGGCTGGATGGGAGGTCTCCAATGGGAGAATGAGACAGCTCTTCCTGCACAGAGCCTCAGGCTGTATTCGCTAAGCTTTGGTACTTTCATTGAGCTGTTGGCATCTTCCCCTTTCTTCCCTATGGGACTGAATTTGTGGGTTCAGTGAGCAGCTGCCTATCAGTGCTTGTTCTTTTCTAGTATTCATTCCTTTTTGGCCTTCTCCTCTCTTTTCAGATGATTCCCTTTGCCCTGCCCCCCTTGGCAGGGGTGGGTATCTGAAGGGAGTGGAGCATGAGGACTGAAACATGCAAATGCAAAGTAGAGAAAATCACTGATGAAGGATGGGGGAGCTGCTGGACTTCACTGTCATGCTCTCTGCTGTGCTGGCTGGTGGCAAGTTCTTTAGCTGCTCAGCACTGCTTTGTGTTGCTGCGTAGCATCTCCGTGAACTCTTTGCTCTTGTGTGTTCTCCTTTTCAGAACCAGTATGAAAAGCACAAAGAGGTTGTTGCTGCTCAAGGTGTGAAGATTCTTGGGAAAGATTTGGAAAAAACATTGGCTGGTTTGCCATTGCTTGTAGCTTATAAAGAGGATGAAGTCCCAGTTCTCAAGGTGAGATGGCTAATGTTGAAATAAGACACATAAACTGAGGGTAACTGAGTTCTCTGGTGAAGCAGCTCTTTCAAATATTGAGTGCTCAGTATGCAAGTAACTTGCTTTTTTTGGTTGTCTTTCAAAAACTGTTACATTAATGTGCTGTAGCCTTGTGTCCATGTGATGAAGCATTAGTGTGGTGATGGCTTTAGTATTCTGACCCTTAGCTTTTCCCTGATATTTTGCTGGGGTGTCTCTGCTAGTAGAATAAGATTTGAAAACAAGTATCATAGCATAGTTTGACTGTATATTAATTACTGATTTGGTACTTGTAGTAATTTATGCATATATTTCGATTAAATTTTATTAGGCAAATATCTGCTAGTAAAGTTCTTCAAACCATCATAATTGCAAAGCTTGATTTAAGACTTATTTAGTAAATTTATTTTGCGACTTACACTTTAAAAATGGCAGAGGAAAGAACGCAGCTATCTTAAAACCAAAATTGAGATGAGATGCTTCTGTTCTCCAAAGTCAGGAAGTTAGTTTAAAAGGGAAGCTCACATGTTGATAGCTTACCACAGTTTTACTTTGGCCTTCTGTCTATTTATCTTTGCCTGTAAAGGGAGGTTAATCTTTCAGGTCCTCCATGTATGGACTGTTTTTCTAGGTACATATGAGTATGTATGTAAAGTGTATGAGTAGTAGATATGTGAGGGCTTAAGGTAAACGGCAGCACCCATTCATCTGGCAGAGTGGGTTTAAAAGGCATGGCCTCTTAAAAAATGTTTTTCTAAAATTCTCTGGAAGCAGCAAGATGGCCTTGCTGGTCTTGTATCCTCTCTTTTGTACCTAGACCTAAAGAGCATTCAGAGTCCTCTACTGCTCACGCTTTTAGGAGCGTCTGCTTTTATTGATGATGCTCAGTTGGGCAACCAAAGATACCACCACAGGCCCTGGGGGGGTGCGTTTGCTCAGTCTCACCAGTAAGAACTTACAGCGCTGGGGACAGCGATGTGTAGTCTGCAGCAAAATGTTACTAACTCCCCAGATGGGCATCTGCTTTGTGTTATGTGATTGCCTTCTTGCAAAATCCTCAAGTCCAGTTCAGTTCAGGCTTTTCTAATGCTGGACACAAGCAGCCGTGCATCACGGGGCTGTGCATGGCCTATACTGCAAGGCTGTATGTCGGTACCTATCAGTATGGCTGTCACGTGCTTGCAGCAACTCACGAACAGAAAAACTTTGTATCCTGAGGCATAAGTAGCAGTAGAACTAAAACTTGCTTTTTTCTCTCCCTTTTTTTTTTTTTTTGTTTCTAAAGGATGAACTAATACACGAACTGAAGCAAACACTGAATGCAATCAAATTAGAAGAGAAAGGTGTTTATGTTCAGGCTTCTACTTTAGGCTCTTTAGAAGCATTACTTGAATTTCTTAAAACATCAGAAGTGCCAGTAAGTACTTCTGTGCTGTATCTGATGTTGTTTCTACGTTTTAGTTGGTAACTGTTTCCTCTCGACTCGGAAAGATTAGTGACTGATTTGTGTGGCTTTCCTCTTCAACAGTATTCAGGAATTAATATAGGTCCCGTCCATAAAAAAGACGTTATGAAGGCATCAGTTATGTTGGAGCACGACCCACAGTAAGTAACTTCTTTGCTTTACTACGTTGATAAATGCATGGTGGCGTTTCAGGGGGGGCCCTCCTTAGCGCCGGTACTATGATCCATCTAGTAAACTGTTTGACTTATTTTCACTTACAGATACGCAGTCATTCTAGCATTTGATGTGAGGATTGAACGTGATGCACAGGAAATGGCTGATAGTTTAGGAGTTCGAATTTTTAGTGCTGAAATAATTTATCACTTATTTGATGCCTTCACAAAGTATAGACAAGACTACAAAAAGCAGAAACAAGAGGAATTCAAGTAAGTAAAAGCAATCCTATTCTTGATGCTTCCCAAATAATTGTCTCTTAATTGTCTTACTAGAAATGAAATTGCATTTAACTTCTTGTTTCCATATTATTATTTAGCATGTTGTTCTGATGGGAAGGAAGGAAAGGAAGAAGAGGATAGGACAATAACTCCAGTATAACTGTTTACCTCTGGGATTAGGCTTACTAGGGTGAAAGCTGTGAAGCAGTTGTAAGATTTAGCTAAAACTCTCATGTAATATGGAACGTTCTTTTTACAGTTTGCTTTGTGTACTTGGCTTCTGTTCCTAGTTTGTGACAGATGGGTTAGTCTTGCAGCGTTAAGAAAACAAAACTAAAGGGATTTGGATTCTGTTGTTTCATATTTATGCAATTCCAGTGTATAGGGCTTAATTCTGATGGCAGTGACATGAATATGCAATCATTTAAGAATTTATAGGGACCCAAAATTAATTTTTGGGGTCTGTGTCATTAGCTGATCCTCAATGAAGTAAGGACAGACAAAATAAATGAAAATGTATTTCATTTCGTATTGATCCCAATTACAGTTTGTATGCCTCAGCATTTGAACATATTTGTTCCCTTTACAAACAAAAATCTTGAATTTTTGGAGTCCCTGTGATGGGTTGAGGCAATAATATTTCTATTCCTGTGCTCTTCTGAGACGATAATTACACTGCGAAATTACTGTTCCTTTGATCTTGGTCTTAGTTGACTGTCTAAGCCAGTCAAAATAAAACCCATGCCAGCCATGCTTGATTATTGTTCCCTGTAGTTCTTGAAGATCAAGTATTGACTAGAACTAGCAAGACTAGAAAACATTTTTTTCCTGCTTGATGTCTCCCCAAGTGACACTCCTGGAATAAATGCCCAAGAAGTGTGGGAGAAGACATAACTGTTAATGTTGTGTACACCATTCCAGGGTCTATTTCAAAAGGCCTTTTCTTTGTCATCTTCCAGGCACATAGCGGTATTTCCTTGCAAGATGAAAATACTCCCTCAGTTCATTTTCAACTCTCGTGACCCAATAGTGATGGGTGTAGTTGTGGAGGCCGGTCAGGTGAAGCAGGGGACTCCCATGTGTGTACCTAGCAAAAACGTAAGTACGCGCCTCTTCCCACTGGACGTTTGATATACCTGGTAGTTCCTGGGATGGTGCACCAGGAAACGCTTGCACGCCTTTCCCTGGTGTACAGAGTTTTGGTAGGAGATGGCATTCAAACTTGTGGATCAAGTCTCTTTCCTGGTGATCAGCCGTCTTGCTGGTCTCTGCTGGAGCAGAGTTGAGCCCTGGCAGTGTGGCACAGCCTCCAGACTGCCGCAGGGCACTGCCAGGAAGCATGGCTAAAGGGTACCTGACCCCTAGAGGGTCAGCCTCCCTCCCTCCCTCCCCTGCTGCAATTTGTGTATTGTGATACAAAATAATGAGCAAAGTTGTCATTCCTGGTGGCTAATAAGGGGGGAAAGTCGACTCCTGACGCTTTTAAGAGGTAACAAATTGATATCGCGGATGATCTATGGATGGGTTGACGTTGCTGCCCTTTTCAGTGTGATGTGCTTACAGTGCAGCCTGTTTTGCTTTGCCCGTTCTGAGGCGGCTGCTGTGACAGCGCAGTGCTTCATACGAGCAAGTCTGTGTATATAAACAGGAATTTGGAGAAGAGCATGTGCACAGAGGCTTTGTGGATGTGTATTACAGCTTCTTCATTGTATTGCAGTTTGTTGAAATTGGAATAGTTACAAGTATTGAAGTAAACCATAAGCCAGTGGAGGTTGCAAAAAAAGGCCAAGAAGTATGTGTTAAAATAGAACCTATTCCTGGTGAATCACCTAAAATGTATGGACGACATTTTGAAGCAACAGATATCCTCGTCAGTAAGGTAAAAGCAATCTGCATTTTTGGAGAGGGCTCATGACATAGCGGTAGCTTGTGTGAAGGGGAAATGTTGCATGAAGCCTGAAAAACATACCCTAGGAACCTTCCATCAGAGACTAAGAGACACTGGGAATGGTTTGTGTGGGGCATTGCTCAGCCCAGCTTCTCCGTAGCCTTGTTTGGAGGTTTGTAGTAGTCCTCAAGAGGACCCAAAGAATGATGTACTGCAGCTAAAAATACCTTGCAGCTTACTGCACCCGAGAGGGTAAAATGCTAAATGAGCTATTTGCATACGGTTGTATGTAGATGGTGCTCAGAGCAGCTTAGCAGTCCCCCGTGGCATTACAGCGCGGTTGTGTTTGCCTAGTTTTGAAATTGTGCAATAAATAGCAATACTGCAGTTGCTCCGATTCTGGAACATGGGGCTGGGATGAGGAGATGATCCCTTGTTCAGTTTTTCTGCTGTCAGAAGCAAAGCCACAGCTCTCCACATCCCAAACTGCTTTAGTGACGATGTCATAAGATGCCCCCCGCCACCCACACGCTGGGGGCTTGTCCTCACGAATGGGGGGCAAGTAGCCACAGGGGCTTTCCCGGGGGAGATGCAGGGCCTGTGACAGGGACTGGGAGGTGGTGCTGGTGCCGTGGGCCCTGGGTGAGGTGGGAGGTCCTTTCCGGTCACAGGCTCTTGCCTTAACATGCAGGGTGTGAGACGGTCTGCGCTTCTGCAGTCTCTGAAGACCCAGGTGAGGAATGTGAGGAGAGAGGAAGGGAAATGGAGGGATGGATCATGGAGCAGATCAGTAGCAAAACTGGGATTAGGAGGAGCTTTCCCGCTGTGCAGACTGATGCCTGTTGTTCAGATGAACTGCTTCCAGCGTGCTAAAAGCTGCCTTTATTAATATGCGTGTGTTTTTCTGATGGGTTTGTCTTGTGTGTTACAGATCAGTCGTCAGTCCATCGATGCTCTGAAGGACTGGTTCAGGGATGAAATGCAGAAGTCTGACTGGCAGCTTATAGTAGAGCTGAAGAAAGTGTTTGAAATCATCTAGGTAACTTTTTACAGCAATGGGGAGGCAGGAATAAATGCACTATTCCTGGTCTAAAAGTTACCAACAAAGTCATATATTGAAGACAGTGTTGGATATATGTTTGGGAGGAAAATATGTGGATAAAATGTTTTCCATGAGAAACCAAGAAATTTACACTGGTTTGACAGTGGTCAATTTACATGTTCCCATGGTTCCAATGTGCCTGTTCACCTCTCCTATTGCCCTTCCTAATACTGGCTGCTGTTTTAAAGTTTGCCCTTCCTTCTCTTACACCTTCCTTCCACCCTCTTTCCCTCCCTCTCTCCAAAATAAAATAGAATAAATTGAATTTTTATTACAGAACTAAAGCTCTTTCACTTTTATACTGATGAGATCAGTACTGCAGTATTTGATTAACCAAGCTTCTGCAGACTTTGTGATTCTTGGGACATTTTTGATGTAAGAAGTACTTCTTTATTTATGCATACCTCTTCCCTTGGCTCTCTTTTCCAACATTCTTCTGCTTTGTGCCTATAGAAATTTTTTTAAATAGAAAATTAGGCAATTGGATATTTCTGTATTTGCTTTGTGTGAAACAATGATGTAAAGCATAGTTGGCCGCCTTTTACTGCTTGTACAGTTCATGAAAGTCGACCTGTAATCATTATAACGCAGAGCCGCAAATAAAGGAGATGGACATAGAAGCCCATTTGTTTTACAGTTTGCTTCAATACACAAAGTTTCACTTCATGGGCTGTGACAGGCGTGGAAATGCCAGGCGGAGGCTTGCCCCTCCGCGCTTGGCAAAGTCATGGAGGTGTGTTCCAGCAAAGGTGTTTCTTCCCCCTGGCTTCACGTCCCCTCGTGGAGCGCATGCTGCGTGTGGTGGTGATCTCGGTGGCTCAAGTCTCTTACAGTGTTCCCGAAGCACCGAAGTTGCTGGCCGGGTGTTTAGCAAGTCACAATTCCCAGAGGGGCTCTGCTGGGAGGAGTTTAGAGGTGGCATGTCTTCTCCAGCTGCTGCTCAGAGTCGTGGTAAGCACCTGCAAAATGGTTGTCTGCAAGCCAGGGGTGACTTTAGATGCTGCATTGGAGCTGTCGAGGCATCTGACACCGTGGGACCGAACCCCTTCAAAAGGCAGTTTGGTTGATGTTGGTGATGAGGAGTCGGTCTGTAATCCCAGTGTTCTCCTACCCTTTCTTCCCCCGTGGTTCCATGCTCAGGATGACAGCCTGACACATCCCTGGGTCAGGCAGTCTCTCCTGGTAACTTACAGCTCATGTTGAGAGGAGCTAAACAACACTTTTAAAAAGCACAAGCTGAAACAAAATCGATAATGATCTTACATGTAGCTGAGATTTTTAGCATTTAAAATATTTACAAGAATTTAACTTGCAATAAGCAGTTTGATCAGATTTCTTCTGTCACTTAGATTACTTTTTTTTTTCTTTGAAAAATCTGAATTTTATAATTTGGATTGTGCGGACTCCATTACAAAGGAACATTTAACAAATTCCTTCCTTTGGCAATGGAGTTTCAGCTTACTGGATTTTTTGTTTGTTTGTTTGTTACACTTTAAACTTGCCATTGAAAAGGACCTTTTCAGTGTGGCTGGTGTGTGGTGCAAATTCACATTGCTGGGTGTGTCGGTGCTTGAGAGTAGAATGGTCACAGTGAGGAGACTGCATTTAATTGTTACAATTTTTCTTTTGCAAACTATGCAATCGTGAAAACTACACTAATAAAAAGTTCTTAACTTAAGAACACGGATGTCAAACATGTGGTTGTGATGTACTCTTGATCGTTTCCTTGAACAGGGAAGGGTGTTCTTCCCACAGGTAAAAAGGCTGAGAAAAGGGTGATGCTATTTTTGTGGGTTGCTGTTGTGGAACTTATAAAATACATTCGCTAAAAGGCTTTAAGGAAGCAGATAACGGTTGAATGTAGTATTTAAGGGCTTGAAGCAGGGATTACTGAGGGACAATGAAATTATGAATAGCCTCACTCAGTAATGCTTTGAGAGTCTTTTTTTTTCTTTTTAAAAAAAAAAAGTTTCAAGTATGTCTTGAGCAGCACTTGCAAAACCAGAGCTGCATACCTGAAACCTAATTGGTAAAAGAGTTGCTAGAATTTCAGTAAATATGTTCTTGTGTGTGAACTGTTCACATGCCAGTTTTCTTAAATGGGGGGAGGCAGCTTCAAAAACAGCAGCTAAAGGGGCTCTGAAAGACCCAAGCTATTCACTGATGCAAACCCGGACAGCTTGAGCTGAACGGAGGTCTCTCTCCCTTCCCCTATCTGTAGACAGGTACCTACACACAGATGCAGTTCTATGGACAGGTAGGTAACAAGCAGCTAACCTGAGCTAACTTAATGATCTCTTGCAGTCACCAAGTCCAAATCATGCTGTCTGCTCAGGTCACCCAGGACTGTGTCTAGTTGCGTTTTGAGCATCTCCACTGCTGGAGGATCCACAACTCCTACAGCCAACCTGTTCTGGGGGTGGGTGTGTGTTTAAAAGGAATGGTTTGTACCAGTTTGCCCATTGTCTTGTGCCCCTATGACAGAGGAGTGTGTCTTCACCTTCCTTATTCCGTCATTGGGTGTTTGTACACATGGGTAAGATTTCCCCCCCACCAGCCTTTTCTCCAGGCTGAAGTCCCAGCCCTCTCAACCTCTCCTTGTATTATGAGAGAAGAGCCACTCCCTTAAGCAACTTTGTGGTCTGTGTTGGCCTTGCTCTGTATGTCTATGTCCCTCTTGTACTGAGGAGCCCAGAACTGGAGCCAGCAGCACTCCAAATGTGTCTCACCTCCATTGACCTGGTGATATTCTTCCTCATGCAGCCTGGGAGGCTGTTGGCTGCCTTTGCTGTGAGGGAGTATTGCTGGCTTAAGCAACCCGCAGGGCCTTATCTGCAGTGTTGCTTTCCAGCCAGATGGCCCTCAGTGGCTGGGGTAGCTCTTCCCTGGGTGGAGAACTTTCCACTTGTTGAACTTCACAAGATTCCCACCAGCCTATTTCTCAGGTCTGTTGGCCTCTGGATGCAGCACAGCCCTCTGCCACATCAGCCAATCTTGTGTCATCAGCAAACCTGCCCAAGGGTGAGCCTAGGGCCCAACTTGGAGCTAAACCATGCTGTTGCTGCTGTAACCTGTGCTGCAGCCAGTGACATGACTGCAGAGCACTCCCTGCTCTGGCTGTCGCGCTAGCTGCAGCTAATCTGAGTGCAGCAGCTCCTGCCCTGTGCTTGCAGCAATGCTTCTAGCTCAGGTGGTGGTGCAAATCCTGCTCCAGGGCCAGCTCCAGTTTGCATTCCAGCTTTCAGTTCTACAAATCTACACTCACCTGGGTTACGTGGGGTACTTCTGCTTTCCCTTCCCCTCATCACATCTTCAGAAAATGAAAAGATTTTTCTTACCACCTGGGTTTTCTTCAAGTGGTCTTCATTCTTTCCAGGCACCTGAACAGCCTTGCTTCAATGTATGTTGCCAAATATGACTGTATGAGGCTGGTGTACATCTGGAAAAAGCAAACTTGCCCGAAATGCAGACTGTAGAGATGCAAGCGTACCTTCCCACCATGGACACAAATAGATAAGGTTGTTTATTTCAGGTATAGACCCACATTTGAAAGACTTCTGCTGCACCTATTTTGTTATGTTGCATAAAGGAAATGCATGTTACAGGCTGGGGAGAACTATGGTATTTTAAAAACGGAAAGTAGCTCTGTCCTGAGCAGGAGCAACATAGAGGGCTGGTACAGACTTAAACAGCGCTCCACGTCAGCTACTCCCTAGCTGCGGTACAGCAGTGCTTTTGGGTAACTGTTTAAAGATCTCCATTTGTCTTCCTCCCCCCACGCACATCTCCAGAGGTGAATACAGAGAGTTCAGAGAGCAACTATGCTTCAGCTAACACTGTGTGCTTTGGGAGCAGCTGGGCCACACTGGTTTCTGTCCTTGAAGGATGAAACTGAAAGTGAACTAATATTCTTCCCTCGGCTTAAAATGTGGAATAAAGTCAGCAGAGAAGAAACAGAAGGCAGGCAGGTGAATGTACCACAGGCTCCTACGCTTGTTGAGGCGGTGTCACTGTGTGAAACTTTGTGAAATGAATCAAAGCTGTGGCTTGAATAAAAGGGGTTAGCTATATTCAAACTGAAGCATCACAAAATAGAATCCGTACAAAAATATACATACAGTTCTTTATTAAACAACTGTAAACACTTCACTGTAAAAATCCATAAAACTTTATAAACAAACATTTTGTAAATAGATTCTATACTACAATAAAAGAATTTTAACACAATTATTTACATGCAATACTGACAAATTTGGCACTTTCTGAAAAGAAATGTACAAAACACTTTGTTGTTTAAAAAGAAATTTGAAATTATAAAAACTCAGGGCATTACTATCATGCACTTTGCAAATACCTCACAAGCACTTATGGCACAGCTAGCAGAGAGCTCCAGGCTCTCATCAAGCTCTTTACTACAAGTTCAGATAACTTTCAATGTGCTTCCGTAAGTTTGTTGTAGAACTACCTGAACATTGTCAAGAATGAAGTCAAATGCCATATTCCAAACTGATTCCACAGATGACTGCATTAACCTGAAGGGGAAAAGGAAGGAGAGAGAGAAAGTTACCATTACAAAACCAGTCCTTTTTACAATAAGTTTTGGTCTTCATACTGGAAAACAAGATCACAACAGTTCACTAGGAACAGTATTTTGATCCAATCTTGGTAAAGCCCTGCCTCTGCAAATACACCAAGTCTCATCTCATGCCACAGGTCCCTCTGCCATTCAATGGTGAAATTTCTGATTTGAACGGTGTCACACCACCTTGTAACTGTTAGCATTTTGCTTTGCTGTACACCTGCGGTTGAAGTGGTGACCTTCTACCAACCTCATTCTGAAGAATCAGAAATGGGAAGATTCTGGATCCTGATCTTTCCTTCCTCATCCCAAGACATACATGCTACTTTTTTCTTCCAAAGAATGCCAAGGGTGATTAAGACATTTAAATAATAGGCTTTGGGGGCACAATATTGTGTTTATTGCTAAAAATGGAACCAAATCATGGAGGCCCACAGCCAGCTATGAGTTGCCTCTATCATTCAGCTGCTACTAGAAGCAAATTAAGGAAATGCCCAAGGAAAACAAAGCAGCTCCATAGTCTCAAAATCCCCTTCTAAATCACTATTACAGGAAAGCAGAGGGTTCCTAGACATACAGCTTTGGAAGACCTCACATCAGCATCATATGGACAACTATGTATCATCCAACTCCTGATTCCTTGTCCTACGCTTGTTACCAGGCTTTGGAGAGACACAGTGCCATCGGTGCAAATCTCACATACAGGGACCAGGAACAGGACATGATGCTTTTTGAAGCATTTTACAAAGAATTCACTATACAGCCTTCTACAAAACAGTTAACTACACTGTGCGTTTTGCATTTTCTGAGGCCTAAAGACATCCCATAATACAAAAGCATGGTGAAGTTTTCACACTGCTGTAGTCTCTTGGGTGTTGATTAATTCTGTGAAAGCTGAGCTCCATAGTTAAGTATCAGTTAGTAAGCAAGTCATAAATGGAACTTGGGCCTCCTGACTCACAGGAAGAGTAGTAAGAGCACAATAACTAAGTAATAACAAAGGATTTAATAGGTTGGAGGTGAGACAGGATTTGGATACAGCAGGAGAATGAAATCAGATGAAATCAAAGATCTGAGGTGCCACGAAAAATGAATGAAAACAGGATGAAGAACAGGGACAATGCTGACAAAAAAAGATACCCTTTGTCTAGAAACAAAAGACTTCGTAGCAAATACTATTAAACGCTACTCAATTTTTCACAAATTGCCTATTTTAACAGCCCAACTTCTCCCCTCCCCAGTTTTTGAATAAAATTTAAGCTTAAAATATTTATACTCATCAATGGAATGTCTAATGGGCTTGTGGCCTCACATTGAAGCATCTAGTGCATCAATTCTAACAAAAATAGTCTACGTGTCACAAATACTAGCAATTAAGCTACCTTTTCATGTACTTAACAACCAGATCTAACTTTTCCAAATCTTTTTCTTCTATTAGGTCAGTACAATACTTCACAACCTGTAGAATGTCTTCTTCCATAGGATCTGTAATAAAAAAAAAAAAAAGAACAAAAAAAGGAGAGATCTTTTCTCTAAGTACACTTAGAATATAATCATAGAATAATTGGAATATAATAGTAAGAAATTCTACAGTTTTAGAGCATCAGGGACCAATCTGACAATTGCTGTATTCCCATACCTCCCCCCAACACCAGAAGCTGCGCACATAAAAGGACTGCAAGGTCCCGAAATATCTGTCTCATAGACCTCTTCTTTTTCTTCAGTAAGAACAAATGTCAGTCAAGCTAATACTAACCAAAGGGAAAACAATCATAGAATGGTTTGGCTTGGAAGGGACCTTAAGGATCATCAAGTTCCAACCCCCCTGCCATGGGCAGGGACACCTCCCACTAGACCAGGTTGCTCAAAGCCCCATCCAACCTGATCTTGAACACTTCCAGGGATGGGGATTTAGAATTGAATGGCTGTTTTGAAACTCTTAGAATAGTAACGTCCAGGGTATGAAAGATCTCACAGGTCAGATTTCCCAAGATATTAAAGTGTTGCTAATTGTCTGACATAATGTTAAAATTCAAATCACAATTTAGCAATGGTGTTACACTTCTACACTTTATTCTAGATTTTTTTCCAGCAGTTATCTTGGAAAAAAAAATAATGCATTCCTTTGCCTCTAAAATGACATGTTCATAGAATTTCCTTTCAATAGCTTTCATCCTACTGGTTGTAATACGTTGGACAAAATAAGGGAAACCTCCCACACAAGTAACATCAAGGCATAAGACAAGGGCCTGACAAATGGGTTGAAGAGAGAGCAGGTAGATTTTCACGATGTTAAGCAAGAAACAGGAGCTGGCAAAAACACGGAATAACAACTGAGTAGGAAGAATCAAGTTACTCCAAGATTGCAAGGCAGTAAGACTTCAAGATTACTCTGAAAAAATTAACCAGTGAAAGGAAGAATGAAGGAAGAAGGATGAAAGTACAAAAAGTCTACTAAAAAAATATTTTTCCTTGTGATGCATGCAAGATCACCGCTAGCATGACATCCCGTACCTGAAATAGTTGTAATCCATTCTTTCAACAATGTCTTTACATCATTGAATTCAACAGCTCCAGCGAGGTTGGGTGCTTGAGGCCGAAATGAACCAGGCTGGTCAGCCTGCAGAGCTGATGGGCCTGAAGAATCTGAAGTAGATGGAACTGCTTCCGGCTGTTCCCAAAATAAAAGTTGATAATGCTCAGTCTGACAAATATGGTAACACCACATATATACATAGATGAATGTCTAGTAAAGAATCCAGTAAAGAAAACAGGCTGCATTTGTGAACATGGGATAAGTCTAAAGAAACACGCATAGCTTTACCAAAAGCTGTTAGTGTTAAAATTACCTGAGCAGCTGTTCCTTCTTGTTTCAAGAAACCATCTATTAGCTTCTGTGGGCTTCCAGATGTAGCTGGCATGTTTTTTGCAGGGCTACCAGCAAGTTTGTTTTTCAAAGGACTCTGAATCTTTTTTACAGGACTGACTGGATTTTTTTTCCTGATTTTTTTCTTATTTTTCATTGTTGCAGGCTTCAGGTGTTGGAAAGGATTTTTTGACACTGAAAAAACACAGGAGTAGTCACCAATTGATACATATAAAATTTAGTACTTTTCCATTGAAAGGGGGACTCTCTACCTTCCATAAAAACCTATGGATCAATTGTGAGAACATAACGTAGATAAAGCAACTTCAACAGTCACGTGCCATTCCAGATACGGGCAATGTTGTAAGTATTTGAAAAGCACTGCTACATATTACTGTAGTCAGAGGATACTCAACTACTCATAAGCCTTTTAATATGAAGCATTTCAGTGCTTGAATATGAACAGCTGGTGAAATCTGAAGCCTACTGGACAAATTGCTTTGCCTCAGAGCACTGTCCCACCTAGATACCCACTAAGACTTCCTAGCAGTGGTTATCAGCAAAACCAGCAGCGAAAAGCCCCCTAAACTGCTTTTATCAGAGTTTACCAAGGAAATAGCTCTCATTCCATGATACTAACATATCTGCATTAGTCCAAGGACTATGAAATCAAGGTTTCATTATAATAATGCAGTATTTAACTGGCAATGAACCCAATGACATTTCGTACCTATTTTATGAGAAAGCACATTCACAGGGACTTAATCTTATTTCTTTCCACAGAATATAAAAAGGAGACCTGGGCGACCAGCTCAGAATAAAACCATCCAACTATCAGACATATGGTGAGATGTATCGTATCTCTAGTTGCCTGAAATCTGTACCAGTGGTATGGGTTGCAGGGAACAACAAGAATGCTATCTGAACATAGTTTAACTAACTTAGGTACTGAAGACGCAATGCTTAAATCACAAGACATATCAAGTTTAGATTCCATTCTGCAAACATATGGACATGGGTAAGTTTAGTGCCACAGTCCCCATGAATTGAATTAATTACCCATTTAAGTAAAGCTAGGCATCTGTTTGCAAAATGACAGCACAGCTGGTTGTAATTGACAGTCTGTCAAAAATACATACAGAAATTCGATTTAACACAGCATCTTCACAGAAGCTTTAGTTATATTTTCCCATTTGTTATTTAGGGTTGCATAACTCCCTTTGAATAGTAAACAACTCCTATACAAAACTACTATAACTACATATACCCACCAAAAGTGTTAGCCGGTTGCTGTTCTGATTGCTTTTGCCTTTGATCATATGCATCTTTCAGCTCTGCTTGCAACTCAGCAGGTAGTGCAGCAAAAACCTCAGGGTCCACCTGAACAGTAACATAAGATTCATTTGATTATTTTACCGGTAAGCAACACTGCTTGCTTTCCTCTAGATCACTCACATAAGAAAGGTATTTACATTTTATGCCAAGCAAAAATAAATGAGATATAACTGAAACACTGTAAAATACACGGTACATTTTCTTCACGTACTTTAGCTTGTAAAAACCATAAAATTTTCCATTTAATATTACTCTACATTCATTACTTTATTAAATTACTTTTTATGGGCCTATAATACACTAACCATCCTTATTCACCTACTTTATTCACCACTACCTTTATTCACCTACTGATATACAGTACAGCCATATTAACAGCACAATTAAGTCTAACTCAGAGAACACTCCCTTCAAATTTCCAAACTCAAACACTATGACAATCAGACTTTTGTTTCTCCTTTTCTTTTGATACTTCTATTTCCTGGAAGCTGCTATGCTCCTCAAACAAAACAACCTTGGAAATAGTCTCGCTTCTTTAAGGACAGGAAATGCCAGTCCAGCTACCCCAGATTTTGAACTAGCGCAAAAGGGTTTCATTTCTTTCTCCTACAGTTGTTCACCCCTTGTTTGACTGATAAAAACACAGTCCCTTCCAGCTGTCCTAGGGGCTTGAAATCATTTGTTGCCAATTGCCGTACACTCATATGGACAAAATAAAATGTCATGTATTATCGGTTATCTTCCCTCACTGTGTGTCTGAAGTAACAAATTAGTGACAGCCTAGTTGTGGATTCTGAGTTTCCCAATATTATTAGACAATGTTTTCAGCTCATAATCTGCAAAATCTAATTCAAAAAAGCAAACCCTATCATTTAGAGGATTAAATCTTCCCAGTGTGAGAGTGCCCTTCATTTCAGCAGTAAAATTTGGAGATGTGCATAAACAAAAAAAATTTATTCAAAACTACTATTACTATTCTAAGGGCACAATACAATTTCTACCATTATCTGAAATACTGTATTTATTTTACTTCAGTACGCATATATATTAAAAGTTACCTCTTATTTTCAACAGAGGTTTGATCTTTATTTTAAACCAAAATATGTATGTTATGTCAGGAAGGCAGGCTGTGCTATTCACACATATGATGTCTAAATTATATGGATAATAAACATGAACATGCTCCCACAGGTAAAACTCATCAATTTAGCACAACATTTTTTCCATTTTTAGAACTCCATGTGCCAACACAAATTTCTCCCCACGCAAAATATGCACTAATTAAAGGAGGAAATGGGAGCAACTCTGACCTCAATTACTGCATACATTGCGCAGAACAAAGCATTGTAGTGGAATGTAGCCAATTAAGTCCAGAGGTTTCAGTTATTTTTTAAATATAATTCATTTAATAAAACTATTTTAAAAAGGTTGGTGTTCTCTGGTTAAGCATTCGAGAGTCAGGAATTTGGGAGGCCCTGAATTAACACTGTTTTTTGTGTACACCACTTAAAAATTCATGCAGAAATAATGCGCTACAGGGAACGGGATGTGGTTTTGTTATTCCCCCTATCATTTCCCTCTGAAAGTGTAACATGTAAACATTCCATTAGAAGAGCCATCAGTCAGGTTTGTATGAATTCTACACTAATTAATTGGAGTTTTGGGTAATTTATTGTACAGCCAGAGTGTTCTAACATAGCTTTCTTTTAGCTGTATCACATTCACATTATGGAGAACCTTGATTTTATTAATTCATCTTATTACCTCAGCATAGAGCTATCTTTTTTTTTTTTTTAATGTGCTTTTATACCACGTTAAGGCAATGTAAGGATGAGGTGCAAATTTGCCACTGGTAATTAACTCCACTCCTACAAATGTCATTCATTCCTAAGCATCTGTAATCTTTACTTCTTGCATCCTGTGCTTTTACAAGATTCAGCTGCTGCAGAGATATACAGCTCTTCTAAATTTTAAGATTACTTCAGCTGATGGAAATGAACAAAACCTATCTGGATTCTTTTTATGGGAAAATATTACCCAACAAAGGACATTTTCCACATGTTTTCTAATGAATAAATCACTGTCAGCCAATTAACTTGGCACCTGGTCATAAAAACACAGTTCAGACAAAAGGAATGAAGGGTTGAAAACCAAACCTAATTAAGCTATAAAAAGATGGCACGGCATCATTTACGTTTGCTGAGTTGATATAGCTAAAGTACTCAATTTGGAGTGGCTTGCAATATTTCTATATCTAAATCCTATTACTACTTCGTTCATTGCATCATTTGAAAGAAAGTAATTTTAAGTGTTTGTGTGCACTTATACAATATACACTTCAACAAAGACTTTTAACAATTAAAAAATTGTGTAAAACTGTATTTAGACAAAGATGATATTCTTGAATTAAATTCACAGAAAAAAATCCTCTTGCATTAATGAACCGGTTTTAGCGGTTTTTTGCTCCAAGCCTAAGGAAACTATTTAACCATATTATTCTAGTTATTAAACTTGGACCTAACTCAGAAAATGAAGATTTAAAATCTTAGTTCTCTTTTTGCCAATAAAGGAAGTGGAATGGTTTTCAGGAGGAAACCTGGAGTACAAACATAAGGCATTCTAAAATAGTATGGATATCCCCGACAAATAAATAGGAAGTAGACAATTCTTCTTGAGTTACATCTTCAAACAAAAAGGCTGCTCTCCTAAGCTGACATTTTTGGATCAAGTAACAGAGGCACAAAATGCATTAGGAGATAGAGACAGAAAAAACAGTGCATTTGAGTGTGTATTTCTAAGACAATTTCAAGAAGTAATGCTGTTATAATAAAAAAACAGCAATCAATTCTCAACTACCTAATTACTAGACAGACAGAGCATAAACACAAACTAAATACAATTTTTATAGAAAGCCATATGCAGTTAAAATTTACCCTGAAAAACAGTATTGAGTGGTAAAACAAGTGTGGAGCGCTGTGAATGAAGGTAACTACATAATTTAGAACAGCTGGGGTATGGCAAGTTCATATACTATTCACACAGTACTTCCATAGGGGAAACCCAATTTTGCAGTTCAGGAATAAAAACGGACACAACTGTTTTTGAACCAATGAACTTGAATCAAGGTGAAGAAATTTTAGTAGTAGAACAGACTACACATCTTCCAAATAACAATTAACCATTAACTGAAAACAGATCAGGAATTTCTATCTAATTTTCTCTGGATTCTTTGTCAACTAAGCAGCATTATACTTTAGAACCAGCAACAAATATCTCTCTGTAAATCTGCTTAGGTGGTACCACTTAGTTTGAGAACAGCAAGGGAGCAATGGCATAGCAAATAGAAAAATAAAAATACTGCTCTATTTTAAATGATGCCATATGCATCATCGGGTAACTCAATCTTTGATTTTTTTTTTAATTTTTATTTTTACCCTACATTTGTTCAGCACCATCTTGGATTGAAGGGTGGGATATCATTAGAAGCATCATTACTACTACCTGCTCTCCCTTCAGACCCCTATTCTGAGAAACAACTTCGCACTTTCCTCATCCTGGACATGCTGTATATGAGCTCATTTAAAAATTATGGAAATATGCACAGTCTTTAGCCATGCCTTCATTTCTCCCAGGAATGTGATATAAATAATCACATCTACAGAAACTAGTAGAGGTTGGCTTTACACCATCAAAACATCCACTTAAACAGAGTGAGTCTCCTGTGACTAGCTAAGTAGATTTTAGGACTGCTTCAGACTGATGGTGCAGTGTAACTCAGCTGCAATGCAGAAAAAAAGGCTATTTACACACTGGATCGCAAAGCAAAGTGTAAATGAGGAGGCTTTACATTAAACAACAGCAAAAACACAGGCATACTGATGACTATAAATCTTTAATGAATACTATTATACTATGTGATAGATCAAGCTACATTTAAAAGCACAGACTTCTTAAGATATTAAAGGATCATAAATAATTTTGGTCATAGATTCTAGTAATGCTGTCTCAAGAAAAAACTGTTAACTCTTCCTATAGGTAGAAAGTTCATTTTTATTGATACCTGGCAAACATCCTACCTGTGAGAAAGCTGGCAAGGCTATCACATTAATTCCCGTATTGGTATTTGGTTCTTGGAGCTCTGGTATTTGTAAAAGCACTGTTCCAACTGGTTGTGACAGAAGTGCAGTGTTACATCCATTTATTGGCTCTTTTTTGCTATCTCCGTAATTCTCTCCTTGCTGAATAGTGTATATTTGCTCTACTTGTTCTCGGAGATCAGGCGGCAGAGCTTCTAGCACAGACTTATCTAGCTGCAAATATGTAAAAGCTGTTAGATTTTTCTGAGGAATAGGTAACAGTTAATTTTACTCAAAAAATAGTTCTACAGTTCTTGAATTTTAGAAAAAAAGATATTTATTTTAATCTGTATCTGCAAACATGAACCTGACAGTTACACTCTGCAGCAGCAAAATGTAAAAATACCGTTTAAGACTAGGCAGTTCAGTAAATACGAATGCTCAGTTTTACCTTTTCACTATGTTCAGTGTTCTCATCACAAATCATATATAAGGTTCCCTCTACACCTACCTAGGGATAAGGAAACCCAAATTCTGAGTTCAAATTATATAGGCAACATGTTGATATGAATACTAAATTGGTGTCTTGTACAAAGCAGTAAGCAATTAATCTCTTTCTTTATACTGTTCTAGGATACATGTTACTAATTTACTTTAATGGTATCATGTATGTTTCCATACTGTCAGACTCTTGTCAGATTTTTGATAATGAAATAAGCTTTAGATTCTAATTTTTGCTTGCTGTAACTCATACTTACCATCAATTATCAACTTGAAACAACTGAAACGACCCCTCAGTACCTAGAAATTGCTGTATACAATGACAGCTGCGTAAGTGACAGAATGAATGGAACTGACAAGCAGATTTACAGCATCATTTTTCTCACAAGTAAAATTTGAGTAAAACTGTGTAGATAAATGCCAATGTTCGCCTGTAAGTTCTGCTAAACGAGACTCCATAGCAGTGTTAGAAAACTTTATCTCTTACCTTTAAGAAGAATATTTGGAGTTTATGAACAGATTCTGGATTTACAGAGAACTACAAATTATCTATGAAAAGATAATTTGCTTACGGTAACTGAGATGTTTTGACGAAAGCTGTCTGTATTATTAATCTTTACATTCTGTTTGTGTTGCCTCATTCCAAATTTGCTACATATATACTTCTATAAACATTTTCTGGAAATCCTGGGTATAAAATATCTTGCTGTTGCTCTCCTAGCACACAGTACACAAACAGCAGTATGGGACTAACTGTCACCACTCTTTCCCTGTACTGAATTCCATATTATATTCCATATTATAATATGCTTATAAAGCAGAAGGAAAGATAAGCATATTGTGCCATAAGACCACCAAAGCTTTAGGAACTTTACTGCACAGCTAGTGCATTTTCGCTTGTTCATACATATTCCTCCTATAGGAGAATCTGAATACATGGAGCTTCACATTGTTCAATCAAGTTGCTTTTAGATCCTGAGCTAGCATGGGTATTGCATTACGGAAAAAAGTTTTCTGACAAAAGCATAACTGGCTTCTAAAAATGTGTAAATATTTGGTAAAGCTGTTAACAGAACATCAACAAATGCTTTTACAGATTTAAATTACAGAAATTAAAATTACAGATTTTTACAGAAAAGCATGTAAATCTGCTTATACCTAACATACCTACAGAATTCAGTGCACCTTGCTCATAGTAGATCCTTGTAACAGATGCCTGCTTGAATAACACGTGGCATGGAAATAAGGAGGCTTTTCCTTTGTTAAAGCATAAAGAAAACCCACCCAAACCCCACAGAAATATTTTAAATATTTTATTTAAAGATTGTCCTCCTCTCATCTAAAAGGCGATATTCTGTACAAATATTAAGTGTGCATCTTAGCTTCAGTATTATTTGAAGAAAATTTGAAAAAACACAGGAAGATGAATAATTAAATCTAAGTACAAGTTTGACATTCTTTTAGAGATAAACTTAGAGCACAGCCATTGTAAAAGTGTATGAGGTAGTGTAAGACTAGTGGCCGTTCAGTTCCTTCTCACTGACTAAACCTTGAAGACAGATTTATAGTGCAATTTAAAGACTGGTATAGAACACATGACTTTAAGAAATTATGTGGAGAAGACTACCTGATTATCATTTATTGGCATCTGTGGCAAAGAATATTGCTGCCATTAAGAGGAATGGGAAACATTTAGAACTTATGTCTTCATGAAAATGACACAAAGTACTTGTCAAAATTCTTCTTGAGCCACTCATCAGTGATTAAGCTAATCAGAAATAATTTTTAAGAGCTAGCATAGCTAACAAAAGGTAATTCACAAATCTGCATCATATCATAATCATATAAACACTGAGCATTAACTATAGAATATGACTAATTTCTCTGATAAAAGTTTTCCTAAAGTTTATTTCATGTTTTTTATAATTAGGGTCTGGGCTTTGGTTCTGAAAGGTGGAAGGTAATGGTTTTTAATACTTCATCTTTGGCATCTTTTCCATTCCTTGTTCCACTCCAATCCTTTAGCAAGTGATAGGAAAGGAAAAAGATACTGGAAAATTAAATTTCTTTTCTTTCAAAAAATGTAAACTTTTTTGAGTCAGTCACAAATGACTGCTCTGTAAAAATTCTTTTATTAAGGCAAAATAATTTTGAATCAATAACAGTTTCTTACTGTGCATCGTACTCTACTAGAGCTCTTTTTCTTCAAAAAATGTGTAATGTAACTTTTTTTTCCTCTCTCCAAGTAAGACAAACAATCGCAAGTTATTACAATATATTGAGGTGTTTTATATTCTTGGATTTTACCTGGGAAGCGGATGGAACTTCAATACTCAAATTAAGCCTGGATTTTACGCTGATAGGAGAATGTACGCCATTCCATTTGACAGCAGACTCAGCGTTGTTAACGTTAGAATTGAGACCAGATGCGAGATGGGTACCACGAGATGGAAGAAAAGTGCAAGTTCTTGAATCAGAAGATATTTCAAGGTCCATAGCAGCGACAAATACTATACATATGAAAACAAAATACAGAATAATCACCTAATAGTTAAAAATACTCTGAAGATTCAAGATACAGTGAAGCTCATTTCCAGGTTTTTTTTTTGCTATTTTATACAATATACAGCATAATTATAACGCTTTCTATTTTAAAAAATCCTTTATTACTATTAACTTTTGAAAATGATTGGAATAATCCTATACAAAGTTTTACTTGTAGCGTTTTCATTTGCAGCAGCCAAATCCAGTCTCAGAGAGTTCACGTTAAATAATTTGTATTAGTATAATATCAAATAAGTATTCCAAAAGGTTATCTATGCTGGAGCCTTTCAGAACTCATCATTATCACACACTCAAAGTATAAAGCTTACTGACCTTCCTTATGTTCTTCTTCTGAGCACTTTTTTGCTTTCTGAACATGAAAAAGATCAATAACTGAATGTGATCCACCAGGTAAGTGTCCAGATTGTACTGTTGAGCAAGCCGACGTAGTTTTACTGATGGGAACTAACTGCTGTACCTGAATTCCAACCTAAATCCAAAACATTAATACATTTATTTTATGAAGTTAAAAAATAAAATAAAATAAATCTGTAATTCTTTCATAATAGCATTGCCTTCTCTGAAATTGGCTGTCTGTTGTGGGTGGGGAGAGAACGAATAAAAGTAGGTTGAAATACACATAAATAGCCACTAAAATTATCCCAAACTAATCCCTGGATTATCCACCACAACCACTAAGAAATTACAAAGATACTACCATCTTAACTTCTTTGATATAGAGAAGTGCTGTCAATCGTATTATGAAACAATGCATTTATTAAGAAATTTCTTAGACACTAACAAATACAGAAGTACTAACCAGGAAGTGATTAGTTTTCAATATGGCTACCTGTACGAGAAAGGAATGTTTTTCCTGAGGAGAATCTGTACTAAACCCATCACTTCAGTCTACAAATGAGAAAATAATGTTGTTTCACTTCTACACATGGCTCTCGCGAAGTCTCAATGGATGAAAGCACTTTATCAGATGAGGTGTTCCTCATTTTGAAAGACATCCTCACTTTTCATTAACTTTTAAATACCGAATCAACAGGGGTGAAAAAACTGTGTCCAACTAAGAATGCACTGGTATATTGTGCAAGTTTACTGCTAATCCTCAATAATTATTAAGAAAAAAACCAACACTTAAAAAAAGAATTGTATATAGGACTCAGAAAGCATGGAGGAGCTCGTGTATGTATTTTCACCGGGTTGTCTTCTATAATTACATAGCAAGGTTTCTTAGTTGCAATTAATGGGACATTAAAACATCATTGTAAAAAGTTTATCTTTGCACTTTTATCTTTTTGCTTTGAAATATTTCTAGATTTGAGTTGTAAAATTTATAAGAAGCCTTTGGAATATTGTGTTTGCTGTGCTGTACAAAAACTCTACCTTGGTTTTTTTTTTTTTCCTTTTCGGACAAGTGTTTAAGTGTAACATTAAGTCTATGGGACAAGTGAGTGGATTCATCTGCCCAAGTGTGGGCGCAAACAGCTGAGGACCTTTTCTAGGTATTGTGAGAAAAAGGACACATTAAAGAACTACTCACCTCACGTACAAGTGAAGCTTAAGGGGACTAGCTCCAATATAAACATAGACATTGGATGTGTCTAAAGTCAGTTGGAAAGAATACTACTGAGGGACCTTGAATATATCTGCACTTTATTTCCTAATCTAGAACTGAACGGCCCCTCCAGAACTGAACAGAACCACCTGGTCAGAAGTAGTACATTGTTTTGCAAAACATGTGCAACACCCACGGAATACTAACTTTAAAGAAGAATCCTCTAAAACAAGGGCTAAAGAAATCAAATGAAACAGAATGATGTAAGAAGTCAGGAAAGACAGTAAAGGAAGGAGACAGACAAAAAACTAGAAAAAGACAGGGAGAGGATGATAAATATTTCCTCAGCTCCATGAAGAAACCTAAGCAATGGAGCTGACTTTGCAAGGCAACATTGTGAATCAAAACCCTACTTCTACATCTAGATGACCAATAAATGCAGGTTTGGTTAAAAAGCCTCTGTGCTCGGTTGTAACACATGGCTGATGCCAAAATAGTCTTATCATGGATTCACATCGCTATGAAAAAACCACTGAGATGAGCAAGAGTGTTCTAAAATAAATCATGATTCAAAACAGCCAGCAATTCACCTTCAAACAAAGGCCAAACCACGAGTTGGTAACTTGTCTGGCTCTAAGACTTGCAGTCTAGAGCAAAAACTCCTACGATCTGTATCTTTGATAGGTACTACAAGCAGTATTTATATTAGTTACTCAACTAATAACTGTGCAAAAGTTTACAGAAAATTCTAAGGCAAAGTAAAATTTACATGTGCTAACAGAATTATAGAAGATACAGTCTAACTTTGTTACCTCAGGCTGATGTGGATTAATCCAGACCAGAATAAAATAATCTTTTTTTACATTTATGGCTTTGTAACCATGTTTTTCAAAGGTAAACACACACAACATAATATGATTGCATGACCTAATTTACATAAGCTTTGTATTATCAACATTTTTCCTTAAGTTTGGTTATCGTCTACCCTGGAGAACTGAAAATTTACAAAAGAACACAAAGAAGATGGATGAAGAGAAAAAAAATTTCAGTTTTCCCATCAACTCACCCCTCGCATATCTGATATGTTCAGTTTCATTGTGTGAAACATGTTTAGAGTTTCTTTCCCAATTACTTTTGCGCTGTCTGTCGCATGGTCTAGAGTCACAGTCCTAACAAAGAATAAAAAAGTGTGGTTGAAAAGGAGACTGTTTCACAAATCCTAATGACAACAACAATTCTGTATTTATTCCAGGGAGAACCTCAAAAAAAGACAGATCATAATTTCCTGGCATACAGAAACTGTTCTGTGGTTTCTTTTTAAAGGTAATTAGAACTAAGCATGTTCTACAGAAAAAAATCCAGATTACTTACTAATTGAACACTATCAGTGTGTGGTCCACACATTAATTTGCCAAATATAGTATACAATGCTATCTATTGAAGCAATACAAAAATGTTTCACTTCACAGTACTCATGCACTATCCTTCACTCACGCTTGGTTCATAAAGAGTTTGCCTAGTATTATTTCAGTTGTCAATTGTCAAATGTCTACAGCAAGAGTTTCAGAAGGAACTGTGAGGGAGAAGCAGATATAGGCATGTGCATGTGCATTACAAACATCTTGGCTTAATGGTAAGTAACTAACTTTAAACAACATTCCAAATACACATCTTACTCTGTAGACAATTTTCTGCAACAACTCTCTCACAAAATCACCTGGTTGTGCGTTTTACAAATTGCCACCTGAGAGCTTGGCAGGGCACTAATAGTGCTTGGTAGATCTGGATTCTCTAACTGCACATTTGAGACAGATAAGAACAGAATTTCAGGTGGCTAATCAAACATATGTGAAGTATGAAAAGTCTTTTGACAAAGGTAACCAATGCCATTTTAACTCTGATTGAAAAAAAGAAGTTCTACCTTGGTGTTCTGATGGAGTGACATCCTGACAACTTACTTAACACTTTGGTGGTGTCTCCTTAAATTTTACTCTACTTCTGAATCTGTCAGAAACTGACATGAACAACCAAGTGATCTCTGGAAAGGTCTGATTCTGCCAATATGAAAAGGAAAAACCTTCCTACTGTGCATGATATAAAAACCTCCCTGAGCCCTACAGATTAACATTTTTAAGAGAGGAGATCAATATCACCATCAAAATGCAACTATGCAAAGTACTAGGGAGAAATGTAGGATGGGTCTAAAGGTACACACCATTTCAGGAGAATATTTTACAAAGGTCTATGCTGTACTATCAGGACTTGGTATCAATGATGCAGTAAAAATACCATTAACATCTCAGAAGTTGAATTTTATTTTAAGCGTGTCTGTGAGTCTGAATCCTTTGTAGCACTATGATTATCATTCAAATCTTGACCTGTAGGATGAAAAAGCACAGCAACTCATTCACCTGTGAGGTGAGGGGGCAAGAAATGGATCATGAGCTATAGCCACAGAGAAAATCTTAAACTGAAGACAGAAACTGGTCACCTTTAGCTCCAGTAAATAATCCCAAACTGTTGGAACTTGGTGTACATAGGAAAAGCACACCTGAGGGAACATCACCCTCAGATTCTAATCCATTTGCCTGGATGCAACTTCCAGAGTCTATCCTGCTGCTGCTAAAAAGCCTTTCACTGGACTGAACAGAAATGCTCTAAAGACGACAGTAATCCAGCATCTATATCGTCAAATAGCATAATTTGGATTGACTGGAGTTGCCAAGTTCATTAGTAAAGCCAAAAGTGGAAACAGAGACACTTGAAAACGAGATCCTGGCATCAGAACTGCTTCAGCTATGTGTGAACAACAGCATCCTTGAGCACCCCCTTATCTTACCCGAATGAAGACTTCACAAATTAAGGAAATTTCAGGGCACATGTGCATTAGCATACCTGATCACTGAAATGAGGTCCAAAGCACTGACCTGTTCATGAGAAAGCATTCTGGCACCAGTTCCCAATAAGGGAGGAATAAAGCTCGATCTCAACACATCCTCAATCCTAAAAATATGTTCTTAGGCTGTTAAAAGTAAATCTTCAGCTCAAAGAATTCTGTATAGCTAGAGGACAAAAGCATGGACTGATGGATTTTCTTCTTGATATACCAATCCCAAAAGGTGATGAGCTTCTGATAGGGAGAGGTGAATTTTGTAGTTTCAGTTTTTAACACAGCTGAATTGTACGTCACAAACTCACAAGCATGAGACAGACCCTGTGCATACAAGTCCTACTGTTGAGCTCTAACCCACTGAAAGAACACCCCCACCTCTTCTGTCATCAGCAACCTTGAGCAAATGACTCTTCTGTTCAGGAGAGATTCATCTGTTACAACTTGAGAAAGAGGGAAAAGCAGAACAGACCTAGCTTTGAAGATGTCAAATGCACCCTCACACAAATGCCAGGATGATCCCTTTACCTAAGGAACAACTGCTTTGACACAGAAGTGTCTGCCTGTAGAATAAACTTGTATTTAGAAGGTTCTGAGATAATCTTGTATGAAACAGCATATAACTACACGATGCTCTATGCCTAGATTTCATTCTTGTGTTTTCAGTATGTGAACATATAAATAAATTAGAGATCAAAAAATCTTTAGTCAACATCATCCAGTTGAACAATAGGAAACAAAGGAGAATCGTAAATAAATAACGGGTAAGAATAACAGGACTGCTTGTGAAAGCTGAAGGTCCTACTCCTTTGACATTGACCTATCAACTGATTACCCAGGCAGAGTAATTGGGTTATCCCGTTTCACCAGGGATGGACAGTCACCACAGGTGGCACCTCAATGAGATCAGCAGTGCTGCAGTGAGACCAAGCAGAAAGAGACTTCATTACGTTGACAATGAGCCACAAGAAAACAAAGGCACTTCTGATGAGGAACTCACAACTATATGAAGAAACATAACCACAAAGGTCAAGAGACAAGAACAAGTTGCCTTCTTGAACAGCTGAAACATGGGGCACAGTCTCCGACCTTGAGATTTTGAGATTCAACTTTCTTAGCTCCACTTCAGATCTTCATTGTCTTTTCTCTTCTAGGAGAAAAATTCTCTGCAGACTTACTGGTGAAACAACAGGAAAGACAGATTTGACACAAAGAAACTTGTCTGTACTAAGATGGACAACTGCAGTCCAAGGTGTCTGATGCCAGCTCTAATCTTCAGAATCCTAAGCGGCCTCTCAGTCTTCTACAGCAAGTAATTCTGCAACTACTGCCCTGGTCCCCACATGCTCTAGAGTTGAAGGAGAACAGTACTGATCAGACATCCTTCTTGGCAAGTACAAAGGCAATTTTCATTGAGAACTGACTCCAACTGTCAACAATCAACATATGATCAAAAACCTATCAAGGAACAGCAGAAAGCCCCCCAAGCAAAAAGAAAATACACAACACTACACAGCTCAGGGAGAGGAAACAGTTTGCAGCAGCAGAACATTTCAACTCAGCTGGTCACTGAAAGAAATGAAAATGCTGCTGCATGCCTGTCATAGTGCAGGATGTAAAAATGTCTTCTGCAAGTACTGCAAACGGAAAATCAGCTCCAATATTGAGAAAGCTGGAGAAATGTACACCAACAAGATACATGTACATATGTACTATTGTTTGAAGATCAAACACCTTTATTAGCTAGTATTTCATGAGACTATTATCAAATTAAGGGCCACCTTAAGCTACAGATTATTAAAATCCAAAAGGAAGAAGAGGAAAAAAATGTACATCCCTACCAAGAGAAATAGATAGCCACAATAATTCACTGAAAATATTTTACTAAATCACTTCAATTTTTAAGTACCATCCACAGACACAGGAGAGTACAGTCTCTCAAGAAAGCAATTTCAAACCACAAAGAATGCACTTGTGGAGTCAGATTCCTTCTTTCCCATTCCTGCTTTCTCTGAAAACCACAAATTGTTTCTTCTATGCCCTAAAACTTTTCAACATCTGATATATTTTCTTTTTTCTCCATTCTTCTCTTTGAAGAAACTCAAAGGCAAAAGATGATTGTTAAGACTCTTCTCTCTCTCTGATTTGGACACCTTAGTCTCTTCCTTCTTTCTTCTCCCAGTATGCTGTGGTTTTTATCATTGGAACACTTACATTTGATGCTGATGACCAAAAGACCACATACATACAACCCAAACACAGAGGACTTTTGATAATAATACTCTACTTCGGATTTTGGTGTAGGTTTGACATGTAGACAAAGAGGTACTAAGAACTTTAAAACTTCTGTCCTGTCTTCCTGTAAGTTTTGGTGCTCAAGATCCTGCAGAAGTGTGCTCATGCCTACTACTGACCATTCTTTTTTCCATGCGTAGTTACCTGGCGATATTATCACAGATTCCATGACCTCCGTATTTTGCAGGCTCTACTGGTGCCCCAGCCTTTCTGACCATAATTTTAAGGGTCAGTCGTTTACCCTTCATACCAGCAGCTTCAAGTCTACGTTGGATTTCTTCTGAGAGGCTCAGAAGGAAAGCTTCTGCTTCCTTAGGCTGAAGGGGAAAAACAACATGTTTAGATAATTACTAGTTTTCAACTATTGAAGGTAAATCATTAAGGGTTAATGCAATCCAGATTTTGTAAACTGAAAAGAATAAGCTGACTCACAGGCAATTGTCTTATTTAACTTCAAGTGTTTCGTTTACACTGTAGGTTGCTGAAACTAGGTGAGATGATAGTAGATTCCTATCCTAATGCTGAAGTAAGTAGGAAATACTAAGCGCTTTTGGAAACAAGTCTTTAAGAAAAAAGTATTGAGAAACCCCAACACAGAATTGCAAGTCTAGCTTTAAGCACACACCTTAAGATGAAGAGAGTAGGGCTTATAAGGAAAATCTTTTTCACCATGAGTAAAGTCAAGCAGCAGAACAGGCTGCTCAGAGAATTTGTGCAGTCTTTGTTCTTGGAGGTTAAGTCCTGAGCAACTGGTCTGACCTCATAAGGCTGGACTACACAACATCACGTGGTCTCTCCAAACCTGATTTTTCTATAAATGCTTAAGTTCTCAACAAAAAGCTGAGTTATTTTTTTAAAAACAATTTTGTCAACAACATTCTACCCCTACAATATTTGTAATAAGTCTAATAAAAATGTTATATTGGAGCAGCTGGTGATGGTTTCAGACACTGGCATCTTTAAATAATCAGCATTTAAGTGAAAGAGAATGCTAGGTGCTGACAAACCTACTGCAGTTCTCTTTTTCTGTACCAGACTTGTATAACAATGCAGAATAGCCAGCTAATTTTGTGCAAGCTTCTTTTCAGTCCAACACTTTTGCAGTCTCTCCTCTCATTTTATCGTTTGGTCTCCTACTTCTTCATTTTCCTCATTTCTATTTGGTGGCTAAGATGGTGCTCTAACAGATCAAAGTGTAAGTGAAAATAATCAGAATACAAGAAGTTGAAAGAAGTCATTGCAGAAACGAAAGAAAGTTTTAGTTTACCTGTGTAAACCTTATTCCATAGTTGATTTCTGCTGAAACAGATTTTCTTTCTTTTTCTGTACGAACAGGTCGATCATCCAAACCACGACAAAATCTGTAGAGCATTTGTCCTGTTTTTGGACCAAATTCTTTTTGCAGTTTTGACATTGAAGCACATTGCAGATCTCCACAGGTTTTAATTCCTAAAGAAGCCAGCTTACATTCCATCGTCCTGCCAACTCCTAACAACAAAGTAATTAGTTCTATTAACTCTACACAACTCAGAGCCAGTCACATTTTGAACAAATACAATTTGTCTTTTTAAACCTACACTAGGTCATATCAAATTAGTAAATAAACCAACACCATAAAAAATAAATTCCACTCAATGAAACAGGGTTCAAACAGTAACTTTTGTTGTCTTCACCTGTATTTCTTTAATCTGTATCATATATTTAGTTTAAGATGCCATACTGCAGCATGTTTCTTTATTTCTGGGTAAAATGTGAATGGCTCCTGCTTGCAAATCTCCTTGACAAGGTACTGCCTGTTACAGAGTATATAGCTTTGAACACTGCAACACTCAGTCCAAAAAGAGTGTACAATGTAATATGTTTTGCCATCAGATACAAGTGATTTAATCTAAAAGAAAACCAACAAATATTTTGACTACTGTTCCACTGCTTCCTAGGTAGAAAAATAATATTTCAAGTAGAAGTGATAGCATACCTATATCACCTGTGCTTTGAATTACCAAGCACTGGAAATTGTAGGTATCCATGGCAACAGCACATACATAAGTGTGATAAACTTAAGTGTATTTCTGGGTTTTGGAGAGGTGGCCTGTTACTTCTGAAAAATATTAGTCCTATGAGTTTACACTACACCAAAGTCATCGAAAGTTAGAAGTGTCAGGTAATCTGCTTCTATCTTTCATAATCCGTTTCTTTGTCTAAGTGGTATCATTGACACAAATACTAACAAGTTTTTACTATGAACATGCAAGTGAAATCTGAAAACTTTAAAATACTCGATTCAAAGCATAATACTATGTGAATAATTTTCTGAAGGAAAAATATCTTCCATAAATCATGCCAAAGAGAAATGGCACTGTGCTGTAAATGATGTTTGGCCATGGAAGGGGACACATAAAGAGGATTTCTGGTAAACCTGCACCTGTCTATGTATGTTATTCCTGCCACTTTTCCATTTCAATGTCTATTGCTGTCTACTTTTTATTTCCCTTCTTTTTTTTTTTTTTTCTTAAACAGAGAAACATACAATTTTGAACATTTAACACCAAATATGTGTGTACACATGCAGGCTGAGCTCAGCTGATCACTAAAATACAAAGCATAAATGAGTGCTTACCCAGCACTTTTTGCACTATGTCTGTGTCACATAATAATACTGAAGTACTGAATAACAATACAATACAGAGTTACATGCTAGAAAACTCTTTAGCTTACAACTCTTAAGTATTTTCCTGGAACAGTAAAAAAATAATTACAATAAAGCCTGTTTTCATACAGGTGTATTCCATATGTCCTTACTGTCTATCACTCTCCCATCACACACAGTAACCAGTTCCCTGCCATTGGTCTGTGAATTCCACTATGCCTTCAAGAACCTCTCTAAAACCTGTGGCTCAGAAATGCTTCTTTCCTCCCATCCAGCTTTCTCTTAGGTCTTCTCTCTGTCCACAGGTATCCCACTCAATCGTTCCACTTCTCCCTTACTGAAACACCCTTCTCTCTCCTATTTGACCCAGGAATGCAGGACAAAAAACATGTACTGTGGCTATACATATGATGACTGGGAACTGCTGCCATAATGTACAATAGTTGAATTTTGCCTGTCTGTTCCTCAAAGGATGTACTCATTTGGACTACTCTCCTCTGTCAAGCTGTCATTTTTCACAAAACTTGTGGAAACATTGTGTCATTAGAACTTCTATCTCTCAGTAAGACTTGGCTGAAACTGCTGAACAGTCCATAAAATTATTAGTACTGTCATACTGGACAGTACTGGACATACTTGCCTGGAGAAGAGAAGGCTCTGGGGAGATCTTATTGCGGCCTTCCAGTACCTAAAGGGGGCCTACAGGAGAGCTGGGGAAGGACTTTTTACTAGGGCATGTAGTGATAGGACGAGGGGGAATGGCTTCAAACTGGAAGAGGGCAGGTTTAGATTAAACATTAGGAAGAAGTTTTTCACTTTAAGGGTGGTAAGGCACTGGAACAGGTTGCCCAGAGAGGTTGTTGAGGCCCCACCCCTGGAGGTGTTCAAGGCCAGGCTGGACGTGGCCTTGGGCAGCCTGGTCTAGTGGGAGGTGTCCCTGTCTATGGCAGGGGGGTTGGAACTTGATGATCTTCAAGGTCCTTTCCAACCTAAACCATTCTATGATTCTATGATACTTGAAAATTATAAATCATAATCATTGTCATAATAATTTCCTCAGACAACTAGGCAAAAAACAGCTGGTATTTGACAAACCTGTTCTTGTTCTTTAAAAGAATCAACACATACTGTCACAGTTTGCAGTATACCATTAACTAAAGATCCTTACACAAAAAAGTTTTAAGCAAACCCTGCCTCTCTCAGTGGTAAGCACTTGATGTTACTCATTTTGTTACATTCACTATGATATCGGAAGCTAGCACTCACTTGATACAACTCATCTAAATAACTTTATTAAAGAATATAAGGTTGCACAACATACTAATCTGAGCTTCTTCCATAGATCATGCCATATGAATATGTACAATTCTTTACTAAAAAAGATGCCTCTCAAAGATACACTGATTTCTGAAAAGAATTTCTGTGACCTTTTTGCATCTTCTTTTTTTGGATCATAACTGTGGATTAGCATCTAATCTTGTTCGATCCAGAACACAGATTTGTAGCTGAAACTTTTAGTATCAGGAGCAGAATGTCCTCTAAAAGAAGCAGTACCTGGAAGACTGGTAACAAGTTGCCCTCTGATAAAATCATCCACTTCTTCAGGTTTTAAGTGATACTGTCCATCTGGTTTTGCTTTACGAGTTGCCATTCTGGCCAGCAGAATATTGGAACCTGTAAAAACAACAAATTAAAGTGTGTCTGTGGTAACTTCTGTCTTCTCAAGTAGAATGCTGCAGTTCAACAGTCAAGGAAAAAATGCAGAAAGTACAGTCAAATTCTTTATCTTTTACAGCAGTGTAACTGTAGTAGCAACCAACCAACCAAAAAAAAACCACCAAAACCCCCCAACCAACCAACAAATAAGTGCAGGATATTTCACTAAGCACACTGAATTTATTTGTTTGATTACGTTCTACACATGTAGAAGTACAGATAAACAGTTAAGTGCAAATGGCTAAAAAAATTAGAAATGTAATATTTTAACACTATAGAAGTTCAAAAAAATCCACGCTGGTCGATGTGAATAACACTTAGGTGACAATTCTATCAAACATATTATATGTGAAATACTGGAATTGAGCTAATATTTGGGCCTGTGTAGTCACTAAAAAAATCCAATGACTTTATTAAATTCCTATATGCACTCACAAAGTGTGGTGGGAACAAGAACTATTTCAGCATTTTTTCTCTGCTGTTTATAGGCTTACTCATGCCCAACCAATAAGATATCTGAAATGATGCCCAAACACATTCATTATTGCCACTCAAACACTTTGTTCTAAGACAAAGCAAACTAATAAAAGGTCAGAGGAATTCACAACTCACAACTCTCTGTTATGATTGCTTTTCTCCTCCCACCTATGTTCACATTGTTTTTGTCTATTCTAAAATTTTAGTCAATAGGAACAATAACAGAGTTTTATGTGCACTGTTTCTCCTGACAGGTTAAATTGATGAAACAATTAATGACAGATTCTTCATTCAATTTCCTGTTTAACTTCGGGGATCCACATTTTGTCTGCAGAGTACTGAAGAGTTCGGATCCTCCTATCTCTCAAACATACCAACATAGCCTCTAATACCATGAAATCTCAGTGATTTATCTTCTGCAATGTATTATTCCCACAACACTGAAGTAAAGTGGGAAAAAACTAATACCTCACTTAACAAATGAGAAACCAAGATACAGGATGTTTACAGACGAGTGTTTAATCTTTCACTAGCATTGTTTAAATCAGTTTAGTTTAGCTGCTAAAATCTCTAGTGTAAAAATTATATTTATTCAACTGGCATAAGCATGTCCTTTAATTTATCTCTAATCAGACAACAATGTTGAGAGAAGATCTCAATAGTATAATTGTATCTATTCAAATTTACATTTTATTATACTGGTACAACTTTCCCATTGGGCAACATATAAATCACTTACACAAGATGTATGTTTCTGGCAGACCATGTTTTTGAAATAAGGTCTCTACATTCATGTAACAGTACAATTGTTTCCTCTGATTCACTTACTTAACGATGAATTATGAGTGAAGAGAAAAAGCCCTTGTCCTGTACCTACCATTTGAATTTCTAGAAAGGATACAGGAAATATTTTCCAATATCTCACACACACTGATTGTTAGAAAAAAAAATGCTTGTAGGTATTTGTCTCTTTCAATCAGTAAGAGACCTATGATATCAGATTAGAAAATAATACTTTAAAAACTAATTCCTCTCTATGCAAAACCAAAACACACTAAATAAGCATATAAAAGAGATTACAAATGTGTTTCAAGTCAAAACAAGACACAAACAGGAATCCAGGGAATTACAGTCTCTGTACTATGGTATCATAAGAAATAAAGGAAGAATTCTGCTTACAGTAATGGATTTCAGCTTGTCTCACAAGTGTATTTCATACATGTATATACACTCAGTGTATTTATTTACAGATACTCAACTCTAGTATTAATTAGGGACAAAAAAACAAAGGAGAAAAGAAGGGGCCAAGTAAAAAGAAATCAAGAAAGTATTTTCAGATGTGTGATTTCATATACAATACCTACTGCAAATCACACAAATCTTTGCTTTCAGTACCTTCCAATAATTACCCTAAATCATGCCACTCTGTAAACTCTTACTGCTATCTCCAATAAGGAACAGAATCTGCGCTCATTTTTCCATTTACTGGAAAAATACAGTAGCATTTCATAAAAACGAATATAAGAATGTCATAGATGGAATTTTTGCATACTGTTCAGATAACAAAGGAGAAGTGATAGCAATTTTATAAATTTTTGCTTTAAACTTTCCACTGATGAAGACTTTCTTGCATCTTTCAGATGCAAGACTGTCTTGCATTTTTATTTACACTAATCTAATGTAAATGGGCAAGCACTTGGAGTTTTACTATCTTACATAGTTTTGATACACCTAACAATAGCAGGCATTGCTTGTAAACAGAAATGTACTTACCCATCCCAACAGAAGCAGTGCATTTAGTTTGGGCTTTGATTTCAGTGCGGATAGCATTTGCGAGTTCATCAGGAGTCAGTCTGGTCTCTGTAAGGATTTCAGTGATATCTACTAGTGCTTCATCACAACTGACTGCTTCGATGTTATGAGTATAGCTATCAACACAAAGTAAAGGAGGTGAAACACCAGCAACAGCTCACCATCTGTTAAAACAAATATGTAGCAAATAAAGTCTTCCTTTTGTGGTGGCATTTCCCTGCTTATTTTGTATCACACATCACTTACATATTAAAAATGCTAAACCAGCAAATTACAGTAACATTACTAATGTTGGACTAATTTCAACATGCATCATGATTTTAAAGGAACAGCTGGAGAAAGAGTTGAATACTTAGTTTTCATTGACAATAACAAATTTCTGGTTTTGTTCAAGTGCGTTTTAAACCAGAAAGTAGTTTCCAATAGATGTTACTCCAATAACACATTCTTAAGTTACTCAAAAAAACTTCTTGGAAGAATCTCACTACTAAGCAGGGATCTGCTTCTCATAGTATTATCAGTAAAAAATTTAACAATAACTCCTTTGGAAGTTAAATGTTGACTGTTTGCAAGATTTGGCTTCAAGAGAAGAGAATGCTCAGAAGCAGCACAGTGCTCAAAATAACAAAAATACTACAAAAGGAAGATCTCAGATAGGAATGGCTTTATTGAAGCTGAAGAGTAACACGGAGATGAAAATACTAAAATTGAATAATGGCACTCAGCAGCGACAAATAAAATATGCTCGATAACCTTACCATGAAAGACCACAGAAATAAATAGCACATTACCTTGCTAATATTTCATATACCGTCCGTGCAACTTCTTTGTACGCATCAAAATCGTACGAAACTGCTTGAAGACTTGGACACAACTTTTTTGCTTGGCCAAAAAACATTCCATTCTTTATGCCGACTTGTCTAAAATTAAATAATAAAAAACCCACCAAATAAACACAGTACCAACTTTTCCACAAATTAATATGGGGTATTTCCAAATAAAGTATTTGTCTTTTCCCGCAAAAATAAATTATCCATAAAAAGGAATTACTGCTAGCAATGTAATAGGTAAGAAAACTGCAAATAGAGTATCTGAATTAGCTGTATAATATTCAGGCATGCAGCATGGACAGACTGCCTTTGGGAACATGTTTAATACAAAGAAAAAGTCTCCAGAAAGCACTGCTTGCTATCTTTTTTCAAATTAAAACCACACATATACTACAGTGACTAAGGTCTTATATTCCACTGTGCAAGCTTACATAATTATGCTCCTGTATTAAATAAACTCTAATTTTTTAAGATACAAATATAAGCCTGCCTATCCTAGCACGCTTGAGAAAGGTTCCAATGAAGGAATAATTTCTGGAGTATTATTTCCATCAGGGAAGAAAATCATATTTCCAACACTGTGCTTATAACAAGTTTCATATTCTGAACATTAAGATATGTTATGTTATATAATATGTGCAAGAAACGGTTTTAAGTTTAGTAATCATATTTACTGTCTGATTTTAACTAAAACCTTCAGTAACAAAGTGTTCTTAATTCCATAAAAGCAGCATCCATAGGGAAGACCTTGTGTTAAATTCTAACAACTACAACTTTTGAAAACACACAAAAAAATCCTCTCTAGATAAATTTAAAGAAACTGATTTAACAACTGCTATTTTTGGACATTTTGTGCCTATCTGTATGAGATTTTCAAGCAACCTGATAGGTAACTTTTACCTACCTGGCTTCATAACTACAAGAAGCTATTTCAGCCATGGACAGAACAGTGAGATCAAAGTCAGCTCCATTCACACGTGTGGAATCCGGATGCTCCCAGACCGAGTCGTCCAGCTTATCAGATACTCTAATTTCTGTTTGGAAAATAATATTTATATTTGTTTTTATTTTTCTTAAGAATTCAACAGCATGAACGTGAATAAAATAAAAATTATGGATTTTATTCTATACAATTTCTATACTGCTACCTGTTGATGAAGAAGTTATTAATACTATATTGATTCATATCACGGTCCAGAAAAAAAAAAAACGCCCAGAGGCCCCCCACATAGTAATCTCTCTCTACAGATAGGTCTGTACATATTACTGAGAAGAATATTAAGCTGCAGAAAAATTCCGCTTCTATTTTCCCCCAAATTACTAGACAGCAGCTTGTTGGTGACTACATACACCATACTTTAAAATAAGACTGATTTCAGTTAGCTTTAATGACAATAAAAATGATCAAACACTTGAGACTAACTGCTACAACCATATCCTGTAAACAAATGCAGGACACTCAAAAATTTACCAACCGCTTGGCTGAATAAGAAGACACTTAGCTACACTCCTTTTTATAAAAAGCACAACTACCACCAGAATACAGAAATTAAATTCAGAATGCAAACCCACTTTTTATCATACTTACAACCTCTGACTTAAAACTACTTTTCTAATAATCTAGATACCACAAAGTGATTTTTAAGAAGTGAAATAACCAGAATGTTAATTAGCTCAAATTAAAAAACACTAGCTAGAAACTGGTATTTCCTTTAACAGTCTTAATGGGGATATTAATTGACAGAACTTCTGCTGTTACTTCCGAATAATTCCCTTACTAGGATATGTCAACTTCTTTCAAGTATCACCAAAAAAAGACTTAAAAATGAGACAGACCTCCCCCAATTCTATAGAACTTTACTGCATGCTCTTAGACAAATTTTAAAGAGTCCTCCAGGCCCACTGCGTACTAGGTACTAGAACAGAATTCCATGACACTGAATACTAGAATCAGGTAAACCATTTTCTATTTCTTTCTATTTGGGTTTTCACAGTATGTAAACCTTGAAAGATACATGCCTGTACTCTAAATATAGATCAGCCTGAAAAAATGGCTAGATGCAAAAACTACTATGGCCTCCCAAACTCCCCATCAGAATCAAACCAATCAGGTATCATAAAGACAAAAAGCTTCTATTTACTTAAAATGAAATCCAACACGTATGTTACAGCTCTTTTTCATTACTGTAGTCTATTTAATACCATACATCCTTGTAATATAATAAACAGGGAGTTTTCTTCAGAGTGCCACAATGCCTAATTATATTTCACGGTACTAACAACTTGCACACTGACAATTTGACTAAAAGGAAACATGGTGCTACATTGCACTTATCAGACCAGAGAAAGTGTTGCAATGAGTGAGTGGAGACAGCAGGGGTAGAGCCTGACTTGTGAAAAACTGCGTTTATTCAGAATTTCTGCTAAATTTGTGCACCTTTTTGTATCTTAAATACTTTAATGTATGATGAGCTCAGTAAGTTACCTAAGATGTCTGCAACTGAAAATTAGAGCAAAATTATGCCCCAAATAAAGATAAGAATGACAAGAACAATTTCTTTAGTCCATGCCTTCCTGTGCCCTGGCCTGAGATGATGCTGTCATCTTGTCTATCTTCATTGGACTCGTCGACTTTTTCCACATCGCAGCAGAGCAGATCCCCCCATGAGCTGATGGAGTCACTTCATGTGAAATTCAGGGCAATGCAGAACACATTGTCCTCAATGGAAGGCAAGGTAGAGAACCTCTCATCAAAAGCTGGGAAACTAGACAGGCACATGGTGAATGTGGAGCAACGGATGGAGAAATCAGAGGCCAGGACCCAAGTCTGTGAAAAAGAAATCGCTGAGAATAAATCTGTGACTAATATGATGGTTAAAATCTGCTGCTCTTTAGAATGAAAAAAGGGAGATACTAGGGTTGAGGGAAAGGAAGCCTAGAAAACATTCACATCTTGGGCATCCTGGCCATGGAAAAGAGACCCCAAACTATGAATCCCGATTAACATATGTTAATCTTCTATCTTTAGAACATGAATGTTAAAGATGGCATGTATGTAAAGAAGTAATTTCTACTACCCAGAAAGGCTATCTCCAATTTGGAGATTTAGGGTGAGAATGATAGCAAGTTTTTAAATTTAAAAGTTACACATTTTTGGATGAATTCAAACAAGAAAAAGAACGTATTTCATAAAAGAGTCAAGATTCTACTGACACTAGATATTTGTCTAGCAATGCTGATCAAAGGCGAGAATCAGTATCATTAAAGAACTAATTTGCAAAAAAAGAAGTAGCTGAAGCAGCAGAATTCAGTATGTGGTCAAAAGTGACTCATAAGGGTTTGTTTTTGGTTTTTGTTTGGGTTTTTTTTGTTTTTTTTTTTTTTTTTTTAATTTGGAACATTTTTTCTAATAAGCAAGACCTGGAGAAGGCAAAATCAGAGAACAGCCTGGAAAGCATGAAGCATCAAAAAATGAAGTGGGTTCCACGTTGAAGCATGGATGTAAAAATATGCTCATGTTCAAAGCTGGTCCCAACTACCTTTTTATTTCATTTATATAACACATCCCCAAACAGAATTGTGTATGTTTAACAGCATAATTGAGCATTCTGTATTTTTGATATTTTAGAAAAAGTACTTTTCCATGTGACATGTGCCTACTGGACCATGTTTACCTCTGGCATGGCACAATTAAACATATGCTGTGAAGAGTTTCACATGCACTTTCTAAGATACTGTGATGTTAGAAAAGCCTAACCTGCAATTCCATCTTTTCATCTAAGACCATAACTAACTGTAATTTCTTTCCCCAAAAGGAAGACAAGCCATGTACTTATGAGAATGCAAGCAGAAACAACAGGTTGCATTTTCTGTTGACAAAAATGTTGTACATGGAGATAAAAATTAATAAAGAGACTAAAAAAATACTATGAACTGCAGCTAATGAGATAGAGACTATAAAAAGAGTGTTAGGAAAAAATCCTTGCACCAAAACAATAGGTTGCACAATCAGACTAAGTATCAAGAAAGAAAGAGCTAGCTGCCTGCCTGCATGCAAGCCAGTGAGACTGGATGCTGAAGTTAAAGAAATGAATGTGTGGATATCCAGAAAAAGCTGCTGCAGTAAGAAACTGAGTTCGTTATACAATAAAGCTGAAATCTGCTGTACCGTTAAGGAATAAATATAGTAGAAGAGATACTAATGAATTTGTGAATCGCAAAGAACATGCTAGATATCAGCTAAACTTCTGTAATTTAACTGCCTCACCCTCCAAACATCACTTCATTGTATGAAGTCCCACCCTTATCTAGCGTAAGGTCCTAATAAAAGCAATGAAGTCACTGTGTAAAACTGAACTACCAATAATTAGTTCATACACAAGCTATACTACAGAAAACCCAACTCCATAAAAACCACAGCTATCCTTGTAATGCACTTACACATGGCATTGCAAACAACACAGCAGAAGCTAAGTCTGGAGCATCCTGAAAAGTCCTTAAAAAGTTAAAGGCCAATGGGATTCACAAACATATATTCTATCTCAGTTCTGAAGTGTTCTTAAACTACAGCAAAAAGACAGATAGAACGGCATCACTTCCTGTGATTGGTGGAATTGATGATTGGTAGAACTTATTAAAGGTTTGTTTGTTTGTTTTTTAAAGTACTAACATTTCAGAGGCAACCATGGAAGAATTACCTGTTTTTTTCTACCTCTTGTATCTCACTGAGGTGTAAACTTTACAATGATAGTACTTGCTACCACAACGTTGGTAAAAAGTGCATATACAAGGGACAAAGGAGAAACTCAACTTCCAAATCTAAACTGAAATTAAATAGCAGCTGTGCCTTGGATATGCACTTTTTACAATTCTTGTGCTAAAAACTAAGTTTCAAGCTGATTAAGCAGACTGTTGGAGAAAAAACGAAAAACAATTTGCCAATGTTTAGCAATATACTTTCTTGAATTAAATGCAGATCAGGCAGTATAATAATAATAATAAAACTTGATAATAAAAGTAGGTTTTGTTTACATTAGTATACCACTTCTTGAGAATGCAGAAAGTAACAAATTTCTAAATTAATGCAGGCAAGTAAGGAATCCTCAAACTACAACAGATGCCCTAGTTTTGAGGAAACAAAGTACTGGAGAGATGGAACTCATGGAAATCGTACAAACTTTCCAGAAACCTAATATGCTCTAAGGACCACCCAAATTAACCCACTGTACACAGATATTGTACACACGCAATTCAAAAGCCAACTTCGAACAATCAATTTCTTCCTGGCCATGTGCTGTCATTTTATAGTAAAAATATGTTATTAGCCTTTTAAAATTTATTTTGTACCTTCTTCTCTATAATAGACCTACTCAGAATGAAGTGATCCCGGACAATCTGTATTTATTTCTTACTTTAAAAAAATTACTTAACATTATATCTTATACTCAACCTCAATGAAAGTGAGTAAAACCTCAAACTACTCTAAAATAATTGACCCGTACTGAGCAAAGCTAACTAACAAGAAGTCACAGTGGCATATTATTACTGAGGCCACAGAGCACCGTGTTGTCCAAAGATACTTCTTTTCTGAAATTCCCGGCATGAAAAAAACAAATTTATCCACCGTGCACTTTATTAGTAATTTAAAGGTAAAAGTCTTCAGTAACAAAAGTTAAAAACATACAGACAAACAAACAAACAGATGTATCTGTACCTGCTTTGCCATTCAATAGCTTATTCTGGTAATATTGCTGTTCAAGCTGGGGGTTTGCACCAGGGCGCAGTGGTGCCTTTCCTGCACCTCTGTTACTAGTAACAGCTACTGGTTTTCCTGTGGAGAAGAAATGCATGTATTTATAAGTCAACATCTATAATAGCCTACATTTTAATAATAGTTCAACTATGGTAAGATCATAAAGATGTCAGCTTTACTTTTTTATAATTTCTTTCAAGCTTATACATTCTTACAGCATTAAGGAAGAAATAGCTATGAAAGTGACTTTGCTTCGTGACTAAGAATTTGCTGTCTTAATTGCAGTTACGTGTAAATAAAAAAAGCTTTTAAACAGTGAAAATACAGCCATACTAGTTTGTCTTTAATAACAAGCATAAACGGAAGCTGTGAAACTTCACCAATGCTCTTATCATTCATTAGTTTAAGACGCAGCAAACACTGTACTGATTTTAAATACTTTACCTTGTTTATTAGCTTAAGTAAACTAGAAGAGTATACACATACCAACACACTCAGCTCCACTTGTTTAATTAACTGTACAAAATCAAATCTTTAGTAAACTTTTGACTTTTCAGTAATATCAACACCTCCATAATTTTTCTACAGGAAGCTAATTTATGCACTGAAAGTTCTGGCAGACTACTGCGGAACAGAAAAAATATTTGCAGAAAAGTCTTAGGTTCTTTATATTCCAGTAATGGAATTTGAAACTTGGCAGGAAATAAGGTTTTAAAGACCCAAACATACCAAGAGTATCTTTGATATCGTTGCTCCTGCCTTTGGACAGAAGAGAGCAAAGGAATTGTATATACAGCTCACTCTTCTTTTCCAAGGTCTATGATAGCTGGGTGTCAGATGGTCACCACTGCATCAAGTCTTCAGACTTGTGCATCACCAGAGTTCAGTGTTTGCACAGAACAATTAGTATCTCCATTTCTGAATGGCACACTTGTAATAAAAAAAAAAAAAAACAACAAAAACACCAAACGCTGCCAAGGAGCTCCACTAACTCTTCCTGTGCCCTAAGGATGATGACACAACTCAGACTTCTAAATACCAACTGAATTGTTCATCCTCCAGGTCTTACAATACTTATGTGTACGAGCTTAGATAGAAAGGAAGGAAAAGCAAATTTCCCTTGAAAAAGATGAATCAGGCAAAGAGACAATTAATTCTCAGCCTTAACCTTTCCAGTTTTCTAGTTAAACAAATCTCTGTACATTACTTCAGGAAGGTTATTAGGATACCCCATTCCTTTTTTTTTTTTTTTTTATCCTTAACAAAGAATGACCAAAACCCACTTTTGATACAAGTGGAATTTGATCTCAGATTTCTAACACGGTAGATTTAAGTCTCAATAAGATAGGTGCAATGTTATGGAGAATGGTTACTCCAGATTTTACTTCTCTCTTCTTACTTTAGATACTGAAAGGAGACAACAAGGAGAATTCCAGTTTTTTCTTCCACTTGCTTTTGTATTTTGAAAAAGTAAGCAGGAATATGCAAGTTGCATGGTCTATCAAAGATGCCAGGAAACAAAAGATTAACATGCAAAGTTCATTTTGTAAGTGTGCAAGTTTGGGTTTTTTTTGTTGTTGTTGTTGGGGTTTTTTTGTTTTTTTTTTTTTTTAAAGGCTTAACTGAGAAACTGTAACATGTAGAATTAAACACTGACCTTTGAGATCTGGTCTATTTCGGATAGCCACAGACACAAAGAAGCAATCCATATCCAGGTGCATTATACAGCTCTGTGGCTTGGCTGAGCTCGCAACAGACACATTACCTAGTATGAAGATACACCAATAGAAAACTTGAACCCTAATTTATACACTTTGGTAGTACTCACAGTAGTCATCAAGGACTATTATCAAGTTTTTACCACCTTAAATTATAAAGATTTTTGTTTCTTCTCACCAAGAAGATATTCACATTTACAAAATTCTCAGAGAAATGTGAATGTAAACAGCAGACAAACAGCCTAAACAATACATCAACTTAACGTTTCTATTTTATTTTTTCATAATTAACACCTTCTACCTAACACGTTCCCTCAACCCAAGGAGATTAATGCATGTTGTGGGAACCGGATCTTAATTTTGCTATGTTAACACTGAACAGAGAACTTTAATCCTTTTTGTTCATCAATCAGAAGACGGTTCCAAAAAATAAAAAAAAAAAAGTTTAGCTGCACTAAGAGCTACCATTAATTCTTCATAAAACACCAACATCAGTTTTAAACCTCCCATGCAGTTGGGAGCAAACATTCAGCAAAGATGAGCAAGGTAGCTCCAGACTGAAAAACTTACATGCCTAAAGCACTAGAAATACTCGTGTCAAGTATTCTAGAAGTTCAAATCTGCATGTCTATGCTGCTGACCTAGCAGAGAAGGCTATATCCACAAAAAAAAAAAAAAGGAATCTTAACAGTGAAAAAATACTTCAATACATCAAGTGAATTGTTCTGCTTAACATCTGAGTTAATTGCAGAGTAATCAGAAAAATCTTTCTGTTTTTAATAATTTACTATTTAGACTCATTCTTTGAAAAATAAAGACTGTCTTCTAAAGGGCATATTTACAAATCAAGTGATCAAGTTAACACTTAAGCTGCTGCTACTTGTCAACAGAAACATAGCTGTTAACTCCTTGAATACTCTAGGCCAAATCAAAGAGAAAAAAAATTAGCTTACACCGTATTTTGATTAAAAAAAAATACACATTAAGGTAGTTCATAAGCTAATATGTTTTATAACTGGGGTGTTCTAGCACAAACATAGAATCAGTTATTTTATTTATCTAACAATAAACTTTCACGATGTGGTAGTTTATCATCAAGCATATTTTCAAACGATTACAAGTGAATATTTTTACAGCACAACAGAGTCAAAATCTCCTTGATGGTACAGAGCTAGCCTTTTAATTGAAAAAGACCTTAAGTGAGAGATTCTAAAGATGCAAAGTACTTAATCTATACTTGTAACACACTGCATCTCATGAATCACACATTTTTTCATTTTGGCCCTTGATGTAACGACACAAAACATTTCTGTCACAAGCTAGGTTCAAAAGTCTCATATGACACTGCTATCCATTTAAACAGCTACAGAGTATATAAAACTTACTAACAAAAAAAATTTAGATTTTAGTTAAATTCCAAATGTTACTCATCTTTTAAGTTTTCACACTGAACTATAAGCACCAAAGTTTTTTCTACTTTTTTTTCTCTTTAGATTTTCACAGAGCAAGTACAGACTTGTGTATTTAAATATATATAGTATTTTTTCCCCTTGATCAATCCACATATCTTGGTAAAGTCAGGAATATTATTTCTACAAGGAGGAATTGAATATAGACCAGAGTATCACATTAAGTCACATTTTAAGTTAAAAAACCCAAACAAACAAAACCAAAAGCAGTTGGATCCTTTAGTTTTCAGTGCATCGAAGTCACTGAGCTTTTCCAGATAGCCTGACTGTAATGTGAATACTGAATACTAACCTACTTAGTCTCAGTTAGACATTTAATGTACAAAGAAAGATATAAGGCATCTTCTCAACATAAACCTTCTTAAACAAGTATCTACCTGTGTCAGTTTTAAGTGCAGACCTGCCTGCTTTCCATTTTTTTAATTTTTCCCTTCCTGGAAACACACCGCTGTTTTTTCTCTGCAGACTGTTGACAAACTCTGTCAATTCACACTTCCACGTTGATATATGATGCAGTCTTGAACGTGAATAAAAGTCAGAAATAAAACTACAATCTGAAGGTTTGGACACAGGTAAGGAAGCTGCCTTGCTCGGAGGAGTAGGTACAGAAGTGCTTTTTGTGCTTGAAGGCCCCTGAACAGTGGAGTGGTGAGCACCATTTATTTTAGCATTACTGTGCAAAGATGAAGATGAGGATGAGTTACTCATAGTCCTATGTGGATTCCACGAAAAGTCTGTACTTTTGTTGCTTTTCTGCAACTGCTGTGTTGTGCAGTCTCTAAAGTCAACCATGCCTTTTTCAGTCTTCCCCTCCTCCTGCACAGGGCCTGGAGAGAACCTACTTGCAACACCGTTGCCAGAGGGCACCAAGCAATCCTGTGTCTTTAAGGCACTGGTAGAAGTGTGTGTGTGTCCGTTAAAAATGGCAGTGCTGTCTCTGTGAGACTGAATCCCATTTTGTTTCCGTCCGGGAGGGATCTGTTCCATCTCCGTAAATCCAAAATCATCACTTTCTTCTTCCTCTTCTTCATTCCAGCTACTTATTCCGTTGGGTGTAATCTCATTTTCCGTCTCACACTTTTTAATATGATTTCTGAAACAGATACGATTATTTAATACCATATCTTTTATAGAAAGGCACATTTACAGGTCATTTCAAGTGCTAAGTATTTATCTTTCTAATTGTTATCACTATATACTTGAGTAGTTTTTACATTCTCAAGACAATTATCTCAAACTCGGAGCCACGTCCTCTCAATGTCACAAAATATTGTATTGCTGTACAAAAGATTTCACAGAGTTGGTGTATTACTAACGCAGCACTATCAGGAGTTTACATGGGAGCAACCAAAACCACGCTCACATTAGAAAAGCTATTTCTAAGGTCTTTAATTTGACCAGCAGTCTCCAATTGAATTACAGTAATTATTTATTTGTTAACAGAACTATACTACCATGGCAGCCTGAATGGTGCAGAAATATGCATACCATCAGAAGGAGTTATCTTTTTATCCAGAGATATAATTTTCCTTATCTTGTTACAAACATAAATAAACAAAAAAAGAAAAAAATAAAGTATATGTAGAAAACCTCTATTTTTTAGGAAATTATTTTAGATTAATGTGTTAGATTTATTTAAACTCAAGGAAAAATCTATTCAAGCTCTATAAATCAAACATATTCTTAGCTTTTGACAAAAACCCAAACAAACTACTTTTCAACTTTTAAGCATATAAAACAAAGTATTCCACCACAAGTGCACTGGCAGTTTACATTTACTCTGACAGTGTAGAGTCAAAGCTTTCATTCAAATAATTAACTCTGTAACAAACTCTAAGTGGAATTTGGAATTAAAACCAAAGCCTTCAAGAGTTGTGCATACTCTTGATCCGTTGAGAAAAAAAAAAACAACCATCACTCCCAACTCCCACAGCTAGCAATTTAACTACACAAAAAAAAGTGGGAAATAATTAGCTATCCAGTATACCAGTGAAACCAGAAATCCAATTAACTGTGACAATGATTTGGTTAAGTTTATCACAATCATAAATTATATTAAACATAGTATTTTTGAGGAGTTGCATGGTTTAAAGTTGTATATCCAGTGGTACATATTTATTATCATTGATAGGACAGGCTTTTAAACTCATGCTTTTCAGACTAAATTGGTATTTTTGGAAGTCTGAATACTCTTCTCATTTAAAAAACATTAAGAATGCAGTAATAAGAGGTGATGGTGATTGTTTCACTCATTTAAAATACAGGTAAGAAATATTGCTTAGGATATTCATTTGGTGGCACTGGTTTTCTTTTTCCTAAATACAGACAAATCCCACTCATGCGGTAAAGTCTCCTCAGCATTATGCAGAACTGGATTTTAAGTAAATCAGTGGACTGTGGAAGAACACAGATCACCATTACAAATCAGAAAGTATAGTATCTTCTACAGTGTCCTGGGCCCTGTTTCAGCAATAGCGTTGGACCAGATGACCTCCAGAGGTCTCTTCCAACCTCAATTCTGTAATTTTATGATTCTTGCCTCTAAACAAACATGTGCTTCTGAAAAAGATGCAGGAACCCTCTTAGAAAAATGTACAGTTCAAATGGAAGGTTTCCTTCCAAATTCCCATTTCACTGCCACTTAGAGTTTTGCTGGTGCTTTCTCTTCTATTCCCTTCTCAAGTTCTTTTACGATAATTTTTTATATTGCAATTGGATTTTTTTAATCCACCTTCTCTCTCAAGTATAACTTAAACCTTGGTGTTAGCATACATAAGGTATGCTGTGACTTTTTTTTTTTAATAAAGAAGCTAAAGAAAGAACTTAACAACACGCATTTACATTTGTCCCTATGCACCTTTAGCAAAAGTAATCAAATCATACCAGCTTTCTGTTTTTGAAATAAAGACCTACTTTTCAGTGTCACTGGTCAGAATCCTTTAATATATGCCTCTTGCGTCCATACAGATATGCTGCATCCTAGGACTCCTAGGTCATGTTATCAAACAAAGTGCGGTCCAAAGACTAGAGACAAGGCTTGGAGTCAAGGTAAATGTAGTTCTGTCCTTAACTATTTATACAGCTATAATTTATTTTTAAATTTCAGTGCCCCGGGGCTTCCCTCTTATAAAGCTGAAATTAATTTTAAAAAAGCTATATCGTTATAAATGTGAACCCATTATGGGTGAATGATTAACATCTGCATTGCAAGATCAGAAACACTTACACCCTGTTGAGATCTTTAGCTATATTGCTTGGACCTGGCATGGCATCTTCAGGTTTGCATATGCTATTAAAGTTGAGACCTTTTTGAATGCTTGACTGCTTGGTGTAAAGCTGATACGGAACATGCGAGAGGAGACGTCCAGCTTTAATGCTGAAATTAAAAAAAAGGAATAGGTTACTACTTCAGACATTAAAAAAACCCCAACCTATGCTAAAAAACACCTAATGTACAATAAACTATTACTCTGGTCATTAACTTTTGCTGTTCTGCTATATGTACTTGCAGTCCCTTTCCCACAACTAACTAGATTGAACTGAAAAGTAATTTGTCATGTGGTGACTGGTACTACAAAAGATTTGCACAGTTGTGTTCGTCAGTTGTCTACATCCATTTCTCTTCTCCAATTGAGATACACAGAACCCAAAACAAAATAAACAATACCCAGTCCAAAAAAAAAAAAAAAAGGAGAGGTCCAGGTTATTATAACTGAACAACGCTGACTGAGCTCTTTAACATGGAACAATGCAAATGCATGTGTTCTGAGCAAATTTGGATAGAATTTGAAGAAGGTTAGCTAGGACATGGTTCACTAATAAAGGGAAATAATTTTCTCCATTCCAAAAAGATAATTATCCCTTCTTGTGAGAAAATTCAGTGAAGAAAGCTAGACAGAAGAATAATTTCCAAATAGACCTTCCATAAATATCTACCACAATCATTCTAGCTCTGTCCTATGTGTTCCACCGTACCTCCTTTTTCTTCTTCCACTGGAACTGCATTATACTTCAATAACTGCTAAATTCCTTAGGGAAGTCGTGGAGTTTGAAGTGGAATCCTCTCAAAAATACACCACAGCACAATTTCATCTCTCCACCCCAATGCACGTTGCTGGCAGTAGAGATAACAGCCTTCCCAGCCCATACTTCACCACTTTTTCCAATACAGCTCTTCATATTGTGCACTGGGTCAGAGATGCTGAAACTTTTTACAGCAGAGGAACCTCTCTCATATCAAAGAAGCTTAATATTAGCGTTCAGTTTTGAAGACGCAACTGGATTCAGAGTTTTAAAGAGAATTTAGCTGAACAACATACTGTTTTTCTGTTCTTCAACACCTGAGTGCTTTCTCTTGGAGATGTGCTTTTTAACTAGCTCAAATCTGTACTATTGTCAAGGGAGCAGCACAGTGGAACAAAAGCCCTTAGGAGCTTTCTTGCTGCAATTAGAGAAGAATATAGTGGAAGATCGCATTTCCCAATTAGATAAATTAAAACTAGTTAGGCATATACATAGAGACCTGATAAGGTTTCTATGGGAATGGGATAGTAAAAACAGCCCTAAAAATATATCAATCAAATACTGTTTGATACATGAATATATAACATTCATAAAGGAACATCCTTTACATTAAACATCGCCAGAGTTAAAGATACACATGGTAAGAATTCCAAAGCTTTCTTGTACAGACAGTGGTGATGCAGCAACCAAGCTTTTACAATGCATAGTTAAGACTGTTTCTCATATCACCGCGTGAACCTGGGTGGTTATTTGAAAACCATCATCACAATTTCAAGATGATAAAACCCAACATTTATCGAAGAACTTGTTCATGCTAAGATTTTAGCTACTGGAGTACCTGCATTACTAGATCATCACACAGTTGGTTTGGTTTTTTTAAACTGTATTAAGATGCAGCAATAGAAATCCTATTTTAGATGCATCATTCAACATCTTTCCCCACTCCACGCTCTTTGGATAGCAGAATTCATAAGCACTAAAAAAATTAGGTTGGAAAGGACCTCTGGAGGTCTCTAGTCCAAACACTGCTCAAAGCAGGATTATCTTTAAAGTTAGATCAGGTTGCCCAGGGCTGAGTCCACCCAAATTTTTAGTACCTCCAAGGGCAGAGATTCCACAACCTCTCTAGGCACCTGTTCCACTGCTTAGTCTCTTTCACTGTGAAAAGTCTTTTCCTTATACTCAGTCAAAATTTTCTTTGCTGCAACTTGCAACTATTGCCTCTTAATTGTCCTCTTGCTGTGCATCTTGAAGAAAAATCTGGCTCCATGCTCTCTGTAACCTCCATATAAGGTAACAAAAGACAACAATTAGATCCCTCTCCTAGTCTTCTCTTCAAGTAGAACAAAAACAGCTTCCTCAGCCTCTCGTCATATATCACATGTTCCAGGCCCCTATTCATGTTGGTGGTTCTCCTCTGAACTCACTCCAATTTGTCAGTATTTTTCTTGTATTGAGAAGCCCAAAATCAGACACAGAACTCCAGATGTAGCTTCAGAAGTGCTGAACAGATTGGAATAATCACTTCCCTTGACCTGCTGGCTACGTTCTTGCTAATGCAACCCAGTATGCTTTTAGTCTTATCTCCACAAGGACACAACTGCTACTCAATGGTCAACTTGTAGTCCAACCAGGACCATCAAGTCCTTCTCTACAAGGTTGTGTCCTAGCCCGTGAGTCCCTAGCCTGTGTGGTTGCATGGAATTAATTCTGTCCCATGTGCAGGACTCTGCATTTGACCGTTGAATTTCATGAAGCTTCTGTCATCTCATTCCTCCACTTTGTTGAGGATCTCTAAAGGGCAGCCCTGCCCTTTGATGAGGGTACATCAACTGTTCCCTTTTATTTGCTGTCATCCACAAACTTGCTGAAGGTACTTTCCATTGCATCACCAATGTCCACATTGTTAACAAAGACATTAAACTGCATCTGCTCCAGGATCGACCCTTCAGAAATGCCACTTGTAACCACTTGCTAGTTTGACTCTGAACTGTTGATCACTACTGTCTGAGCTAGGCACTTGAGCTAGTTCTTCACACAGCTAGCAGCCCACTATCCAATCCATATCTCCCCAATTTGACTAAAAGAATACAACGGGGCACTGTGTCAAAAGCCCTACTACAGTCAAAGCAAATTATATCTACTGTTCTCCTGTTGTCCAGTCATCTCACCATAGAAGACAACCAGGCTGGTCAGGCATGATTTGCCACATTAGATACAGCTTCCAGGAAGGTACCTTCATAGTCTTCAGTGACTGTGGTGAAGCTGATCATAACGTAGTTCCCTGGATCCTTCTTCTTTCCCTTTCTGAAGACAGGCATGACATTTGCCTTTTATCCAGTCTTCTGGAAAAATCTCATCTGATTTCAACAAATTTTCGAAGATGAGAGAGTGGTGTAGCACTGATATCAGCCAGCTTCTTCAGCTCCCTTGGATGCATTCTATCTGGTTGTAGAGTTGTATATGTCGTGTTTCCTGAGTGAACCATAATTTATGCTTCCTATACCTTTGTTAGCATTTCTTTTTTCCAAACTCTGCCACTAGGCACAAAGGCCTTCAAGGCATGAAAGTAGGTTTTGCCACTAAATACTGAAGAAAAGGCAGTATTGAGTACCTCAACTTTTTCCATATCCTTTGTCATGAGGTTGCCCCACCATTCAATAGCAGGCCTGCTTCAGTTGCTTCCAGTATAGCTACAAAAGCCATCTCCTTCCCCTTCACTGCTTTGCTAGTTTTGAAGAAAAAGCTGCTGTGTTAAATTAACGTGGCATCTCTTCTGAAAGCTGTACTGTTTTATGACTAGTAGCTTTTATTTGTTCAAGTATTTTACATTCTGAATCCTCATCAAAATAAGGAATCCACAAATTCTACTGGTAGCTTGTTTTATTGGCTAGTTATCCTCAATCTCTGAAAAGTGATTCTATTATAAATGTTGAAGAATATGCAAATCTGAAAGTCAAGCTCTCAGATCAGGTTATGTCAAAATTTAAACCACTTAAGCAACCTTAATTTGGCTTCCATTGGACATTGCACAACAACCTTTCCAAGCTACATAATTGTGTTGTGTATTTTTCAAATAAAGGAAGAAAGATTTAGAAAGGAAGTCTGCCTGCAAGTCTCTCCTTCATTTGTTGCAGGAATTGAGAGGTAGCAAAAACACACAACAAGAGGAGTGCACAAAGATTTTGTCACTAAAGCAACCACACATTTCTCTGCAATACTGGATTTCGCAACTACTGTTACCACAGGATCTCTATGTGATGCTAATGAACCCGAAATTCTGGAGCTACTTGCATTTAACAACAGGTTTATGAGAGTCTGACTTCAGACCATAGTTCAGAATGCTCACAGTTCAGAATATGCAAAGCTTTTAATGCAGCAACAAACTTCAACATATGCCTTACTATCCTTGTATAAGTAACTGAAAAAATCTTATCTTACACAGTTCACGTGGTATATTCCAAATTATTGACATTTTTGGTGTTTTACCTTAGTGTCTTTTTGGTGGCTCTCAAACAAAAAATGAAAATAGCCATTGTAATAAGTGCCATGCTAAGTTCATTAATCATTGGAAAACAGACAGATGCTATAGTGATAAGCACCAATAAAAGACAGGAATTAATTATTCAGTCCACTATCAGCAAAGAATTCAAGTCATATGCAGTAAGGAAGGAACAGGGTTACAGTGACAGGAAGCAAAAACCAAGACACTGAATTAGCAATTTGCAACCTGAATTCAATCTTTTCTGTGAAGAGAATGTGGCAGGTACCATAGTGAAAAAAGATAGCATGTGATCATGTAATTAAGAACTAGATCATAATGTGTGCACACAAAGAAATAAATCAAAGCTCCACAGACAAACGACCTTTTCATTTTGCAACCTTGGATGACAAGACTGAAGATCTAACAACAATGCTTTACCAGCTATTTGTGACAGTAACATTTTAGGGTTGATTCTTAACCAAACTAAAAAAAACCCAAACCCATCATATTGAACTAACATGATGTGCACATGAATATTCAACAAATTTGGAACCTCTACATCCACTGCACTGATTTTCACCAACTGATCTACTGAGGAGAACATAATTTGGTATTCCTTACACAGAGATAGGGTATTTAACCAATAAGCGTTCCTCAATACTGTTGAGAGGAAGGGAAAAATGAGGGGTTGTTGTGAAACTAGCTTTTATTCTAGATTCTGACATAAACGCTGTTCTAGTGAGACAATGAGTTCCCTGTCTCCTTGTGCCCAACCCCATGTATATGTCTATACTCAGTTCTTCTGACTTATTCTACAGTACAACCTTCCAGAACCAGGAGATGCAGAACCTGAACACAAGACATCATAAGGAAAATTTTAGGAGATTTCATACATTAGATTCTAGCAAGTCTCTACTGAATGTATACACATTTATTTTTCTAATCATAGAATGGTTTAGATTGGAAGATTATTAAAGATTATCTAGTTCAAACCCCCCTGCCATGGGCAGGGACACCTTCCACTAGACCAGGTTGCTCAAAGCCCCATCCAACCCAGCCTTCCAGGGATAGGGCCTCCACAGCCTCTCTGGGCAATTTGTTCCAGTGCCTCACGACCTTCATAGTGAAAATTTTTTTCCTCATATCTATTCCAAATCTACCCTCTTCTTGTTTGAAGCCATTACCTTTCATCCTATCATATCAAGCTTTAATGGCACCAATGAAAACAGCCGCATCTTTAAAATAAAAACACACCCACCACCAGTTTTGCAAAGTCCTTAAACTCATGGGTGAAGCCCTAAAACTATTTAAAAATGTACCTAAAGTCGTTTTCAAACTGTTCTGACTAATGTTTAACAAAATTTACTTTAAAGATACATGACATGAAAGAGCTGAATCCAAAGGACTGAAAACTCTGCAAAATGAAAACAATGAACTACAAATAGGACTTTACAAGTACGTATGCAAACAGTTCCTTGCCTGATTCTGCTGGTTGTCTAGGAAAGAGGCTAGTTAAGAACAGCATGACACTGACAGAATGACTTCCAGAACATATTCCTGCCTGTTCTATTTCCCATGGATTCCTCAGATGGAAGAAAACAGAAGCAAGCCAGATTAACTGTTCTCAGACTGGCTATCATCTTTTTCAAGGACCCAAGGACAACTTTAGTTGATCCTATATATTCCAGTGCATGGAGGAACCAAAGAACATAAATTCTTTGTAAATAAAACTTGTGAGGTTTTTTTTTCCATTTTGTTTTTGTTTTGTTACAAAGTCACAACATGATAAATATTTAGATGGATTAATTTCAATTTTAGGAAAATGCTTTTCAATTGACATTCTTCTTTATTTACAGATGAAATGAAACTTACGCAACGCACAAGGCAAGAGGTTAAAAACCAATCACCTGGTACTTATTTAAACATACCGAGATGAAGGTTGGACAATTGATTAGATATTAAATGCAATCAACAGGATAATGTTCAGTTTCCTGATACGCCTGACACTTTCTGCATGTTCTTGGTGAAGTTTCTCTGGGAACAGTCACTAAGAAGCATATCTTCAATGTAACAGTGGTATTTTTACTCAGCTGTTGCAAGGGTAGATTTATTTTAAACTAAACCATAATCTCAAAATGCAATCTTCTATAATGCTGTTTTTCCAGATTTTTCTTCTTTTTTTTTTCCAAAAGGAGAAATCTGCAAAAGCAGTAGACCTAAACTTACCTTTCCATGATCCACTCTGGCCGAACTACTTTTTCCCCTTTCAATTCTTTTATTTTGGCATTTGGAAGATTTGTGGCAATGATGTGAGTTGTTTTTGATCTGGAATAATACACATGGTATTGGCCTCCATGCAACATCATTAGCCGTCTTAATTCATCAGCTGAGGGATCTATAAAATTAAAAACAGAAATATTCCTGTTTTGTGTCAGCAAATACAGTAAGAAAAACAACTTTAATTGAGAAATGTGATGCCACGATCAGAAAGAGTGCAAACCATTGTTTTTCTTCTGAAAAACCTTACAAGTTCTTCAAAGAACAAATCAGAAAAGCATTTCTGAAGAAATGTAGGAAACTGTAGAAAAAAATCAAGTATTAGATAACTCACTTATCTTTTCACCAGTTTGGTAGAGTAGTTTATACCCAGAAGTAATAGAAAACAATTAGTATCAAAAGGGTTAGCAATGGCACAGAACTCCTACTATACAATTTCTGATTTACTGAAGCAGTTAACTCACTCTTTCCTTACCACATTATTCTTCAGTTGTTACAGGGAACAGAGAATACCTTAAAAACTAACATCTTTTCTTATCCCCTCAATTACATTAAAAAGAGTACTTCTTTTGCAAACAGAGGTGGGGAAAAAAAAAAAGCTCAATTTAGGAACCAGTACCTTGAAGAATATGCAAATGGTAGATTTTCACTAAAGAAACCACGTTTATTAAATAAATGATTAAGATGTATTAATAGTTTAACATGTCCACCTTAACCTTTTTCAGTCCATTTGAGCCCTGTGCTCAAACCAGCACTGCTCTACATCACAGAAGCTGTACACATCAGTTATGTAACAGTCACAACATTCCTGGCATAGGTCCCTGAAAAAGGCTTCTGGGGAGTTTCAAAAAGGTTATTAAGCTGCTTTACAGAACCCAGGAGAAATATGAACGTAAGTATGGTAGATTAAAAATCCTACTCCAGTTAACACACACTATCAGTCCGTTGCAGACAATGCATATGTATGTCCTACCTCTTCTCTTGTTACTCCTTCCACTATTAATGGTTCACTGTCTCAAGCATTACACCACTCTAAGCAAGAAAACCCCAACATATCCACCCAAACATAAATTTAATCCATACACTCCAAGTCCAATGCAACATCAACAGTTTGGAAAATTAAAAATTTATGTAGGAGTATGGAGGAAGTTAAAAGGTTTCATTTCAAACAATAAGACCGCAGAAAGGTGGAAAAAATTACTATTTCTATCAGTGATCATTCATGTAAATGATTTAGTAAAGTAATATCTATATTCAGAACCTAAATCTGATTTTATATTGAAAACCTTAATCATGAAATACAAAGGAACATAATATACAAAACATATACAGTAATTGTTATGTATTTAGTTATCTGTAATCTCATGTGTTTTACAGTTCCTTACTCCAATTAGGATGGATGGTAAACAGACACTGAACAAAACAGAACAGATCCTCCAAAAAATAAAAGCTTCACCTGTAAATCCATTGACATAGATGGCGACTCCACTAAAGATACTTGATGAATTTCCATCCCTCTGGTGCTGTATGGCTGAATCTGACCGGAATTGATCCTCCAATTTCTTAACTTTTGCTGACATGTATCCACCCTAGTTTTTAAGTTAAAACAAAACAAAAGAAACCCCATTATGCCAGTCTTATTTTCTAACATTTACAGACTGAAACTGGTCAGTTGTAAAACTGGAAAGGTATGCAGCATTCCTTCAAATTTATTTTGGTTGACATATAAAAGACATTCTTTTTCCAAATAAAAAACCAGCAAATCCTCCACCCTAAATTCTTATGTACAAGATAACTGCATCTTGTTTCCAACACGGCAGGATTTATTTCATACTTCTTTTATCTTATTCTATATGAAAAAGATTCTATCTATATAAAAATTCTTACAGAATAAAACGAAAGAAGAAAAAAGAAATAAGGGAATGATGCAAGTTTAGATGCTAAATTGGATGCTCATTGCCTAAAGAAATAATATAGAGAATATTCATTAAGCTCCAAGTACTTTCAATTCTTAAATATACATTGAGACAGTAGTATTGTAATTATTTATGTAAATTAGGTGCCTCAGTTATTGTTTGTCTAACTACATAGAATGTGGTGGAGACAACCATAAATAGTTTTAAAATTATTTAGTTTTTAAATGGCGATTTAAAGCTATTCAAGGGTGTGCACTTATTAATAACGCAACTTAGTGGATTATTTTGAACAAAGACTTCAAAACTGGGTAATTTTAAAAAATTCTTTTGAACTTAATTATGTGTTTTTAAATGAAGCAGAAGGGTTTATTTTATAGCACACCTTTAGCATATATAACAAAATTGTAAACCCTTTTTAACCAAAGTGACATCTACCTCTTTAAAAAAAAAAAAAGCCACTTGAACATACCCATATTCCCCAGCCATCTCCATCGCCAGCCCGTTTCCGCCATCCACCCCGCCTCATACTGAAACTTCTGCATAGGAAGAAAAATGCTTGATCAATTAGATGTTTAGCAGTATCGTCAGTGGCATTTCAATGATGCATTACAGGCCATCTACAGATTACCACAAAGATTACATTTTTCAGTGGGCTTCACTGAAGTATGTGAGTTATACAGTTAACCTAGAAATGAAAAATAAAAACCTAGCTACTCAGTTTTGTAGTAATGCATACTGTGGCTAGAAACTGGACAAATTTCACCAATGGATTTACATCTAATCATGAAATCTCCAAACACTTGCTGCTCCTATGCAATATACTGCATAAAAGCAAAAAAAACCAAAGGCCATCTTACGGTTAATGAAAAGCCAGTTGTTTATATGACCTAGTATGATCTATAGCTAGGCTTGTGATTTGAGGTTTTTTGGTTTGTTTGTTTGTGTTGCTTAATAATAAATAAATAAATATACCCAACCAGCCAAACTGCAGTTTTCCTTTAGGCAAGACACTTATCCCTGGACCATGAGCTGTACACAGCAGTGTCCTCAGATGAGCTATTATTTGGCTAGAACAGAACTGGTGGAGAGAAAAAGAAATGTTTTGAACTGTGGCCAGCTGTTCACTGCACCCAAGTGATTCACATTAACTGTAGCTGTTGTAACACTGATTTTAAAATATTGATTAATGATGTAGTAAGATCATGAGGTCACTGCCTGCTATTACAGCTCTCACTTTCTACTCTGAACAGTTCCCTAAATAAAACCACTGTTTTGTCTTTTAGGGCTATCAGCTCTTAGAGTGTGAGGACAGGACTCTGAAACTAAAAGGAAGATTTAAGCCAGTCACCTTTATTTTATTAAATATTTAATCTCTATTCCTTTATCCTCCATAAAAATGCACAAAACTACAGTTAATACACAGAAGGAAGTCAACTGATTTTTTTTTTCATCCTTGTCTGCTTTTGAGAATATACTTATTCTCTGGACTATCCACAGCATTGTCCAGTAATGGAGCACAGAAGCTTCACTCAGTCTCCAGCCTACCAGAAAACACATACAGCTGTGGATGGAGTTAACAATGCATTTTGGTAATTTTCCTGTCCTTCTACTGCACTATTTTGGAGACTGCCTCATTTATCACATTAAAATTTTTTCTCCTCTGAACTGGCTGAAAGTTGAATTCCAGCTTTCGTCTCTTAAATCCTTTTTGTTCTAGAGCTACCAAGCAGGCATACTCTGAAATCCAGTTAAACCACCTTGGATTGCAGGCCAGTTTGATTGCAGAACAAGATACAGCTGCAGGGAAGTTTTCATAAATATGATCATTTTCATGGAATACTGCAAATATGACAAATTAGGCAACCATAGAATTTTAGTCAAAACAGGTATAACTACCTTGGAAAGACAAACTTCAGGTGTATATTTCAGGACCTCTGCAAACAGAGGAAGATCATGATGCACCTGGTTCTATTCTTCTTATATTTGCTGTAATTTGATACATAACCTCCACATATATGAAGATTAATCAAGTCAAGGACATGAGCTCTACAACAACAACCAAAACAAAGCAACCCCTTAACAGGAAGTTGTATTTTCTCTCTAGGTACCTGCATTTCTTGCTCAGAGACCAACTTCCAAGACACTGGGCTTTCTGAAATTCATTTTTAGTGGTTTGGATTATATCTATTAGATACCACAGAACTCTTAAGGAGTAGTGAGAAAAATGAGAGGAGATGAGTTATATGACCACATGAAATACAAAACTGACTTTTTTCCTGTAGAGGACAGTACATACTGGAAGTAGGTAGACAATTTCTTTCATATGGAACATATGTATTTTTCTATCAGCTGAAGTCAACTGTAATTCAAATCTATCACTTCTGGCTAAGAAGTTCTTAGAGAAAACAGAAAAATGTAAGTTCAAGAAAAAGAATAAATTAGTCATGAAAATGTCATCTGGTGTTTTTAGACATCATAGGTATCAATGTATAAGCTCATAAGAGACGTCAGTATTTCACCTATTGATCACCCTTTCTCCTTCTTAATAGAGGATGACAAAGTCTTAAAGCGTGACTACAAAAAGGATAGAGGCTCTCTCTTCACAAGGAGCCACATGGAGAGAACAAGAGGCAACAGGTACAAGTTGCATTAGGAGAGGTTTCATCTTGATATAAGAAAGAAATTTTTTACAGTGAGAACAATTAATCACTGGAATAACCTCCCCAGGGACATGGTAGAGTTCTCATCACTTGAGGTTTTCAAGCTACAATCAGACCAAGTGCTAGATAGTATCATCTAGGCTTCCCTACCCATGAAAGGCTGGACGAGACAGTTTCTCGAGATCCCTTCCAATCCAGGCTGTTCTATGATTCTAAGTCTATCAAAGAGAAAATCTCACACGAAAAGAAACTCTTACTCTGAAAAAAACCCAAAGAACCTTCAAGACTGTATGAAATGCAGTCATGACAACAGCAGTCTAACAAAGATGTTCTTTATTCCAATCACCAAGTTCTTGAGAAGATAGGATTTGATAGGTAGTTACTCTGATCCCTATACAGACAACCTCTTGCTTAAACTAAAATATCTTATGTCTGATAAACTGAAGAACTGCCTTTATGAGGTTAAGCTTTTCTGAAACCTTGAAACACATTCAATTTTTATTCAGGACTCTGGGATGTGAGGAAGAAAGATCTCTAGTCTAAAAGCCATTAGATCACAACACCACAACCAGTGAGGCCAATCAAAATCAAAATCATGGATAAGTGCCTAGTTTGATTAAAACTAGAAATCAGAACAAAACTACTTGAGGTTATTGTGTTAAAACCACAACATATCAACTGTTCAAAAGTTGTCTTCCTAGAGCCTGCAAAACTAGAGAAGCTAAACTGTAATGCCTACATACAACATCTGATAATGATTTACCATTTCCTTGGCAGATGTGATTTTTGACTCAGCCAGTCCACTTAAATTCTAAACACACAAGTTAGGAACATGGTACTTCAGTGATTACTAGATGCCTCTGGCTCAAGTCTTGAGAGTCTTGGATTATTTTCTTAATGCTGATATGAAAACCTGGGAGACTACTTTTTCCCTTTGTAGTTCCAGGAACTGAATGATGAACCAAGGCTTCTGGACTAAGGAGAATCCCCACTTCTAAAGACTTGTGCTCACAGTGCGAATTTTTCCTTGAGAAAGAGATAACCTCTACAGCTGTCTTGCTGAAACCTAAGGAACAAATGAGCGTGAGAGACGTCTTGCACAGGATATATTAAATCAGAGAAGAAGTTAAGCAAGATTTGAAATGTGCTCACTGGTTCATGAAGTAAGAAATATAAGGATGATACAATACTCCCTCTACAGAAATCACGATGAAGGGACGAGTAAGAGATGCTTTGCAAAGAACCTTTGAAGTGGGGGCAAAGGGGGGAGAGGAAATCAAGGCAGGGGACTTAAACACCCATCTCAAGCATGGCAATTTCAGACAAGAGTTCATCTTTCTTATTAGTACCTAACTTGTTTCAGAACAGTTTTCTCTGTTTTCACAAATTCAAGAGCACAAATGCACAGTGACTCAGTAAAAGTGAATCACCATAGTTACCAGTTTTCAGGGTATGTCTGGAGCCTGAAAGACAAGCTACAAAGTGACCCTTCGCCTGGAGAAAAACTTTTTAAATAAATTGAAATGCTCATATTCTGGACCTGTGAACACAAAGAAATGTTCAGCAACTAAAAAAAAAACAAAAACAAAAAAACCCAACAAACTCTGAAACTGCACAAAAGCCTGTAAAGGTAGAGAGAGTATTTCCAGGAATAGTGTCCAAGTTTTCAGTGCAAGAGAAACAACCTTTCAAGGGAAAAAGAAAAAAAAAAGAGTCAAGTTAAGAACTCCTGTGATCAAAATTAGCATGATTTGGCCCTGCATCTTTTTCCAGACCAACCATTCAAATAGTAAAATCTTACCGTTCTACAAAGTAGAGTTCTTTAACTAAAATTCAAATTTCTATTGGGTGATCCTTTTCAAAATTGAAGCTAGAAGAGAAACTAAGAGTTTTGATGCTTTGTACATGACTGGCAGCTCAGAAATACTCAATACAGCCCACTAGGAAAAGATATGTAACATCGCTTTGTGCACTGCTTCATAGGCCTAGCATTGTACTTCCCAACGCGCAACCACTTAATCCTATTATTAAAGACTGTTAATCAAAGCCTACAGATCAGGTAACGGAATGAAATGTTAAGTCTATATTTTATGAATTCTATAAACATGTCTGTGTGTATAGAGGAGTTGCACAACAACCATGAGATTTTAAACGGCAAAACAAGGAATGCAGACGTGAATGTTGATGTTAAGTTAATATTTGTTTTAATCTTATCTGTTACACACAGCCTGATGCAGGAAAGTTATTTCTTTAAAATACTTTAAATTCAGGGTGGTGTGGCTTTAAGACAAGTGGCTTTCCATTATCTCAGGCAGTTGCGATAACACAGATAACGGACAAACCCAAACCAAAACCACAGGTACTATGAGGAAAAATGCTTGGGAGCACAGAATACAGATCTCAATGACTCTGTAAGAAATGAACATGGATCCTCATGGGCTTTTTAATTCCAGGTCAGTACTAGTCCTACCCAAACTTGAGTTGTCTCTGCCATACTCTTCAGCATTCCCTTTACCAAGTATATGGTGCAGAAACATTTCTGCTGCCTCTTCAAGTAGCCAACTCCAATCTGGCAGAATATACACCTTATGGCCCTGCACTACAGGAAAGTATATGAACTATCTCCAAAGACAACATAAGGCTGCACTGTGACTCAACAAATAACCCCACCAAACTTGTGTGTAAATACATGGCACAAGTAACTTCTAATCCAGATAATCCAACTTCAGGTAACCGAAAGCTGAGTGAAAGTATAACACATTGTAACAGCTATTTTGCATTTCTGACCAGAGTGAACATCCTGTCAAATGTCTTCTAGCGCAAAAGAACTTGATTTAGTTAACATGTTCAAACACCACAAGCCTTACTCTTGAAGGTGTAACTCTATTGCTAACAGAAGTATGAATATCTCAGGCCTCTGCTAATGAGTATCAGTAACTTTAGCTTGAATCGTAGATTGAATCCATCCCAGCTCAGCAGGGCTTAAAAGTTGTTTCCATCAAGTGGGTATTTTGTGGCCTGTTTGAGTTTCATGCATCTACATTCCAGCTCCCACATCAAACTCGCCACTCTACTTGGCACTAGTCTGCAAGCTCTTTGAGGAAAGAACTGTCTTACGTGTTTACACATTTCTCAGCACAAGAGATCTTGGCTGAGTCTTCTGGAAAAGAGCTGCTGCTACAGGGTCTAAAACTGTTTTCTACCACATATTGAAAAGTTCAGAATCCAGCAAAAGAACTTAAAAATAAAAAAGATAGTTCAAAATTTTTTGAAGATACTGTATTTTTAAATCCCCATGATTTTAGACACTTCAGAGTTAACACTACTGTTCCATATTAAAATGAATTAATTAGTACATTACAAAGCAACTGAATTTTATTCTAGGCAGGAAATAAAACTCTCAGGGTGAAGTTTCATAAGATGGTTGAGTCAACTTGATGGCTGACTGCCACTAAAAGGGATGGTTCTGCTCTTCAACCTCAGCTGGCCTAACACGCTTTACCTCTTCTTCCCAACCTCTACACTACCTCCGAACTCACATGAGTTCATACTGGTGCTATGTGCAATTCAGCTCACTAAATCAACAGAAAATTGATGTTTTATGGGTTAGTTTCCTTCCAGCTCAGCAAGCTGAAGTGACTCACAAAAGCAGCAGAAAAAGCCAAAGAAGACAGGCCAGAAAAGAGGAATGGATGGGACTGTTCCTTTCACTGCCAGTGGGATGTTAAGATTATCTTAGCCATTTCTAGAAACTGACTTTTAGGGTCATGGCTATAACCAACAAACTGTTGTGTAAATGTGGATACAGAATTGCAAAGAGCTAGCTACTGTTCACTAACTAGCCCTGTTTATGCGTCGCCCACCCACCCGCAATAAACAAGAGGGGCAGACTACCTCACCTTTTCCACTGAGTAAGAGTTTTCAAAGCAATTTACAATCAAACAGCTCCCCATCTTAGGCCACATGTGCCCATACGATAATCACTTATAACTACAAGCACCTGATGTTACAGGGTCAACCAGCAAGTTCTGCTTTGCAGTTCAATCTTTGATGATATTTTAAAGCAACAGAAATGAAATTAGCTGAAGGACACTTGGAAAACATCTGTCCCCAGAGACACCCAACACCACCCTCATCTCCTGTGAGTAAACCTATGAGTATAAATTAAGAAAGATCATTAAAATCTTAGGCAAATTAAATAGTAAATACAAAACTGTTAGTGAGTATGAGAAATTTAGAAATAGTATTTTTTTTAAATATGCATATCCATGGCATTTGCTAGAAAGGTAAAATACTGTAGAATCCACATAAAGCATGGAAAAGTCCTTCAGAATCAACTATTTATGTGTAGATGACTTTTCTAAAACTGTTCGGTGCATACTTTCACTTGAGCTTGACAGCAAAGAAATGATACTCTGACCTTCAGTTCAATCAGTCCCCCAGAAAGACACAGGAACTCTTTGCTCAACTAATCCGGTTTCCAAACTGATTATTTTTGCAACTCAAAACAGTCTTTATTTCAGACCAGTTTACTTTAACATCAAGGACTTTACATACAAGTAACAACTAAGAGATACACATTTATTTTGCTGGCGAACCATCACAGTGACCTAAAGCAGTTGTACAGCAGCTAACCGTTTATACAACAGCTGTACAGGACAAAAGCATTTAGACCTTTTCACAACTGACTTGGAGTCCAGGACAGACGATGGTTTTAATTGTCACAACTTGAGGAATCATGAGCACCAGGTACAGAAAACAGCATCACTGCACAGTCTGCACCAGCTTTGAGCAATCTGTTTTCAAGAAGATACTCTTTTTGCTTTTATATATGGCATTCGAGATGGTTAGTTCTTTGAAAAATAGCAAGCCAGATTCAATTTGAGACCAACTGTCAATGTTTCATTCCCCTCTAGGAATAACACTCAGTAGCAGCTACAGTCCATTTAGAGCTTGTCACAAATAGTGGTTTAACTTGGTTGAATTTTTCTTCTGCTCACAGAAGACTTGCTTCAGTTTCAACATTTCTGCATTTTTTGGCAAAGTTTCCCCCCACCTCCCTCAGAGTTCCTCAGTGATGACTGGCTCTTCTTCATAAATTTTCATTGTTACATATAACCATGTAGCTCAATTAACTTTTTAGTTCATATATCACCTCTTTGATACAACTGGTATATTGCCACAGTACACTAGCAAGTTTCAGCAGACTTCAGCAACTGGCTTCATTATTTCTCTTCTACACTTACACTCTTTTGGGGCTTCAACCCCAAGAGGCCTTAGCACACTCACAATCTTTATGCCAGCTTCTAAATGCCTAGATTCCAGAATAAAATCCATTAAGTAAAATCAGAATAAGAAGCACAGCTTGTGGAATTAGGACTCTGAATAGCAACATAGTGAATGGGTTGTAAATTACTAAAAGGAAATTCTCTTTCTCTCTTGGACTTGAGGATCTGAAACAATAAACAAGATGAGTGTAAGAGTTGGGTAGTCTTCCTTCAAGCCCTATGTTTAGCTGTTTGAGAACAGAGAACTGTGTTACTCTTTTCTTTCAAAAGGAAGAGTGGGATGTCCATTTTTCTAATAAATCAATAGAACTTGTTCAGGAAATTTTTAGTTTGTGCACGCCTCAGTCTGACAACCATCCAGTCCCACAACTCGTGTCTTACACAAGAAGTCTATGCTGAGGCATAGGTCAAGAAGTTGGTAGGTAGCATAAGTAAACCATGATATCTCCTCCCAAATAATGAGAAGAGTTGCTGCTGCTGAATGACTTAGGACTTCCGAAGACTTCCTAGACACAACTGAAGGAAGTGTCATCGTAAAGCTGAAGAAAAACTTCACAAGGGAGGAAAAATGGGTAAGTGGAGGTATAATCGATAGAAATAAATAACTGGAAAATGTGCACGAGGTGATCAAAACAAAGAGTCTGGGAACGCCCTGAATTTGTTAACATCAAATTCAGTGGAACTGTGCTGGCAAAAACTTCTGACACACACTACCTTCAGCTTCCCCAGATTCCCTAGACTTCAGGCCAGCAGACTGGTGAAATCCTGTCAAAAGAGACTACATATTTTTGATTGATTTAATGCATTTGTTTGGATATACATGTGAGTATATATTTTTGTGTGTGTCTGCATATGCACACACATGAAACAAATCTGCTCTCTGAACCAATGCTCTACCCACCATAACATGAAGGCACCGCTTCTTCTCTAAAAGTTATTTTTTTCTTCGGAGAAGTGCCCAGAGCAGATGCTCAACTCAACGCTATCAGTGTACACTGAACAGATGCTGATCAGACCAGGCTTTTGGGGAAAAAAGAAGAGGCAAGACATTCGCTTTGCAAATCTCAAGCGGTAGTTGATGCCAGATACTAAGGAGGACCGTCTCCCTACTCTCATACGAGCAGCACTAAACATGTATGGCAGCAAAACTCTAAGAACTCAAGTAACTTTACTAGCAAAAGTACTGATGACTACAGATGTAGATTTTCTGTTCATGGCAGCTTTTGAATGACATTAGTTAATTCCAACTGACATTGCATAGTCATGTTCCCAAATGTTTTTCTGGATTTTCCTTTGAAACTCTCAAAGCTGCAAAATCTTTTTTGAAGTAAAATCTTCACAAGATATGGCTTCTATGCTTAGCCTTGAAGTTTTAAGTTTCTACTCAAGTTTTCTACATCTTTCGTTAGTCCATGGATATTACTTTTATCATCAACTCAGACCAACAAGACTAGGAGGAATCAGATGAAACTAGTAAGTGGAGAGATCAAAACAAACGGAAGTATTTTTTCATCTATTGTCTATGCCTAATTTATTTGTGGATTCTCTGACACAGGACACCAAGGATGCTAAAAGTCCATACGGGCTGAATAGATGAATTGAATAAAAAGCCATTAAAGATTTTGTTTTTAAGAAAGGTAACAAACTACAGGAACTCAGAACACAAAGTATCTCAGTATGTTTGTTTCTTTACTATTACCTAGGCAAATTTTTGGTCTGATTCAATATATTCTCAGGTTTCCTCCCAGATTTAGAGGAAAGTGAAAAGACAGAGTACAGTGCTTCTGTGTTTTCCTGGAAAAATGCAGTTCTAAGTTCTTAGGACAAAACAAAAATGCTCTAATTCTTTAGGATCCCTAAATAAAACTGAAATCTGAATTGCATTCTTGGCCTCAAGTGGTTTTAAGTTGGTATTTTAAGTACCTCTGACATGGAAACAACAGTGTTACAATACTACTTAGTGGAGACAGATCGATACAAAAAGATCACAGAGGAAAAACAGCCTACCCCAGGCAAACATGATATTTGTAGGACTTACGTTAAAAATAAACATAGAAATTATGGGAATCATTATGGAGGGGCAACACTTACGACTTCAAATTCCTGATCAGCCCAAAATTAGAGTGAGGAGTCATTACCCCCCACCCCCTGCAATTGTTTTATAAGAGGATCCTTGGAACTGCTTACCAAATAACGCAATTTCAGCATGGAAATCTAGGAAATAGTGACTGAAAAGCCTCTCTTTCCAGTTCTCCAATGCTCTAATGTTTCCTGAAAGCAACAGGCAAATTCAGAAACCAGGAACAGTATCCTTTCAACACAGACCCTTATTTTAGTTCTTTACTTCAAACGGGAGTTGCATTCAAAAGCACAAAATGGTAAAATACGTTTACTTGGTAAACTGCATTAATCATTTACCTTACATGGCACAGGGTCATGGGCTTTCCTATTTGTAAGAATTATCAGCAATTTCATTACTTCCTTTAAACAGCAACAGCTCCTAGGCTTCCAAAATGATGTGAGTTGAGCACAACCATTTGTTCAAGGTACTGACTCGTCACACCCTGGACTAACAGCTGAGTCACCTCAAAAAGATGAAGCCACGAACATGGTGGACAGAACTTTATTTTACTTTGGATATTCACTGAAAACTAGAACCTGACCAAAAATGTTAGCAATAGTCCCCAGAATCCTGCCAAAATACACTGCATACCTCACCCTGCAAGAATACTGCCGATCTCTAAGTCAATATGGGAAAACCTGAGAGCAGTTCTCTGCCCTACTCTGCACAGCTTCAGCACTACTTTCACATTTCAGCATTCAAACCAATCCACCTGCATTTGCAAGAATGACTCTGCAAGGTAACTGAGCAGTGTCTTCTCCTAAGCAAAATTAGCCTTCTCTTTTTCAGGATTATTTACTTAGAAATCAAAAAGCTGAAAAAGGTTTGCATGAATTCAAGTAGACCAAATAAGGAGGTTACAGCCAATAATTTCCTTATGTTGGGATTTGGTTAAAGTATTTACAGATAGCTGGGAACAGAAAGCAAAACCAACACAGAAGAGTGAACCACAATATGGCTAAGCTTTACTTATGCACGCAACTAAACTTCAAACCACCAGCTTAAGCACTATTAAATAGGTAGAATACCAATTGGGAGGCCTGAAGCTTTGAGACAGGTAAGGAGTCCGTCACGTCCCATGTCCCCCCCGTGTCATGTGTCCGCCCCCCCCCCCAACAATTAATAAAATATTACTTGCCCCAAAAATAACACTGAAATTTAGGGACTATGGTCTACTTAGGCATTTACAGCAAAGAATATGGAAGATACAACAATCCTTTCTATGTGTATACCAAACTAGAAGTATCTCCTAGATGAATTTAACAATCTCAGATTCCTTAACTACAGCAGCAGCAGTCCCTCAGTTAGTTTTGAAAATACAAGCCACAGGAATGGAAGTTATCATCACAGCCCAGAATTTAAAGCTGTTTTATGCACTCACCGCTCTTCCACTGAAAAAGGAGAGAGAAGAAGGGCTTCCTAATTCTGACTTCTATCTTATGAGCACCAGTTACTCCACAAGAAATACAGAAGCAGGAGGACCACAGACATGGGAGGCTCTCCTCCCTAAAAACATTTGTGTCTCCAATTAAAATGCTGGCTGGTTTCCACAACAGAGCAGAAAGCTGCTCTCAGGGAGAAGCACTACACAAATTTATCTCTTAAAAAGAGACACTTCCACAAGTATACTATATTACATGTTTGAGAATTCCTCATGCTTTTTTGCATCCATCTAGATTTGCTCTCTTACTTTCAACTTTCTATATAATTCCACGACCACTCTCATTTCTATTTGCTTCCAGTTTTTCCCCATTTTGCTATGCTTAGGTAAACACGTGGCACTATCACCAAATTAATCTACATTGTATTCTTGAGGGAGGGTTTCAACATTTGGATATTTAGCTCCCTTGTTACATCTATACCAGGCAAACACGTTGCTAAGAGCTGAGAGAGATCTCAGTGATAATATACACCTTTAATTAAAACAGAAAAATGTTCAATACAAAAAAAAATCACTCTTCATGAAATAAACAATAGCTAACAAATTAAATGGGGAAATGGCAGGGTCAGGCGAGTTATTCTTTTCCTGCTTGTCCTGAACAACTGATTTATTAAAAAAAAAAGTCTGTGAAATCATATTCATTTTTTCTACCTACTCAAAACCAGGTTTTGTGTTTGAATCATTCTTACTTTTTTTAAAAATCTCTCTAGTAACTGAAAGGGATGGTATAAAGATTGAAAATTTGCCATGACACTTCTTTAAAAAAAGACATCTGGGTGAAGGGATAAGAAAAAGAGTAATCAAAATCAGCACTTGGTTACAACACACTATCACTGCATCAGAACAGGCTGTGACTAAGGAAGAGTACATACACACTACCCAGAAAGATGCACTGGTGCTATGTTTGAAAGGCCAATTACTGAATAATGTACTGAAGACATGTATGCTATATGCAGAAAAAATGTACAATCAGTTTACTATCGAAGCTTGAAATATGCTAATGTATTTTTCCTATTAGAGCTTTAATTTTAAAACAATCTATCTTCAAGTAGTTAAACATCAGTGAGTCACAAGGCAGGTGTCTGCACTGTGCCTCTACTAATACTGTCCTACCAATGACCTCCAGTCTGATAGCTTGGGATTATTTACTAACAGGGATTTGGTACCTTGTCCAGTGGAAGAAATGGACTGAATGAAAGACCAGTATGGTGGGAATGGGTAATAACTACAGCTTGAGACAAGATGGCAAAGAATTTGTCATAGATTTGGATTTCTGTGTTAAATGTCATAAACCTTAGTAAGACAGAAATATTCCATAAATAAATTTTAACTATAACCTCTTGCAACTAATGGTAATCAGGCAAGTGTTTAAAACAGTTGTATGCGAGCAACAACAGCATCTAAATGAATAAAGAATTCAGATCATAAAATTACAATCCCCTGGTTTTGCTTCTTCAGACTACAGTACCAAATTTGAGATTGGACCTGGATTTTAAATCAAGATGCAGAACAAACATCAATTCAGCTATTCATGAAGAAAATCTCTCATTAACACAAGCAGAGTATTCACAGCCCTGTCACTGAGGAATTTGACATTAATTTTAAAGCATCAGAAATAATGGCATATTACAGCACACAACACACAGATTTCCTACCAAAAAATTGCGTGCTTGTGATGTTATCTTTCTCTCCCTTCTTAAGCTTAACATGCTATTACCGTGCATCTCCCATCAGGGGCTTTATCACAGGTCAAGTCAACGGTAAATACATAGCAAAAGGCATCAACATTAGATGGGGAAGAGGTAAAGAAGCATCGCTGAACGCATTTGTCCCTCGGTGTTTGTAAGCACAGGCTCACTTATCAAGCACAGGTCCTCGTCCTTTCCGCACGCTGGTTCTACCCAGCACGATTGCTCAGCAAATACAACTTGTGACAAACACGACGAAAACCCGCAGGTTTTACGCACGCTGCTACAGCCCAGCGCCACGGCGCGTGGCGTGCTCGAGAGGGCAAGGCTGCACCAGGGCTTGGGCTTCCCTCCTCCTCCTCCTCCAACCTATTTCCCTGCAATGACCCCTTCGCTGGCACAGCACTCGCGGCATCACTCCGGCTCTGCCTGGGGAGCCGTGTTGTGTCTGCGGCGCAGGCCCAATGTGACCCACTGACAGACAGACAGACAGACGCACACACCGGTGCCGCGGCTGGTGGGGGAGGGGGCGGCTGACCCAGACATGCACACACCTGGCACACCCGCGGCAACTTGNGGACGGCCAGGCCGCTGGGCCCAGGGAGGGGCCGAGGGCCCAGGGCAGGGGCTGCGGGCCCCGCCGCTTCAGGCTCCCCTTTCCTTCCTTCCCGCCCCCTCCCCGAGCCGCCCCCCGCACGGGGGCGCCCTCGCCTGCGCCGGGCGGCCATGGGGGGAAGGGAGAGGGAGGGGGAGGCGGTGTGTGTGTGTGTGTGGGGTGAGGGCCGGGGCTGCCGCGCCGCGAGGGAGAAGGCGCCCGCTCCGGCAGCCGCTCACCTTTCGCTGCGTCCCAGACGCACATTCCGCCCTGCCGGGCCGTGTGTGTGTGGCGGGGTTCACATCGCGGCTCCCCCCGGCGCGGACGCAGGCAACCACCGCCTCCTGCCCGCCTTCCTCCTCCGCCTCAGCTCCAGCGCCGGCCGCGCTCTCCCTCTCTCTCTCTCTCTCTCCCCCCTTCCTTCCTTCCTTCCTTCCTCCCTCTCTCTCCCCCCCTCCTTCTCCTCCCACTCTCGGTGTCCCCAGCAGCCAGCCCCTCCTTCCCCCTCCCCCCCCC